>BROG01000329.1:0-600000 GCA_030159075.1 Atrina japonica | reverse complement strand
CAAATTCAATAAAAATTTTCACATTTATCGGACCTGAGAAAATACAAATTCCTTACATTTTGAGGCATAGGTTTTCTCAAACACATTTTGCTTCCATTAAAATGATTTTACAAACAAGAACATCTTAGATAGTTAAACACATGGGATGTACGATTTGTTTAAACCTTCCATTTGTTTAAAGTTTGTAAAGGGAAGAACGTGTCAATTTTGTATCAATGTATATACATGTATATGATTATGTTGTTTTAATATGATAACAGACATAGGTTTGCTTTACTGATATACCTGTCTTAATTTCCTTATAGGCGGAACGGTAGTTATCGTCATGCGCGAAGAATATATCCATGTAGACTACTACAAAGGCAGATTTAGACGTGTAATGAAGGATTTAGAAGCTGATGGAAGATGGAAAGAGATTGACGAGAAGATAGTTCAGAATTATTTTGCTGACAAACCAGGCATTGTTTTTGTCTTCAGAGTTTTGCAGTAATTCTTGTCTGTATATTTCCATACTGAGAATAAATATGTACTTGGTCGAGATATTGATGTGTTGGAATTTATATTTGATATACATGTATAGGTCTACCAATGTAAATTGGCACATGTTTACAAACATAACGAGTCTAAATTAAATCATAACAGGGGTGATGAGCTACCTGTCGTCACAAACGTATTAGAGATTCAGTAATACATGGAGTCCGTTCAAAGCAATATGTTTTACCTGTACAACCTATTTTTGGACATTTGACCATATTGTTTTGGATTCTGACTCATTCCGGATGTGTCACGTTACCTTGGTAGACCTATACATATGTATCATTCACAAAACCATAAGCATATAAAAATGCAATCATTGTTTTACGAAAAGTCCTTTGTTTTAATTTTTATGAAGGAATTTCTGAACGGTTCTGCAGTTTTTTAAGCATTAAATTCTAAGAAGTTTTAATGATTTTGTTATAAAATGAATTATCTACTTCACTCGTTTGGTTAGATTCAGTGACAAGAGTGCATTCAACAAATGCAGTTTTTGTTATGTAAATGTATTCACACGTTCATCCAAGGGGAATTACAGTTTTCAAATGGAATTTCGTTAGTGAGGCATTTAGCTGTGCCTTTTCATAACAAATTCCCTTTTTTACTACTTATATTGATACACATTAACAAAAAAGAGATATACACAGGCATAAATATTCTTAAATTACTATATATTTCATGAAAATTCCTTTAAAAACCCAGATTTGGTATTTTTTTCAATTGCAATGGAGTAGCCCAACCTTATGTGTAGGAATCCATCCTCAATATATCACCTCATTTTGACAAAATATATAGGAATATTAGATTTTTTATGCCTGTTTATAGCTTTTATTTGTTATTGTATGTAAAATACAAGAAGTAATAGTAGAAAAATTGAAATATTTTTGTTTGGTAAGCACAACTATTGCTCATTTAATACCCCATTAATTAGAATAGTTTTGTATCGTCGTAACTACGACGCGAAAGCGAGACATATGATCCGCTTTTCCGACGGCGACATCGTCAAACTTTGTGTTTAGCTCCAACGTTAAGTTTTCGTTTCCAGTTTGCTGTTCAGTTAATACTGGTGCTAGGTTGATGATATTTGGCCAGAATATTCCTTTGGGGTCTAGCATTGATGTTGTGAAGTTTAATTTTGAATATCTTTGTTTTTACTTTTTAACTGTTTTTGTTCATAGTTGTTTTGTTGTTGTTGTTTTTGTTTTGTTTTGCTTTGTTTTATTTCTACTTTTTTTGCAAAAATTTGCTCTGTTTAGCTCCATTGTTAAGTTTCTGTTACAGGCTTGCTGTTCAGTTGGTATCATTGGTGCCAGCTTGGTAATATTTGGTCTAATAAAATAATGTTTTTGAACTTACTGTCTTTTGCAAAACTTTGCTGTGTTCAGATCAATGTTAAGTTTTTATTACAGGTTTGCTGTTCAGCTGATACTGGTGCTAGCTTGGTGATATTTGGTCTTCTGGGAGGTTCAGCATTGGTGTTAAGAAGTTTGATTTGGAAAATGTTTTTGGATTTTGGGGGATATGTTTTTTTTTTGTTTCAGATCAATGTTCAGTTTTCATTTGGGTCATGGTTCTCAGTTAATGAGAGTATTTGGTTGCCGATAATTTGGATGGTGGTTCCATTAGGGTAGAAAATCAGTGCTTATTCATGTGCATTGGGGTCTTTGAGGGATAGATGATCCACCTACTTAAATCTATTATTTTATGTATTTCTTTAAAATCATTCCACCCCTGGAATATATATATATATATCAATCAAATCAATAAATCAATAATCAAAGCTCAATTCCATAAGAACAAAACGAAGTAGATGTGCAATGGTCTCAACTTGAAGAATAATTGCGAATCCCAAACCAAATAGGACCAGGTGTTCGGAAGGAGTCAGCGTTCTCTGCTGGCATGCCACACTAGTCGCAAATGTTCCATGGAAAACTTTCCAGTACGATTAACGGGTCAAATTTGGTACTATTTCATACAACATAAACAGGTGCATTTATTCACTTAGCGATAAATGGTTGTGCCTTACCCCGAATATCCACGCCGGAGACATTAATTGTCAATATTATTATATCATAATACTATCATTATGGAGTCAAAATAAAGAGCATTTACACAATATCAATCATTGGGACACACACACACTCACACACACAGATATATATATATATATATATATATATATATATATATATATATATATATATATATATATATATATATATATATATATATATATATATATATAATATAATATAATATAATATATTTAATATATTGATAATCGTTAATATTAGTTTGTTTTGTTTGCATATAAACTTGCAAGAACTCTTATGTGGTATCTCGATGATACATATCTTTCGTTAGTGGGTCGGGTTTAACGCATCTGTCAGATAGTTTGTGAAATTTGAAATTCCGCAGTTGCCTTTTATTCGTCCAGACGCCAAAATATTCCTTGCAATCCGCTAATAAATCATATTTATCATCTTTCTCAAAAGAAGGGGTTGAATAAAACATAATTACAAGTAAAAAGTTAAAATCTAATTTAATCGACTACTCCGTTGTTGAGTTACCTGTTAGATGGCGGTTGTTAGGACGTCTGTACCAATTACGACGAAGATTCGTTCGTCACGTATTTCATTTTGATTTGAGTGTGGACTAACGTTCATGGCACCTGATCCCACACGGAATATTTTTAAAAAGTTTTACTATTAAACGCTAGAAACTCTAAGTTAACCAAACAACCTAATGTTCGAAAGAAAAATAGACACATTTGGGCATGTTTGTATATTTATGAGGATAAAGTCATTGTCATTTTTAGTTAACCTCGAGAGAAGGATTCATAAATAAATAACACTTTATAGTAATATAATGTCGGCCCTCATTATATTCATTTTCTTAATTCTTGAGAATTACCCCATTACAGTATATTAAATATTTAAATACAAATAATAGCAAGTTGCCTCATAGATAATTTACTAAAAGTTAAATGTAGATCTAAAATAAATGTACAGAAATAATCGTACTGGATAAAGCATTTCTTCTCTCAAAAACATTTTAATAATAATTTATCTTTTATCAATTACATGTAAAATGTCAGATATGGATAGGAGATCCACGTGTCTTGAATCATGATTTTGTATATCGCTGTTTCAATGAAATAAGTTTGAATTTGAACTACATGTTTGTCCATTGTTTATCGGATTTGTATCTATGTCCTGGATATTCTATTGATTTACACTTTGGTATCTGAGGTTTTTATATTGATAACACTGACAAAATGCTAGATTTAAGAATTACATACTTGATTTAAACAGATGTATATAGTCATTAAATTATATATTAAGAAATATAGATTATTAAATAAATAAAAAGATGCTTTCAGGGTTATTATAAGTACCTTTTGAGATTTAATACTGGAGTGACAAATAGGTGGCATTTGTTTTCTTATCTCTCTCTCTAAAACGCTTAAAGTAAAACAAATAAGTAAATAGAATTTCTAAGTATGACGCGTGTGTGTGCTTAATTCTGTTGTATCTTTAATTTCTAAATCGTCGGGTTATATAGCATAGACATATGTATGAAAATGTCATTATTTATTACAAAACGTCGTCGATATATGTAAATGTAAATTTCAAGGACACCGCGAGCTTTTCCTTATTTTGATTCAGCAGTTTCTCGATGAAGTCTGATTCCGATCAATAAAGGAACAGGTCAGACAATAATTATTCTCCACAGGAATGTCGACAGTTTGCAGAACAAAACACGAGTCCGAAAATTACAAATATATTATCTATAGAAAATTCAAGAATCAAAATAAAGTCAAAGCAACACAAGAAATGTACTTATGTGCGTCTTTTTGTCATCGTAGGTGAAGTATTGGATATAAAATAAAAAACTCTATTATGTGAAAATATTGGATTGTTTGAGGCGTGAAACATTGACGACAGTACTATCCAATTTTTTTCACATGATGCACGTTTTAAAGCTTATATCATACTTAAAACATTTTATTACATTTATGACACTTCACAGGTGGTCAGTCATCCGATTTATTTTTTTTTAAGGATCCCCAATAATCTTAACTTATTGCGCTGCTACGTATACCAGTAACGGTGATCAGTGGTACCCAACTACATCATTTTCACATGATTATTCTGTTCCTGAATACTTTTTTCCGAAATAAAAATTGTTCCGGTCGGAATCCTTCCTCTATGACAAACAACAGGAGAACTCTGTGAAAAGACAAAGTTTGAAGGATTTTATTCTAACCATTCAATACTGGCTACTATTGCTAGCCGTTTGAATCGCGCAGGCGTTAACGAACAGTTGATATCGTAATAAAAAATGGACATAGATTAATTGCTATCAGAGGTTATAAGAGAACATCAGGAGACAACTGAAACGAATTGATAGTTTTGTTAAGAACATGAAAATGAAATCATGTGAGGTCAAAACATCTTCTGATTATATGCAACATATAAGGAAAAGAAATTAATATACAGACACATAATCGGATTACCTGTATGTAAAGTTTGCTTGACTTTTCTAAAGGTCAATGGACTTTACCCGGGTAACCGGGGTTTCTCCCCCACCAATAAAAACTAGACGCCATCATATGACTGAAAGATTGTTGAGTATGACGTAAAACAAAAAAATCAAATCAAAAATCAAAATCAAATCTAATTAAGAAGTTGTTTCTTGTTTCTGTTTTTTCTTTTTACTTTTAATTAATTTTCTTTTGGGGTTTACTATCTAGAACATCATTAGGTTTATAGTTATCTTTGAATTCCTGAATAAATTGTGTGGACAGACTTTATCATTATTCAGTGTTTTGTTCTTCTTTTTATTTATTTTGTTAGGTTATATCAATTTGATTTGTAGTTCTACGGGTGTTATCTTTTAGAATTTGGACCGAACGATTGAAATGAATATTATGAAAATTATTCTTTCAAATTTCATTTAAACTAGACCGAAGCAATAAAAATGCGGACATAACATAATCAATTTCTCTCATTTCCTTAATTCTTATTCTACTAAAACATTGCATGTAGATAATATAAACAAATCTCATATACCAAAGTATAAATCTTTAGGATATAGATGTCCAGGATGTAGATGCAAACCTGGTAAAAAATAGACAAACACGGACCTCTGGAAATCAAGAGGTGGGATCAGGTGCCATCGATGAGTAAGCATTCCCTGTCGACCGATCACACCCGCTGTGAGTCCACAGTCAAATCCAAATGAAATACTTGAGAAAAGAATCCTCGTCACAATTGTTACAGACGTCTCAACAACCGTCATAGAACAGGTAAACTGATATTAAGTAATCAAGGCCGTAGAATTTGCGAAATGTTGACATCAAACGCGGTTTTCGATATCCCTATGTCAATAATTGGCAACACAATTTAGAGAATATTTTTCAAACTTTGTCACCGACAAAATGTTCTCTAGATTTTTCAAAACTAATACGTGGAAATATGTAACAATTGGGCAAGACTTCCATTTGTACCCTCCCCATAAATATTACCCTAAACATTTAAAAATGCTTTGAAAAGCACAAGTTAATTTCTGGAAATTTTTTCTTGATGTAATCCGAAGAATTTCAAACTCAGTGGCTGAACAACAGTAGGGTTGATTGTTTTTTTTGTGGTTTGGAAGATGCTTGATATTTAGTGCAATGTAATAAATTTTGGATTTATTATGGATGGGATATTCATTCTCTATTTCTTGACATTTGTACCTTGCAGAAAACCCCACTTTAGGCAACACGTGATTGTTTTCGTTGAAAAATACATGAAAGACTATGTTCGTGAGTTTTATTCAGCCTCTGGGACTTTTCGCGTTCTAAGCACAGATATACAATGACGACTGATATAACTAATCCACATTCAATACCTGCTGTGGGACTTGTTTTCCAGTGAAAGAATTACAAATGTGTCTACTGTGTGGGGAGATGAAGTGGGCATGTTTCAAAACAATTTTCTCAAAATTCAAAAGCTTTTTCTGACCCTAGTTCAGCTTAAACACTAAATAAATATATTTACTGTTGTTCGTTTAGATCAGAACTGATTTTGTCTTGAACCCCTGCGGAAATATAAAACGACATTCTGCTAAGTGAAACTGCTTATTTATGGTATGATTATCGTTATTTTGACAGGGTAAGGACATATCGATTTCAGTCATTTTAAATTGAAATAATAACTGCAGCAAATGTTGTAGCTTAATTTATATTAACATAACTGCCTTTTCATGTTTTCTCCCATTCACATTGTTTACAAGTGGTTTAACTTAAAAACACAAAAAGTTTAATTGTACAATTTACTACAAATTAAATGAACCGTAAAAAGTCTATATGATTTCTACGTCGTGAATGAATAGCATAAAACATTCTATTATAATCCCTATGTATTTGAATATTAAAACATTCTTGTTAAAATTACCTTAATTTTCGTTAAGGAATTTATCTTCAATTATTCAATTTCCATAATTGCTATTGATAATTCCAAGTTTATAATAAATAAAATTTGACTTTAAATATATACATAAAGAGCGAATCGCGTTTAAGCTGTTTCATTCACGACGCAGAAATTATAGACTTTCTACGATTCATTTAACTTGAAGTAAATTGTGCAATTAAACTTTTTGTGTTTTTTAGTTAAACCACTTGTTAAAAATGTTAATAAGAGAAAACATGAAAAGGCAGTTATGTTAATATAAATTAAGCTACAACATTTGCTGCAGTTATTATTTCAATTTAAGCTGACTAAGTCAGAAAAAAAGCTTTTGAATTTCGACAAAAATGTTTTGAAGCATGCCCATACTTTATTTTTGTAATTGTCAACTATATTTTTGGAATTTCCAACTTTATCTTTGTAACTTTTCCAACTTTAAAAATGAATATTTCGTGTTTTCGGTCCGACTGGGCAAGAATCCCTTATCCCACATAGATACTCATGATGAATTCTTATATTGTTACACTTCATTAAAACAATAAAAACTTTTCATACTGTCATTGAAATGTCGATCTCGAATACCACTACAAGTCATGTCCCTGTGTAAGTATTCGTCGTTTTTGTTTTGACGCAATACCAGAATGATTAAAAAAATTAATTAAATTGGTTTTAGGATATCATTATAAGTATTGTTTTATCGAATCAATGTCTTTCCCTAGTGCCAGGTACTTGCACCCTGGTTTGGAAGAAACACATTTCCGAATTTAATGATAGGAAACTCCATATGACACTAATCAACATAAAAGAGTTAAATAGTTAAATCAACAACAGCTGGATTCTCAAATGTCCATAGAAAATGATAGAATTGCTCGCATCAAGCGCTCGATACTTAGATTTCTATATATTAATATAAATATAAAATCCCTACTTTCGTGTTATGGCGATGTCATAGTAAAGCACATCAACTGATAACAAAACTTTTGAAACTTTCCTCATGCTTATTTTAAGTAACCCGGAAGTGATGAGTATGTATCTATGGTGGCGTCTGTTAGTGTGCAGAAAATTTCAAAATAACAAAAGCAGTTCAATGTGCTGCTCAAATCCTTCTCCCGCTCCTAAATCCTTCATTAGAGGTCTGAGTTTGTCTATGTAGTCATTTAAATTGAGAAATGCTTCGCGCACGACAGTAACTACTAAACACTACAAACTCTTGTATATAAAAATTTCAGATACCAAAGTATGAATCAATAGAATGTCAAGGACATAGATACAAATCCAGTAAAAATGGACAAACACGGACCTCTGGAAACCAAGAGGTGGGATCAGGTGCCATGGAGGAGTAAGCATCCCCTGTCGACCCGTCAAACCCACCGTGAGTCCACGGTCAAGTCCAATGAAACACGTGAGGAGTGTATCCTCGTTACAATTGCTACAGAAGTCTCAACAACCGCCAACGAAAAGGCAACTCAACATTTCACTTAGTGAAACAGAGTAGTTGCAAACAAGACCGACCGTAAAATTTGCGGAACGTTGACATTAAACGCGGTTTTCGATATCAATAATTTGTCAGTGAGTAGTTTACCTCTGTATATGAAATATGTTGTGCACGCCCTGGAATATCGGATCATTTGTGAAATATAAACTCCATATGCGGGTGACTGAGGGATATTACTACTTAAATGTGGAAGATTTACGATGACAGAGTCGAAATCTTCGCGTTTATCGTATAACTTAGTTGCTAATTTCCCGTCTGTTATATTAAGTAAAATGTCTAAGTATGATGTGTGTGTGCTTGATTCTGTTGTATCTTTAATTTCTAGTTCGCCGGGATATATCGCATTGACATATGTATGAAAATTGTTGTTATTAATTGACAAAACGTCATCGATATATCTAAATGTCAAATTAAAGGACACCGCTAACTTTTTCTTCTTTTGATTCAGTAGTTTCTGAATGAAGTCTGCTTCGTATGAATAAAGGAACAGGTCGGCCAATAAAGGAGCACAATTGGTTCCCATAGGAATGCCGACAGTTTGTTGAAAGACCACGTCTCCGAATATTACAAATATATTGTCTATTAGAAATTCCACCATGTTTTTAATATCAACTTCAGTATATTTATGTGTAGAATCAGAGTGGTGTTTGACGAAATAAGTATCCTGATAGCCAATCACTAGATATTTAAATTTTCGGGTACCACCTTTAGTGAAAAAACAGTTGTCTATGATGCTGAAAAGTTTTTTTTTTTATTTTTTATGTGGAATAGTAGTGTAAAGAGTAGAGAAGTCATAAGTTTTGTTACTGTGAATTCGAGAAAAATTGTGTGCCTTCAAATTTTCTAAAAGCTGTTTAGAATTTTTAAGTATCCACATCTGATTTACACCGCTTCTGGAATAAGCAACTGTACAGTTTTGTTGAAGTTTCTCCTTAACGGTTGTCAATATCTTGGTAAGGAGTAAAGATAAAATATAAAATTATTAAACTGGAATCTAAATGTGTTTGAGAAAATCTATAGCCGTAAAGGTTAGACATTCACATTATATCAGGTCTGAATGTGCCTTTGGTTATATTCAAAATGTTACATGAAATCTGAATTGAATATCCTAGACGGAATGTTACCAAAAAAAAGAGGAAAGAAAGAAAAAACCAAGGACAAAACGCAGAATCAAAAATTCCTCACGGCTCACGGCTTTGTACGTCCTGTATATGTTCGTTCATCGTGAGTACATTAAACGTTTTGTGCATTGATCGTGCGTTAATTGTGGGTTTTGTCCGTTTTATGCGCCCCAAACATCGATCGCCAGAGCACCTTTAGCCACCGTATAACTTTCTGAGGCATTTTTTCTAGACGTCCGGTAGCCTACCTAGTAGTATGACAATAACTGTCCTGGCAAGATATTGTCAGAAGGTTATCAACGTTCCGCAAAATTTACTGTCGTTATAATAGTCTTGTATGCGATTACTCTGCGTCACTAAATCAAATGTTGAGTTACCTGTTCGATAGCGATTGTTGAGTTGTCTGTACCTATCGTGACAAGGATTTGTTCATCATATTTCATTTGAACTTGACTGTGGACTCAAAACGGGTCTGACCGGACAACGAAGAAGTACTAAAAGTATGCACAAGAAAAATAAATAAGGTGTAAAGTCAGAACGGAGAAAAAAGAATATTAAGCCCAGCTTCGTAGGCCTACGTAGTCCCGGATTTTAACGTCAAGTGCTAATGTGGAAAAGGCGAATATCACGAGATCTTCAGACATGGGAGAATACTATCTCAGATGGGAAATAATGTGAGAAATTTCTATCTTATGTTCATTGGATAACTGCAGATAGAAGTCTTTGCGAAAATATAAGTTTTGAACAATTTTCGAAACTGGCCAATTCAAGTGACATGTACATGGTTACGAGATTTCATAAAGTTCTACACTGAATAGAAGTATTTACTGTTGTTCGTTTAGATCAGAGCTGATTTTGTCTTGAACTCCTGCGGAAATATAGAACGACATTCTGCTAAGTGACACTGCTTATTTATGATATGATTATTGTTTTTTTGACAGGGTCAGGACATATCGATTTCAGTCATATTAAATTGAAATAATAACTGCAGCAAATGTTGTAGCTTAATTTATATTAACATAACTGCCTTTGTTGTTTTCTCTCAATGACATTATTTACATTTTGTTTAACTAAAAACACAAAAAGTTTAATCGTACAATTTGCTAAAAATTAAATGAGTCGTAAAAAGTCTATATAATTTCTGTATCGAGAATAAAATAGTCTAAAACATTCTATTATAATCCCTATGCATTTGAATATTTAAAATATTCTTGTTAAAGTTACCTTAATTGTCATTAATATATTTATCTTCAATTATTCAGTACAGTTAATCAGTTGAATCTCGTGTTTTGACTTTGTAGATCAAATTCATTTTGCAGTTTCTTGTGTTATTTTCACTTAGATCTAGTTCGATTCACATTTCGTTGTTAGTTTGAGCTTAGTTTAGTAGATTTTTAGATATCCTTTTGCTTAATTTCCATTTTCATTTATTTATTGCATTATCACGCTGTACTTGTAAAATGTAGATTTTTTTCACTCTCCGGTTGTGTGTGTATGTGAATGGATATTTGCGTGAGAGTTTTTTTCATGTTAATTTAATCGTTTTTGTCCTGATGAAGGGACAGGTCGTCCCAAAATAGGACATTTATTTTTTCCGTGTCATTCGTCATTTTAGTGTTATATATATATATATATATATATATATATATATATATATATATATATAATAATATATATATATAATATATATATATATATATATATATATATATATATATATATATATATATATATATATATATATTGAGACTGAGAAAGAGAGATAGAGAGAGAGAGTTGGCTAACAGTTGTCCCTCATCATTAATTATCGTTAAATAACCGGTGACCTTCGGCTTCTTGTCTGCGATATAAATATAAACCATTTTCTACCATTAATATATGGGTATAGTATAAATTATTACAATATACGATTGACTTGGATATATTTTATTCCATGGGAAAATGGTCCGTGTATATTTTCTATCTCGGAAAATTACCCAGATTTTGTTTTCTAACCATAGAAAAATGACCTCATAACAATAACTAACAGTAAATGTTTTCTACCATGCTACCCAGGTATATATTCTAGGTTTATATGTAATACATATACATTTTAAATTGGAGCTCAACTGATGAAGTCTAATTGACAGAATATAAAAAATCTCAGATACCAAAGTATAAATCAATAAAATGTCCAGGACAAAGATACAAATCCGGTAAAAATGGACAAACACGGACCTCTGGAAACCAAGAGGTGGGATCAGGTGCCATGGAGCAGTAAGCATCCCCTGTCGACCGGTAACACCCGCCGTGAGTCCACAGTCAAATCCAATGAAATACGTGAGGAGTGAATCCTCGTCACAATTGCTACAGAAGTCTCAACAACCCCCAACGGCATATCGGATCATTTGTGAAATATAAACTCCATATGCGGCTGAATGAGGGATATTACTACTTAAATGTGGAAAATTTACGATGAAAAAGCCGAAATCGTAGCGTTTTCGTATAGAAACATTATGATCGTCTTGAGCATTATAACTTTGGTATATGTTTATAATATTTATAACCACTAGGTCGTTGCCACTGCTGGTTGAGTCCCCGACCTGGTATTTCGGTACCAGCTGACAATCGTATACTGATGTAATATTTGGCACTGATAACACCATTTAAATTCCAAAGTTGTCTAAAGCTAAGATAGTCAACTTTTTACAGTGGTTACTCTTAGACGGATACTTTAGATTTATCATTTGGCCTTGTATGATACCACTTTCGCTTTAGAAAATACATATACATATACATTTTAAATTGGAGCTTATGTGATGAAGTCTAATTGACAGAAACGATCGTCTTGAGCATTATAACTTTGATATTATGTTTATAACATTTTCATGGGACAAATAACAAAAAATATTTAGTATGGATACCACAGAATATTGGCTCTGGTAGATTTTCTACGACCGGGTCAATTTGTCGCGTTATACTGGCTTTAATTACCGAAGTTTAATTGACTGAACAGGTGAAATGTTAATACTGTCAGAACCTGACCTAAGGCCTCCGTGGTTGTCCAATGTTCCGGTTGCATGTTGAACCTGACCTAAAGCCTCACTTCGTTCACAAACATAAACAGACGCTTTACCACCTAACACAAAATTAGACAAACTGGCTATAGGTTTAGAGTCTAAATATATGATGTCAATAGATTTATCAGCAAGGCATATTCTTCAATATGTCCAGACTACTATACAATACTTAAAGGATATCATAATATTATGTCCGATTATCATTACGGACTCACGACTGATGTGACTTGTCGATATGATGCTAATTCATCCACTGCACCTGATCCCACCTTCCCACTTTTCTGGAAAGTCCGTGTTTGTCCAATGTTCCTGTTGCATGTTGCTCCTGTTTCCGGGTAGAAAAATGACCCAGAGTTCTCAGAACTTAGTCATCGGTGAAACCATATTTCCTGAGTTATTGTTAAAATATGTATTACTCTATCCTATGCATGAAGGGCATGAACAAATCATTATTGTGGGAATAATGAACTGTCGAAGTAATTGGCTGTCGGAGTAATGGGCTGTAGCGCTCTACTTCGAACCCCTTGATCTACTATAATTAAACATACATTTTATAATCAACCATTCTCTGGGTATAGGTTAGTTAAACGATGGGTAAGACTAAGCCAATTATTTTAGTCTCGAGTTGGTCAAGCGTAAGCATGACTTAGTAAAAAAAAGATACGAGTTGAGATTAGTACGAGTGGCGATGGGTCCGAGTCGACCAGCATCCCAAAAAGAAGAAAACGGGTCACCATGCAGGTACAAAATACACCAAACACAAAAAACAGATACGAAGAGAGCTAGAATCAATAACGAAATTGCACTATGCATACAGAATCAGTAAAAGAGCGTTGAAATGTTTCGAGGAATGAATTGAAGCGAAACTAATGGATACGAAGTAATAATTAGCCACCTTACTATGTATTCCCCCCTCAAGCGGCCTCAATCTGTCAAGGCTAGTGCTTCTGTTATATTTCGGAGTTAAAATGATCGGAGGATGCTAATACTTTCGCTTGTTTTTATCTTTTTAATTTGAAAGTGGTCAAAGATTATGCACAGAAATACAATATATTTATTTCCAACAATTACAGTTTGCAGTTTTCTGTGACTTATTTACACACATTGACTTGTATGCACTGACGACTTGTATAGGATGTATGCGTACTTTCCGTTTATCGATGTAACAAGTGTGCAGAGAAAGATGTCACTGACGACTTTATAACGCTTATTCAGGAACTGTTTTATATTTTTGTTACATGTTCTTTTCGATACTTTTTCCAGACAATTTTACAGAACATGTGTGCACTAGTTTTGATTAGTATGTCATTAAACTTTATAACGTGTGTATCAGTTTTTTACGATATTTCTTGTTAACGAGATACTCGTCGATACTTTTTCACAGGTTTTATAATTTTATTTAAGAACTTTTGGATATATATATATATACATTTGTGTGTGTGTTAGTGTGTGTGTGTGTGTGTGTGTGTGTGTGTGTGTGTGTGTGTGTGTGTGTGTGTGTGTGTACAATTTGTTGTAATGAAATAATTTAAATGTTTATTATTTCGACAAATTATATATATATATAATTTTACCGTTAAACTATAACACTGGCAAGGACCGGCCAGTATATAGATATATAGTAACTAGAAAGATGGTAAGTACAAAGCCAGCCCCCCTCCTTCCCGGCGAAGCGGAAGAAAACCTTTATATAACGTCAGTGTTTAGATGGGCTAAACACCGGAATAGTGCGAGTCGGAAAAGGTCGATATGTTGACTATTGTCGTTAGAGATGTTTAAGAATTCACAATACCGGAATGGGCAAACGCCTTCAATAGGTAAAGAGAAAATGGAAATGTAGTGTATTGTAATTATTTTATCATTTTATCAATGAACGTTTGCAAAGATCATTTGTAAAGCTAAAGACAATCACTTGCTTTCTCTTACTAATTCTAACATACTCGTAATGTTATCGTACATATCAATTGTTCTTTTACTTTAAAACACCATTCCCATTGTAAGTATAACCAAAACTCAAACTAACAGTGTTAAATGACATAAAGTTGTTTTCCAAGTTGGCGACCTGTCCCTTCATCAGGACAATAGGATTAAAATAACACGAAAAAAAACGTACACGTACGCACTCTCACAAAAACACTCACTCACACACACATAACCGGATCTCCAAAAATATCATTTTGCAACAAAAAATAAGATTTCAACGATAAAAGCCTGCAAATAATTGGAAATTTCTTTTTTTTTCTAAATCATACTCAAAACGATGCCAAATTGTATGTACACCGTATGCGGTCAAGTTCTATAGGAAAATTGAAGTGTTGGTAAGCCGTTATAACTAACATGAACTAAGACATTGTTTTTAATAAGCGCAACTCCGTCATTCATAACGACATGCAATTTAGATGCAATCACGTGTTCTTCATGTGAATTATGGGAATAAAATGGCGTCCGGTCCGAATAATTGGAAAAAAACTTTATAGACTTGAATGTATTAAATATTTATTTGTTATTGTTGTATTTTTCATGAAAAGTATATTTAAAGATGCCATTTCAACATTTCATTGTTTGTTTAGTATATGTCCCCTAAAGTCAACGTAATAATGAATATTGTTCCGATTTATGTCCTTTAATAACCTACAAATTGCATTTCCGGTTAGACGGTTTTTGGATCAGAATATGGCATCCGCCCAGTATGCAGAAATTACCAAACTTTAAATTTAAGCGACCAAAAATAAGCATGTATTGACTAGAGTGGAAACAAAACATCAGCGTCAATTAATTTCGGTAAATACTGAAGGTCAACACATCCATGTTCGACTGTCGAGCACCTAAAGTCATCAAATAAATCATGATGGCGTCAGATATGGCATCATCGAAGATCGTGGAAAAAAATATCAGACCTCACCCCAAACACATTATTCCAACAAAGAAGGTAATGGACTTTGAAAGAGATAGATGGAATATTTATACATTTTGAAATATAAAAATAACAGACACCAATGTAATTATCTTTAGGATATCTAGGAGACAAATATACAAATCTGATTCCACAGCCAACGAGCGTAATTGTACTATAAGAAAAGAAACATACGGAAACATAAAATCTTATTACGATTTGGTCTTTTCAGAGTTGGCGCATCTTTAATCTAAATTCAACTAAAAGTATATTTTAAAAAGTGTATATCGGTATTTCGGTAATCATTCAATGTTGCCGACACTAATAACTAGATATAACGCTTTGATTTCATAGGATCTATCTCCGAGTCACTACATTGGACCAAGAATTGCTGATGAGTTTGTAGATCGATATTGCAAGGAAAACAAGACACAGGCCACGATATTGGATATAGCAACGGGTAGGGGATTCGTTGATGTAGAGGTGTGTATGTGCCTATTCTGTGTACATTTGTCAATACATAAAAACCACGATATCTTTCCTTCTTAAATCTTATAATACTTTTTTACAAATGTAGCAAGAAACCACCAATGGCGGAATGACTGGATTGTGAAGTACTTAGTTACATAATTTGAAAACAATATGTCCCTTGTGAGCAACAAATTAAATTTTTTTTTTTTTGACAAGGCAATCGATCATGCTCTCGCATATATAAGAAAACATGACAATATGTTTGTGAAATACAAAGTTCGAGGTTCTAGAGGTTGCAGGGAGTCATTAAGGATATATGGATGATAAAGAACTGTGTTCTTTCGGTAACTGAAGTGAAAAAATTCGAGACCCGGCCTAGCTCAGTGGGTAGCGCGCTCGACTATTGATCGTGAGGTCAAGTCCAGCCGGCGGCAGATTGTTTCCTGTCTTTTGGATGAGACAGTAAAAACCGAGGTATCGTGTCACAGTAGATGTCGGCACGTTAAAGAACCCTCACTGCTCAATGACCGTAAGTGCCGAGCACAGGCCAAAATTTGAAGCCCTTCAACGGTATTTGGTGGCGTCTCCATATGAGTGAAAGATCCTTGAGTGGGACATTAAACAACAATAAAACAAACAAACAAAACGAAAAATATGACCTTGACACATGAAATGAGTCAATATCACAAATATTGATGGAGAAAGTACTTATCATGGTTTATCTACGTGTAAAACTTGAAAGACGTTATTCGTACAGTCTTTCTGTAATTGAACTAACTCTAATAGGACAGACACCACCAAATATTTTCCCATAGGCCTCAATGCTAATTTACAAAACTTCAGGTCACTGTCACTCCCATGTTTATTATATCTGGGTCAAATAAGTACCCTGTGGTGAAAGATCAAAATTTTTGATAACAAAATTTGCAATCAAAAGTATAGGTTGCCGTTGCATTTTTACTTCAAATTTTCACTTGTTTACAACTCGTAGTATTCCGCACCAAAGGAAAATATCTAAGATCTTATATGACCCCCCCTTTCAATTTTCAACCGTCAACCCTATAATTTCAAAGTACTACCAATATTCATGGATCTTTTTTATCACCTTTATTTCACTTATTAATGGCAAAAAATAAAGCATTCATTTAATGACCAATCAGATCACTGGGTTCATTTTACCCTCCGCACAACTTTGGGTGTCCAAAATGTCTGCGCCCATGTTGTAAACAAAGCTGGTGTTTTTCCTAATAAACATTTGACCTTGAGACGGAAAATGTTCAATGTCCAGGTCAAAAACACCAAGCTTGTTTCAAACAAATGGTCTTTTTGCAATTGATCTAAAGGCAAGAGCTCGACCAAGTTGTTGATGTAGACGTAAGACGGACACACGGGCATCATCATTTCAAAGATCGGATTTTGCGATTCCTACCGATACAACTATACATAAATCATTAAATTGGTCTGTAGATTGGTTATTTGTATAAAGTGTTATCAGTAAACAAATGTTATGTCAAAATGTGTCGTTACATATTGGAATAATTCTACATTTTGTTGAACATAATTATGCTTTTGGAAAAAAAACCTTTTCAGCTCAAATGACAAAACATGGTGCTAGTGTCGTCCGTCGTCGTAGACCATTTCAAAATCTTCTTCTCTAAAACGTTTCAGTCATATTTTAAAACTTTAAATGAATGTACCTTAGGGTATCTTGTTTATGAATTATATTCAGAGATTTGATCCGTCACCAAACATGACCGTCTGTGATAAAAATAAAACATAGGGATGAAATACAGTGTTTGGCTTATATCTAAACAAAAACTGGCAACACAAGTCTTAATGTTTAAGGAAATTTTGAAGGAAGTGTCTTAAATTTGTTATTATCTTATATATCTTTAATGTTATTATATATATAATAGACAGCAACTGCGAATGTCAAACATGTACCACAAAGTAAGATCTATAAAAAAGTCAATTGGTCTGAATCATTCTTAGGGTATCTATTTACAATTGATATCTGATTACCCCTTCTGTCAACCATGATGGTGACTATTACTATAAATAGAATATAGGGGTTAAACAGTTACACATATTTCAAATAGCCTATATCTCGAATATAACATGTAAAATCTTATAAACTTGGAAAACGGAAATAGGTGCATTATTGAAAGTTTAACAACACATTTAACTTCTTTTCCAGAAATAAATGATGCCTGGGACGAAATAGTTATTGTTCCATACAAGTGTTGCTAATTTTAAACCAAAAAATGCCCAGGGTTGAAATATTTCGCGGTATGGCACTTCTTTTGGCATACCCCTACCGAAAGACCACAATGAATCAAATAATATGTAGAATTTCCAAAATTCGGGTTTGTTTCATTTAAACCACATACTCTTCTTTTTACATTTGTTGATTGTGCTCAGGTTAGTAATATAGTCCCGTGGTTCTCTTGTACGAATAGCTGAAATTTCAATATTCTCTCATTTTATATATATAGTTCGGTCCCATTGTATCGCGGATCGCCTGTCCCATGTATCGCGGAATATTTTTTCTGAAATGCTCCAGCATGGCAGAACTTTTTGAAAAGTATATAATTTGCGGCAACTCATTGCAGCCATGCTGTTTTTCAATAGACGCTTTCTGTGAAAATATTGTAAGATTCGTAGAAGTAAATGACATGATTTTTGCAAGCTATATTTTATAAATATGGCGGCCTTTTGGAAAATCGTTGGTACCACCATCCTTAAAATGGTATTCATTTTCTAGAAAATCAAGTTTGCCGAACAGAAACAACTTTAACATTTAATTGTCTGATTCCCACATAACCCATCAACACTTGAGTTTACATGACTAAGTAAACTTGGCCTCACTGTGAAAATAAAAACTCTCTTACCGCGATACAATGGTAACCCCTTCAGACAACCTGCGTATCATGGTGAACTTCTAAACGAGTACAGAAGAAATCGAATTGTCAAATTTAATGAACATCTGCACAAATAACGAAGAAAAATAAGTATCGACGCATGACAGAAAGCATCAATTGCTAATTCAGTCATGATATATATGTATAAAAACTGAAAATTCTTAAGTGTTGCAATGGAATGGGACACCGTTATATGTGTACGCAGATTGAAAATATATAACTTAATCATGTTCCATATTTCTTATATTGTCAAGTTGAATGTCTCCAGTAAGGATTTCTCTACTGTACTGTATTATTCTATTAATCTTTTCTCTTTCAGTTGGTGAAAAAAAGTTTTGCCAACATTGATGATCTTGATCCATGTAAGAAACTGCTTGAAATTGCGAACACCAAAAAACGTTTACAGAATATATTATGACGAATTTATCACCGGAAATAAAACATCAATACCAGAAAGAAAGCATTAGTATTTCTGATTGGATTTGTGAATTTTTTATTTTGCTTACATCTTTTGTAACACTTTCAAAATATTAGTTAAATGAGTGTATGCATGCATTGCTGAAAATATATATTTTATCGTATGAAAATCATTATTTTTTAAGTTCTTGTAATTCTTTCACAAAGGTTCGTCTGTAAAGTCAAAACTCTAATTAAATGTCAACATATGTGGGGTATTCGATTCACTATGCAGGACAAGTTCCGGTGTAGCGTGTATTGCGATTCTACTAATCTGCAGGACAAGTTCTGTCTTCTTTCTTCCGGTGTGTTTATCGCTTGACAATTATATTGGTCAAATTGAACTGAACTGACGATATAAGAAAGCCAATTGACGAAAGTAATTATATTTTAATGATTGTAGTTTAAGCAAAATAAATAAATGAAGTGGCGGGGTGAGCAAGTAACATATTTGGATATGATATTTAATGACAGGAAATGTAGACCTGTAATGACAATAGTTTTGGGGTAGGGCATAATGTCAGGAAAATAGGCCTATAATAA
The DNA here is from genome assembly GCA_030159075.1 of Atrina japonica. Taxonomy (NCBI): domain Eukaryota; kingdom Metazoa; phylum Mollusca; class Bivalvia; order Pterioida; family Pinnidae; genus Atrina; species Atrina japonica. The sequence continues at coordinate 580,052 of BROG01000329.1, read as the reverse complement.
TCAGGTGTCAAGAAAAACAAGTTTCATTTTTTTAATTTTTTTTTATGTACGTAAATTGTGGTGGAAGCATTTTTGTTTTTAAAAGAGGCAAAGGGTATATATAATGAAAGGAAAACTAGTTTACAAGTTTATTGTTATGTTTTTTCTTAAGAAATTCAAGTGATGGTAGCTTTCTTTTTTAAGTTTGTGGTTACTAGTATTACCTATACACCTATGCTATACATGTATAGCATAGATGTATAGGTTATACTAGTAACCACAAATTGGTTGGTACAAATTAACCAGACATTGACTTATCAACTTACAAACACAAAAAATTAGAATCTTTTCATTTATAAATAAACTTATTTTCTGTCCAATTAATTTACTGAAATTTGTTGAAGTTTAAAATAAATTTATAGCTGGTGGTGGTGTTGTGGGTTTTAACATAGGGAAGGTGTAGTCATTGGAATAAGTATTATGTGAAACTCACGATTCTGTCAAATTAGACTGAAAACCCCAAACACCTCTGGCGAACACTTGGAAGAAGAACATTGGATCCTGTGGGAAAATTACATTTTCATCTTCTCTCTCTGAAAACGCTGAAGCAAATATAACCAAACTTTAGAAGAATGATGTATTGAAGGTCCTTTACAAAGATTGCTCATCATTTCGTTCCGATCTGTCAAAACCATGGCCGCCAGGGCTGGGCTTAGTTTATCATTGGACCCTATGGGAAAAATCACATTTTCATTTTCTCCTCTGAAACCACTGAAGCAAATTCAACCAAACTTTACAGGATTTATGTATGGAAGGTCCTTTACAAAAATTGCTCGGTTCGTCTGATCTTCTCAAGCAAATAACCAGGTGAGCGATACAGGCTCTTGAGAGCCTCTTGTTACTTTTTCACTCTCAGGTCTCACTTGAAGGTCATATTTAAAATTTTGCTTGATAATCATGACTAGCTGAGAGGCTGTAGATATCATTGATTTTTTTTTAGATTTAATAATTATTCAAATTTGTAACTGCTCACAAACTTCAGGTAATTAATATTGACTTAATTAATCTATTAAACCCCTGGTCAAAATAAAAAGATTTCAGTAGTAATATATTTTACTATTTTAAATGCAGGTCATGTAAAACTAGTTCAAAATACAGTTTTGTCCAATATTTTTGGTGATCATGTTTCATCACACTCAACACAATCATGCAAAATCTTGGGAGGATGTGAAACAACAATATAGCACCTAGTAGGGTTCATCTAGCTGAGTACAGTGAGTAGTGATAACTGATTATATACTGATGTAAACACTTTCATCACATGTCAGAAATATGTGATAATGTATGATGTGTAATAGTTATGGTAGGCTCTTTTCTATTGGTTTTGACCAGTGTGTTATGTGGGGTTGAAAAGTATAAATCTGACTTTAGATATATAATATTATGTACTGACTATAGATAGGACTGATATGATATATAATATAATATACTGACCATAGGTAGGGCTGATATATAATAATATGTACTGACTATAGATAGGGCTGATATATAATATTATACACTGACTATAGATGGGGTGATATATAATATTATACACTGACTATAGATGGGCTGATATATAATATTATGTACTGACTATAGGCAGGGTTGATATATAATATTATACACTGACTATAGATGGGCTGATATATAATATTATGTACTGACTATAGGTAGGGCTGATATATAATATTATGTACTGACTATAGATAGGGTTGATATATAATATTATGTTCTGACTATAGATAGGACTGATATATAATATTACACACTGACTATAGGTAGGGCTGATATGATATATAATATTATATACTGACTATAGGTAGGGCTGATAAATAACACTATATACTGACTATAGATATGGCTGATATATAATATTATACACTGACTATTCTGATTCTTTATGAAACATTAATAATAATACACAACTAACTAGCAAGATGTGATCCATCTCACTAAATATTTTGCATGTCAAAATTTGTCTAAGTTCTAACGTTTGTAAGAGAGATACATCTCACTAGTTTTAGGCCAGTATCTAACATATTGTTTATAAGTTACTCACTATAATGAGTCAGACCAATCTGTATTTTATCAAAGCAGTTAAAACTCACAGTTGTCACTGAGGTATTTAGTGAGATCTTTCTCAATATTTTGTCTGTCAAAAAATGTCTTAATGTTTGTGAGGCCAGTTTCTAACATGTTGTTTATAAGTTCTCAAGGTACCCAGTGAGACCAGTCTCACTTAGTGTTTTGTCATTTCGAATTAAGTGGGAAAGATTGCCATTTTTCTTGCGGAAGATTGGTGGTCTTTACCCGGGTAACCAATAAAAACTGGATGCCATCATATGACTGAAAAATTGTTGAGTATTGGCGTAAAACAAAAAATCAAATCAAATCAAATTTTTCACTATAAGATGTCATCAGCTGACTTCTTACAAGCATGTGTCAAATAATATTATATCTTGGACTTGCACTTAAAAAAAATGGTCTGGCTGCTGAGCAACTATGAGAGGCTAGAAAGTTCGAATCATGGAAACTGAAATCGCAGATTTGAAAGCAGTTGGGGTGTGGTCAAACTGACAAAACTATTAAAACTACAGCAAAAATATGTCACCCTTGTCATTATTGAAGTAATGTTCTTGATTTTTAAAATAAAGAAAATTACAGGAAATAAATCAAACTATTTTAATAGCATAGAAGTGAATTTCACAAATCTTGATTCTGAATGGATATATTCTAAAAATAAGTTTATTAATAAATAAATAAATTACAATAGTGTGTGTGTGTGTGTGTGTGTGTGGTATCTTGATAATAAATTGATAATTGTTATGTGTGTTTCTTTAGCTTTGTAAAAATTAAGTAGATAAGCAAAAGCTGTTTAATTAAATGTCTTCCTTTCACAATCTTGAAAATAGTTTGTGTATTTCTTGAAACTCTATACTTGCGAATATCACAGTCACCCCGCCACTTCCGCGCCGGTTAAAAGATACATTTATCTATTTTGCGACGTAAATAAAAGATAAAAATACATAGCTTAAACTACAACAATTGACTTTCTGGATCGTCAATTCAGTTCCCAATTTGTTTTTTTTTCAAGCGATAAACACACCGGAAAGAAAGTAGACAAAATGAAAGTACATTAGTTTTCTTGCAGTCCTCACACCGTTGTAAAACAGGAAACGCTAGAACTATTTTTTGCAGAGTACACGCTACACCGGACGCACAGAACAGAACAAGTGAATCGTGTGAATGGGAACAGGAAGTAGCTTTTCCAATATGGTGGAAGTGGAATGTGCTTATCTTGGGGATGATGTAAAGAGGGTACGCTGAACCCCGAACGGAACAGAACCGAAAAATTATTTGAGCTTATATCTCTGCTGTTTTATTTTAGTTTGTGCTGAAACTTTCAACATAAACGTAGATCATTAGTTTATATATTAACACCATAAACAGTTCTGGATCATTGTTCCATTTCACACGATTGCTGTCTGGTACTGTGCAGGCTGTTTTGCGAATCGAGCGCACCCCTGGTTTTGGCAATTACTTGATGGTGTAATTTAGACACAACTGTAAAACTATACTTGATTTAGTACAAACTTGGCAGACTCTATTTACTATTTTTTCATATATATATATATATATATATATATATATATATATATATAGAGAGAGAGAGAGAGAGAGAGAGAGAGAGAGAGAGAGAGAGAGAGAGAGAGAGAGAATTAAAACGTCATGCATAATTTGAAATATTGTACAATTAAAATGAGACAAAAACTATCAAACTGTTTAACTTAATCAGCTGATACGTATTCAATTTCAAATGAGTGTTCTTTATCTATTTATTAAGAGACATAGATACACGAACTCATTTTGATACACGTGTATATGAATACCTTATATGTAAAAAGAGTATATACCATGTAGATGACCGAACGGTTAACACACATTGATGGTAAATTTGTACAGTTGAAAAAACACACAAAACAACCTATGTTCAGGTTACAAACATTACTATACATTTGGTTTCCAGTATACGGTAACATATTTTCGAACTCCAAATATACAGGTGAAACTTAAGATAATTTAAGGATATGCGAACAATGACTTTAAACATCCAGTACATCCATGGTTTTGTGTATTGCCTGACGAGACGTATATCGCTCCTAATTATTGGAAATAAATAAATGGCGATTTCCTGTAATTGATACTGAGAAAGCGACAGTGGTATTGTGGTTAAATGGTTAATGAGTTTGTATATACTCGTCATTTACTACTGCTTATGACACGTAGCACCATCAACTATAGAATTATTTGTATATTATCCGATCATGTCGTACATGTTTCGCATATTTTCAAATCTTGTTGTACACCGGTTTAATCATTTCTATACTGTATACCAATATCGACTGGTTCAAGATAACAGAATAGTGTATACCATTTAGATATGTAGAGGTGAAAGGGTTTATGTCTTAAGCATTTCAAGGCAAAACATGTACAGATGCACCCATATGATGCCTATGTAAAGATGAATCGTTAACCCATCAATCCCTGTATTAATATTTCGACTGACCCAAATCAATGAATAGTATGATCTACTGTCAGAATTGAGGGGTGAACAAGTTATCAATTCATATAAAATCATTGTTAAATTTGGATTCTAAATAATACACAGATGAATCCTGACAATGGAATTTAGCATTCTTTGAACTAAACGAGTTCAAATATGGCTACAGGGGTAAATGAGTTAATTGTTTTTGACGTTTTTGTATTTTACTTATATGGAGACGTTTTTAGTTACATGTATATTGAAGTGCCACAAATTTAAACCCATTTCATCGATGCATTGAAAGATCCTAGGGTATCCCGCCAACCGTGACGACATGGAACCACAGGTAAAAATCATATTAGAAAAGCTTGTGTTATAACTCAGTCGAAGTGTAGTGCAGAACAGTCCCTAGTGTTCTAAAGGAGTCGAACCCGGCCTTTGTTTGACGGTTGCTGTAATAAAAAATGCCACAGATGATTTGAAAGCTCTTTTACGTACAAACGGAAGCATCATACGTATAATTGTGGTTGTAGATCCCGGTGGTAACATTGTTCGGCATGAATAGAAGCATATAAACCTTCTTTTAAGCATTTTAAATGACAACTTTTGTACGCTTTTATGCAACTAACTTTTGCGAGAATGTTTGCCAGTTTACTTGCAAAGATCAGTGACATCTTCCTGGGTATATTGTAACCGGGTTCCCTACTCCGTCATTAAAAATGGCCGCCACCATATAACGAAAAAATGTTGATTGTGGCGGAAAACACTATTTATATCATATATAAAGTCATTCTATTGATTTATACTTTGGTGTCTAAATTTTTTTATATACAACGAATCCGAATGAAAAATTAAAAGAAAAACGTTTAAGTACCATCGAAAAAAACTGTGGTACTTGAAAATTTGGATAACTATTAATTAGTTATCATGATACTCATTTCAATATGCAATAAACTGTTATTTACAATAGTAAGTGACAAATATCTACAGTGGATGCAGTATCGAATAGTTCATAGAATAACTGGTACAAATAAAAGCCTCGTTGTCATGAAAATAAAAAACAATCCTTTATGTACTTTCTGTAAGGAAACTGAAGAATCAAACCAATTCTATGAATGTAACGTAGTGCAAAACATACTTTCATTATTAGAAAACTGGATTACCAATTTTCTAAATCATCGTATTATATTAAGTAAAAAGACGGTATTGTTGGGTAAATATGATTAAAATCAGGATGCTTTGAACAAGATTTTTTTTTTAAAAAAGAATACATATATATGAAGCAATGATGAGTTAAATTTTAATGTGTTAAAAAGTAAAATATGTCATTACATTAATGTACAAAAAATAATCTGTAAAGAGAATAAATAGAAACATTTAATAAAAAGTGGGATTGCTGCACATTTTTATCAATATAGATAATAATTAAATAAATCTCCTAGTTCTTAAGTCACACCGTTGCTTAATTGGATACTTTCCTTTATTGCAGTATTGTTATATCGTCTCTTTTGTTTCATTTTCACTTTCTCTTTCTCTCTTTTACTTTTTTCCTTTCTTTACATATGGTCTACTTCTGTTTAACCGCCCTTCACGAGAAAAATCATTTGTGAAACATATACATGTACATGTACATATATATGTATTTACAATATGTAACTTGAAGGTAATTTTGAATAAAGAAGTTTTTAGAATAAAGTGGAGGAGAAGAGTGGCTAAATGGAAGGAAGGAAGCCATACAAATGATATTATTTAACCACTTTGATGTCAACACTTCACAAATACAACGGTCGGCATAATTACCTCGTTTGCAATTATAGTGTTTTAATGAAGAACAATAGATAACAATTAGACAGCATGTATTTATCTAATCAATACCCAATAAGCTGGACACGTGATCTACTATAAGTTGTAGTGTTGGCCGTTGTCAGATAAAGTCGACCGTTGTCAAAAGAAGGTGGATACCACACAGGTTAGACAACACGTATTTAACTAATCACAATTCGAGAAACTAACATGTAGAGTACTACATATGCTATTAAAAGAATTTCAGAATAAATGTTTAATTGAACGAGATAACCGTCCCCATATTTCCAGAGGAATCTTGATCAATGGCAACATCCGCAGAGAAATGAAACTACCATCCAAAAAATAGGATGTGAATGAATCTGCAAGCTTCGTCCTGGACAAAACTTATCGATCTTCGTGATTGAAAAACGTATGTTTTACGTCTTTATATTACAATAATAACTGTGTGTTCTATATCCAGTATTTACAGGAGCATTAGCTGTGGTTTTTTTCTTTTTTTTTTCAAAAAAAAAAATGTTTTCATATTCACTACTTAGATTTTTCTACAATAACTAAAAGAGATATACACAGGCATAAGAATTATTAAATTCCTATATATAGTGAAAATTGCTTGAGATACCCAGACTGACACTTTTTCACTTAAAATTGATTAATTTTTTGTGTAATAATACATACTTGACTAGAACTCACCTTATTTTCAGAAAGTACATTGGAATATAAAATTGTGTATGCCTGTAAATGTAGTAAAAGTAGAAAGATCGAAATAAAATTTATTGCCCCTTTAAAATATTTTGCAACTTACAGTACCGCTACGTAAACAGTTCACTGAAATGTATGACTTCAAAAGTGAGACAAGGGATTATCAATCAATTAACCACACTCGGAAAAGCTGGGTCACGAGCGTAAAAAAACGTTTCGTTGATTTATTGTCAGTCATACAACTTTTTCTACCTGAGAATGTTTATGTTATCTCCTTATATCTGCTCATGAGTGACTTGACAAGATGTACGGAAAGTCGTAGGTGCAATTACAGATTTTCCTGTTCTATTCAACTTAACCTATTGAGAACTATCCGATGATACAGAGATAAGAATTCGAGTGAAACAAATATTCTCAAATTTAGGAGCATGCGATCAGTAATGATTGCTTTTTAAGAAATCCAAAGTATACTTTGCATTTAATGTCATTTAAAAAAAATTGATCCCTAATTATTAACTACAATTTGCCTTTTAAAAACATACATACATGTACTCTAGTATCTGGTTTGCCTACAAATATTATCCGGCTTGTGTTATTTCGGCAAATTGTTATTCACTGGGTTTTAAAACGAATGAAAAATCACAACACGTTTAAAATATTTCATTTATTGACAAATAACACCGACCCCAATATGACCTTAATCAGAGTACAGATTCGAGGGAAATAAAGCTGATAAACGATGGAAATCTTCAATAATACAACACGCATTTCACACACCTTAACCCATTGACCTATCTAGTCGCATTTGAACTCATTTCAAAGTCCACTGGTAGAATTTAGGAGCGTTTGATTAAGCATCCAAAATTTCAATAGTTTTATATGTATTATTTAACTTGTTCATTCCTAATATATGGCAGTAGACCATACCTGTTATTGATTTGCCTAAAAGTGACCATAGGCTGGATAAGTCAAACTAAAGGTTCGAAGGTATGCGCAATTAAAATAAACACTGACAAAACATCTATAGCTGTAATACTGAAGTAGATCATTGTCCGATCTGAATAACTTGGTGGAGCGGACTAACCTTTTGATTATCACTGGGATTATTCTACTTTCATTTCTGAAAAGACAGGCTTCACAGAAAATGGAATGCATTAAATATTTGTTTCATTCCGGACTGAGTAAACATTAGTATGGTAACAAGTAGGAACTATTAACTTTTATAAGTGTAATTTTATCCTCCTTATGCTACAATACTTGTAATAAAAACTCGCTTACTTCTAGAAAGACTTTCTATTTCTGAAATCACATTCTTGATCATGCGCAAAGCAAAAGGCTACATACAGGATAAAGAAATGTATTGTGGGAAAATGCATACGCTGCATAATTTCATAAAGTTTATTTGGAATGACATCTAATTGTCTAACCATACCTGTCCAATGTACATTTATATTGACATACCTAGGTCGTATTTTACGTGTTCATTTCGGTAAAAACGCCACGACGGGAGGGGTCGTAAATCAACAATGACAAAGATTCATAAATAATTTACTTCCGGTGTAAGAAGGACAAAAAGTCTTAACCTGAATATAATTTTATACAGATTTTATGTTTTGTATTTTCGGTTTTAAGATAAATAGACCACACCGTATGACATTATTATGCATGTTAACATAGATTAAATTAACAAAAATGACCTACAATAATGGGACAGGAATATGCTACCATACTTTCCCTTTGTGTGAAATTGATTTCAAGTAGCTTTCAATGATAGATAAAGATTCGTTGTGTTAAATTGAGAAAATAAGCATATTTACACTGGGAACGGGAAAGAGTATTGACACATAAGAACCAACAGTATTATAAAAGTATACAAGAAATATGGAAAACAGTAGCAGCACAACTACAGATGAGAAAGAAGTTTCAAAACGGGTAAAAAAGGCATTTGATCCTACGCTGAGTACCAAAGATGTACAAGATTACTATGACGAATGGGTTGGATTATATGAGTATGTAAGTACAGTTTTATACTTCCCCCCCTAAGTCTGTAGATGGTATGCTCTTTTCTATTGTTTGGACTGGTCTATTTTGGTATGTAGTGATAAGAGGGTTAATTGGATTGCTATGCTTACTGAAGATCAGTAATAAAACTATAAAAACAACAAAATAAAATGTAAAAGAAATAAAAATACCATTATTACCAGATCATGAGAATTATCTTATGTGTAATAGGTTTATAGGATATTTTATAAAACATCAATTAGATATTTAAAGTTTATATTAGATATATTGATTGAATTTATATAAAATGTCTTCAAATAAACAACAAATGTCCAATATTGAGTCCGTTGAACTTCTGATAAAAGTACAGGAATGAGACGAATGTGTAATTGTTTTGATAACAAAAACCAGTCAATGAAATGTGTACACCTGCCACATCCACCCATTCACACCCATTGTGTCGTTACCTTTATTGAAATATATTTGTCGAAGGCTGTTTACAAGATTTAACACAAATATCCACATTACTACCTGGTTAAGTTTCTATTTAAAAAAAATAACCGGACCGCGAAAAAAAAAACGAATTACGCACAAACATTCGTACATTATCCTATGGTATTAGTGCTTTTCAATCACATCTTGTTTGAAAAAGATCAATAAAGTAATTGGGGGCTTGGGTGTATAGTAATTACATTTACAGGTCTACCAAGGCAAATTGGCACATGTTTACAAATACAACGAGTCTAAATCAAATCATAACAGGGTGACACGCGACTTGTCGTCACAAAAGTATAAGATATTTATTAATGCATGGGGTCCGTGCAAGGTAATATGTTTTACCTGTACAACCTATTTTTGGAGTAGACCGTATTGTTTTGACTTTAGACTGAACCCGGATGTGCCACTTGTTGGTAGACCTATACGTGTTGAGATGAACATATTAATGCATCGACCCGCCGGATGAGAGCCAGATTACAATGTACCCGGGAAGAGACCGTCACCCTTCGGCTAGTAAACTGGCAAACTTTCTCACAAAATCAGCTGGACTCGAACCTGCGCTGACCAGAAGTGAGAGATTTTTTAACCACTCATCCCAGCAGCCCCCATGCAATCTGTTAAATAAAGGTATCTATATATGCTTCCGACGGTTAAGTCCTTTCGGTACCAGCTGTTCATCTTATACTAAAGTAATATTTGGCACTGTTAACACCATTTAAATTCGAAAAAAATTTAAAGCTAAGATAATCATTTTTTTACAGTGGTTACTCTTAGACGGATTTCGGCTATACTTATAGAGATATTATTTGGCCTTGTATGATACCACTTTATCTTTAGAAAATATACATACATTTCAAATTGGAGCTCAACTGATGAAGTCTAATTGACAGAAACGATATCGTCTTGAGCATTATAACTTTGGTATTATGTTTATAATGTGTATAACCACTAGGTCGTTGCCACTGCTGGTGGACCGTTTGAGTCCCCGAGGGTATACACAAACCTACACACACACACACACACACACAAACACACTAATTGGTTGTTGTTGTTGTTGTTTTATGCTTTTTGTATTTGGATAAAGTAATAGAAACTAGAAAGTGTATTCACAGTATCACAAGAAGCCAAGAAAGATATCAAATTATCTGAAATTATCGAAGTCGAACACTTCAACGTTGTGACATCGTTAACGGATATTTACGTTCTGGAGTAAAGTTAATTTACCTTGTCGTGTGTTCTTGTTATCTTTTATCACGGTCAAACCGCTAAATTCTTACCTTTCTATATGTCAGGTAAAACAGGCACAAGTATGCTTGAAGTATTGATTAATCATTATCATATCTACCATTATGATATCAACATTGTTCTTACCGAGATCCTAGTCCATTTTTCGTAAATACGAATGGGAAAATGGTAATTAAAACATATACTTTGTCTTTTATCTACACGATACATTGCAACGCTTCAGTCTGTCCATCAGTCGGTTTTGAAGGTATATGTAGTTGACAGACAACCAGTTTCAGGCACCAAGTTATTCCATTGAGACATGTGGCAGAAGGTTTAATAATATCCTGCCATAAATGTAATAATATTGCTTGCGTATTTACAAGCCCGGCTTTCAGTGTAATCAGTACTTTAAGTTTAATTTAGATTTTTACAAAAAGAAAACATTTTAGAAAATAATATCTAATAATTTTATGTTTATTTTTATGAATAGACACACCGGTTCAACCGGAGGTATTGAATGAAACACAAGGGTCTCTCTCTCATTGTGATTACAATTCACAATTTAACTATCTTCTGCATGTTCTGAGTAATGAAAAATGATGATTTATATTCAAAACGTCTCAGATTGGGTGTTAATTCATCATTGAATGGACATTTAAAACGTATGAACTGTTCTTATTTAAAATGTATCACTTTGATTTTGTTAGGACCTAGGCCCGGAACGCTACAATGGGCCGAAGTATGCAGCTGAGTTTGTAGATCGTTATTGTCAGAATGACAAGGCAGAAACAACGATTTTGGACATAGCAGCGGGTACAGGATTCGTTGGTGAAGAGGTGCGTTAATCGTGAATTCATCAATCGAGTTTTATTTATCATCACCCATCTCAAGGAAAATATTTTATAAAAAACAATTATGGAATAAATAGCTCGAAGATTGATACTATAGATCATGACTTTAGAACATGACGTTACTTTTCAACTAATCAGGTATCAGGGAATACATTTTCAACCACACAAATGATCTGTTAGATATTAAGTTTATATGATATAAAAATCACAGATACTTAAGTATTTATCTCTACGATGTCCAGGAGACAAATCAAATCTGATGAACATTGGACAAATATAAAAAAAATATCAGATACCAAGTATAAATCTACAGGATGTCCAGGATAAAGGTACAAATCTGGTAAAATAGACAAACACGGACTTCTGAAAATCAAAAGGTGGGATCAAGTGTCATGGAGGAGTAAACATCCCCTGTCGACCGCTCACACCGGCCGTGAGTCCACAGTCAAATCAAAGTGAAATACGTGAGGAACGAATCCTCGTCACAATTGGTACAGGCGTCTCATCAGCCGCCACCGATAACTGGGAATCCAGATGAGAGGTCAGGTATCATGGAATATTTGATACTATCAAAATAAATCACACTTCGGAAATCTGATATTGTCACAGATATGCGAGAAATGTTGATATGTATATGTAAATTTCTACATAGAATTCAGTTTCTTAGCATTTGACACTGTAATTGAAACTGTTTGCTGTAGATTATATTAAAATACGTTCATTCTTTTCCTTTTACTAGCTGATCAAAAAAGGTTTCAAAAACATCGATGCTCTCGATCCATCTGAGAAGATGCTGGATATAGCGAAATCGAAAAATATCTACCGACGATATATTTGTGAATTTATTACGAAAGATAAGACATCAATTCAAGAGAGTACGTATATGATATTTCACATCTATTTCGAATTAGCAAAAGTGAGATGCATTTTACAGTTAGATATAAAATTTATCATATATAATATATAGAGTATATGTATCAATGTATGACGAAAAACAAATGTGTGTAACACGAATATGGTGCAGATGTCCAGTGGCAATTTCTGACACCCTGCGGCACAACTGACCATAAAATAATCAAGAACCTAAATTTACTTCCTTAAATTAATATTACTTTCAGCAGGTACAGTTATACCGATCCCTTTATGAGTGATGTATCCAAAGATCCTGCCAATGTTAGACCTGGATAGCAAACTCCGTTATTTTTTGTCGTCCACTTCGATGCTTAATTTTAAATCTTTTATGTCATTGATTCTTTTCAACAATATTTGAACTGATGACCCGAATACATTCAACAATATCACTGTCTTTAGACCAAGAAATCCTACTCCATGTAATTGCAGTATCACGAAGATAGTTCAAGTCTATGCGGAGACTTTGTTTAGCTTCAATACGACATTAAAAATAGTGGACAAAAATCCCTTCTAGATACGTCATATATACTGTATGTGTTCAAAAGTTTGTTATCATCGTCATTTTATTGGCATTTGTTACCAAATACAATCTGTTTATGAACAAATAATGAAGTGAAAAATATCATTACATAACGCGTTAATTAGTTGTCTACTCATTTGTGGTCTGGCACTGTATTTTGAATGGCTGACGGAAAATACAGCACTTTGCATTCATTTTACATTGAGTGATATTTTCACTTATACAAATATCAATTAAAAATACTAATTATTTTATTTAATTAATCCTTATATGTCACTACCAAAAATGTAATAAATGGTGTTTTATTTCAGATACGTATGATTTTGTTGTATGTTCAGGAGGGTTTGTGCATGGACACATTCCATACGATGCCTTACACGAGATAACAAGAGTAACCAAAATTGGTAAGTAGGATTTATTATGATGACGAAGACTTGGTCAGCATTTGATGTATTTTGTCAGGCTTTATTCTATGAGCAACGAATCTCTAACTTGGTTTAATTTGATAACACGCTGGTGTCAGGTGTATTTTGGTTTGATGGTTTTACCGTTGTTTTGCTTTCCCGCCAAAATAATATGACAATATGGGAATAATACCAGCTTCATGCTGTGGTGATGACACCACTACAGTAATGTTCATTTACATGCCACGGCTGCTGAGACCGTGAGATTATGTCTCCACCGAAATCTCCGAGGACTTATCAGTATGACCTGTACTTGTATGCCGTCACTTGACGAGTCATGTTATGATATTACGTCATACAGACAGCATTATAATATTGTATACCTGGACATTTTCGCTTCAGGTTATATCTGCCTATTAACAACAGAAAACATATTCACCCCTTCTTAAATTCGCCCTATTTTAACATCATCACATGACTCGTTATGACTGTATATGATTCAGTTATCTGACGCAATCATATCGTCTTTATCTTAAATACGCCCTCTTATCTCAAGGCGAAAATGGCGAAAATTAGACGGTAGCGAAAATGTCCAGGTATACAGTAATTATAATAATTAGTGTCTTCGTTTTTTATTTGATTTGATTTTTTGTTTTACGCCGTACTCAACAATCTTTCAGTCATATGATGGCGTCAAGTTTTTATTGGTGGAGGAGAAACCGCGGTTACCAGGGTAAAGACCACCGACCTTCCACAAGAAAGTGTCTTCGTATGATATATGCCTAAATAGTTATGTAATTAGGTTCTTGTGTCAAATTGCACCGTCAATCTTGTCCTTGGATCGTGCAAAATATCTCTAAAACTTGGCAAATGTTTGACATATAACATACAAAATAACACATTATAATAACAACTTCGTTCTTCCATATATGCGATAGCCACTGTTATAGATTAAATTTCGGTTGTGATTTTTGTATCTAACATAATCAAGAATTTTCGACGCGGTAGATTATATTAAAATTTCTCCAAAATAAAATCTAAACTTTATTAAATGTTTTTATAAATATATATGTTTCACAGTTTGAAAACAGTTTCGCGAGAGATTAACTATGCTTGAGAATTCAATTAACTAAACGACAAAGATTTTTATGTCTATAAAGCTTAGTCTGCGACCTATATAACAACATAGTGACATTCATGTGTTTCTTTAAAACTACAATGCGTTCGTGTCCCGCTGGAACCTACTTTTTGTGAGGAAGTCGGTCTGTTTACTTGCGGATGGCCGCTGATCTCATTACGGGTACATTGTAACCGGGTTCTCTTCTCTTATATACTGGTCGCCACCAAATGACTGAAAAGTAAACTTTTGTGAAAAGCTATACCCTTAATATTATAAACATAATACCAAAGTTATAATGCTCAAGACGATCGTTTCTGTCAATTGGACTTCATCAGTGAAACTACAATTTTAAATAGTTTTTCTAAAGAGAAAATTGTATCAAACAAAGTCAAATAATATATCTAAACGTATAGCCAAAAATATCACCGAAGACAACACGCAGAATAACAGTCGTTTGTATTTCATACGTAGCGAGCTCCCGAACATGTATTAAAGGAAGACAACGCGGAATAAATTCGTCGTTTGCAGTGTATCGTTTATTAGTGAACAACACAGAAAATAAAGTATGACTTTGATGTTTTCTGTCAAGGATATTTCAATATATTTGTTTTGTTTCAGGTGGAACAGTAGTAATTGTAATGCGTCAAGCATTTTTTGACGTAAACTTTTACAAAGACAAATTGAGACCACTAATGGTGGAGCTTCAGGAGAATGGGAGATGGGAAGAAATTGAAAAACACCCGATTGAAAATTACCTCGCTGGTAACGCCGGGGTTGTCTTTGTCTACAGAGTGCTGCAGTAGAGGCGTGATAGATCTTATCATGAACTGTATATGTTTTTTCACGAAAAAGAGAACATTGAACATTAATATTCAACTAGTTCTTTTATTTTCATTTAGATATCGTATTCGTATTTAAATAGACGACATAGTCAACTGTGTTTAATTTGCAAGACAATTGTTTTAAGATTAAAAGTGATTTTACTGGAAATTACTGGAGATGTTTTTAATGATTACATATAATTAAATAACTGATAGTAGAATTTTATTTTAAATTCTGCAACGAATGGAGATCTGTCAGCTCGTGGTAATATCTCATCATATTTCATAGTTGATAAATAAAATTTGAAAAACAAATTTAGGAAAAACACCATATGTTAAAAGACGCAGTGTGTAGAACACCAGATCTTCAATATGAAAGTCCGTGGTTCGATTCCCGATAGTGCATAATTCCCAGATGCGATTTTTCTATTCCAGTGCTAATAGCTATAAACCTAAATGAAGGCTTGATGGTCTAGGATGTGCAAATCGATACCCTAAAGGATTGCACAAGTATAGCGGCATTTAAAATGCCGTTGGAAATACGGGCCATTCAGGAAGGGTATATAAAGACACAAACATCCCTATGCATCATAGAGACGAGTGGTAAGGGGTTTTAGAAGTTACTCTACTCGTCAAATAAAGCCAAAGCCTGCAAATTCGCACTGTCTGGATGTGACAAATTCCTGAGTCACAGACATCCATAAAATGCAGTAGTTCTCAAAATAAAAGTCAAATTATGTTCAAATTTTATTGAGTATTTAATAGATTTTATTTTGTATTTAGGAAAGTGTCATTTCATTTGTATTGCACATTTTCCTTACGTGTCATATATATATATATATATATATATATATATATATATATATATATATATATATATATATATATATATATATAATATAAATATCAAATACAATATACATAATTTAAATATTCATAGACAAGCATCTTAACTGAAATAAATACATGCACACATAAACAAAACATCTCACATATCACCACACATGTATATACAATTTACCCCAAACATACAATATATACACATACATACATATATACATATATACACACACATACATACATACATACATACACATATATACACACATACATACATACATACATACATACATACATACATACACACATACATACATACATACATACATACATACACACATATATAAACACATACATACAAACATTAAATAAATATACACATACTATGTAAATGAGTTGTAGAAACCATGGTATATAGCCTACATTATCGATAATAAAAATATGTTTTTATTATGTTAAACGACGTTATAGATAAATATTTCTTATTATATCCCCGCATCTGTATGTTCTTCATAATCATTCAAACATGCAATGTAAACATTTAGGTCTAGCAAAACATTAGCAATACAAAATAAATTAAAGTTGTTTGAAAGACGACTGCGACGCATAGCGTATATAATTTCAGAGGGGATTAATTTTGCGATGTTTCTTATTAAAGTTTTCCACATGGGATCACTATATGTTTAGGTATAAAATGTAAACCTATCTGCATTAATGAAATAGTTCAAATATTGATTATCTCTGAAAATTCTAACCCCGCGTAATTAACAAGTATTATTGTCATGTGAACAAGTTTACAGTCGTTTTTTGATGTAACATTAAAATGCTTGATAACTCAATGAATGAATTATTTTCAAATATGTGTAAGTGAACTAAGGTATATATCACAAACGCGCACTTCCTCCCCCAGAGTTCTTGTGTACTGAGACTCAATTGCTGTACGAAATTTGGTCCAACTAAATGAATTGTTTTCTGTTGGACGCTTGTGTACGCGAGAACATATGTATTATTTTTTTTTAATTCAAATTTATGATTGATCTCGAAATTGGTTTTTTGTGTTTTTTTACCAAAAGAGTCAACTTGTTTTTATGCTGGATAATTGAAGGTCTTTGAGATTATTTGTAGGGTAAAAATAATCTGAAGTCCAGTGACACTGATATTTATAGAATATCCGTGTTTTTTCGTGTACACTGCAAGACATAAAATACAGTGTGCTGTGAACGTTTGGCTAGTGACAGGTCCCTGGGAAACTTCTTTCAACTTCACGATCGAGGTTTCTTTGGACTGATCGTCGGGATCCGTAGGCACCGAATTGTTGTAGATCTGAATTTTGCACTTGGGAGTACGTTCGATATGCCTGCAAAGTCAAGTAGATATTATCAAAATAACTTAATTTATATAAAACAAAAACAAGTCCGGTCAAAGGCTGAGAAACATTAAAGATATTGATCGAAGTGTTTCTCAGCAATACAAGTAACAAACAAACAAAGCCCCTGGACTAATGATTGTTCAATCTTATAAATATGCCGACTATACATTTTAAAATTTATATCTATGTTCCTCTTGTTTGCTCACATTTTGACCCTCCAGCAGGATATGTAGAAAATATATCTATTTCTTTAATTCATCAGATTTGAATGAAATTCTACATTTTCAGAGACGTGTTTGATATTTGTTATAACAATATGAATTATGCAATATAGTAGGAAGCAACTCAAAAGTGTAGGGACCATTTTATATACAATTACATTTAAATATGACAATATAATAATTTTGTCTATATGTGTAAAACTGGGCGCAATCCCCTGTCCCCTGGTTCCTATGCCTATGCAATAGGATAATATCTATTACAATCACGTGTCATTATCTCTTTCCGACATATGTCCTCAATCATACGGTTAAAGGGGTGACTAGAAAACGAAATCGTCTGGTCACATTTTAATTACTGCTGACATTAAATGCAATGACAACGTCACATTTGGATGCAAATTTATTTCACTTTGTCACTTAACACTTACATGATGAATGCTACGTGCAAAACTGGAGTACGGAAGCGAAATAGTTTGCAAGGTTGAGGTAAAACTGTCATAATATACTCAGAGATCTTATGAATTATTCAAGACACAGCAGGTAATATGACAGAGAGGTCGTGTCATCGACCAAAGTTTACTATAGGACTAATTGTATTATTGACGGAAGCGTTTCAATGAAAGAAATAAAATGTTTGCTATTCTATGTTTTTAGAAGTGGGACAAGACAAATTAATAATTTAATTCTTTTGATCATATCAAGCACTTGAATCTAAGACAAAAACACTTACATCGTAAATATTTGTTATACGAAGAAATGTCAGTCAGTTTTCCGTTGTGTCATGGAAAATGTTTACTTACTTTTGTAACATCAAACAAAACGAAATATTTAAGTCATTTTATACATATCTTCACTTGTTGGGCAATGTCGAGAATTGAGTCAGATATTTATCATGTCACATGCACAAATGTCGCTGACGTCCCTGACGCCTTAATTAGTCAAAATTTCAAAACTTTAAGAAAACTATTTTTGTGTATATATAGGTTAATATATATTTTGTATTTATTTTGGTGGAGGGGATGAATCTTAGTTTGATAATAAATATCATAGGCGTCGGAAGCAAATTGAAAGTGGGGGGGCTAAACCAACTTAAAACACACACACCGCCAGAAACGTCTAGGGGCTAAGGCCCAATTTTCAACACCTATGTCTATCTTTGAAAAAAAGGCCCTGGTTCCGACGCCTATGAATATTATAAACATAATACCAAAGTTATTTATAAACGGCTGTCATTTCCACCAAACAAGTGTGTGTGTGTGTGTGTGTGTGTGTGTGTGTGTGTGTGTGTGTGTGTGTGTGTGTGTGGTTGTGTGTGTGTGTGTGTGTGTGTGTGTGTGTGTGTGTGTGTGTGTGTGTGTGTGTGTGTGTGTGTGTGGTATTGTACATAATCATGATACTGCCTATTTTTATGCTATGGTGTTCTTGATTAATAATCATATGCTTAATCTGATAATTGCATTTAAAATAACTATGATAAAATTTTTAAAATATGAAACAATACCTCTTGTGATATTTTGATTGGACACCCCATGATTATCCATTTTACAGACTGGTAACAAGGTGGCGTTGTTATTGACCCTCTGTAAGTGAAATATGTTTTATATACTGGTTCTGGCATCGAATCAGCATAGGGTAAAACATCCAGCGGGGATACACCTTCTATAATTCTTCTTTGGTTGGCTACAGAAAGAGAAAATCAATTGAAGAAAATGGTACAAAATAATTATTAATTATTAAAATATGAATGTCTCGTTGTCTTTTACACACACACACACACACACACACACACACACACACACACACACACACACACACACACACAGAGATATATATATATATATATATATATATATATATATATATATATATATATATATATATATATATATATATATATATATATATCAACATGATATAACAGCGTTTTTGGTTAACGGCAGTTATTTCATGGGAACCAATTTACATCCATGTTAATCTGTTTGATATAACAGTACATTTGCTTTCTGGCACCAGCAGTGATTTTTGTCAACAAACACAAATTTTACCTTTAGAATTAACTTGATTAATGATAAATTGTTGCCATGATTTTTTAAATTGACAGAATGAAAATAACAATAAAAATAATTTTATATGTTGCAGTCATTCTATTTCATTTATGCAATCATATTAAATTGAGTTTAACATTTAATGGGGGTTTAACAACAAATTATGTTCATGAATTCCTATTTTGGCGTCAAGCCTGGAAATTTAATATAACAGTATATTTATATAACAACAATTTTACTGGATCCAATAGAACCTCGGTATAACGAACATCTATTTGACCGCTTGAAAGTGGTCTGATTAGCGAGGTTTTCTTGTGCGTGAGGGACTGGACTTATTTAATATTTATATAGATATGCTGACAAGACTAAATAATCATGGAGTTAAAGATTTTACTCTCTATCTATACATCTACATCAATATAGTCAATGTCATGAGTAAAAATGAAGAAGTGCCAATTATTAATCGAAGCTTAAGTCATTTAGAACACGAAGAATTAGATGTGCAATGGTTTCAACATGAAGAGCAATTGCGAATCTCAAACGGGATAGGACCAGGTGTTCGGAAGGAGTCAGCATACCCTACAGGCACGCCACGCCCGTCACAAATGCCCATTGGAAAAACTCTTCAGCACGACGAACAGGTCAATTATGGCGAAAAGACCAAGCCTGGCGAAGAGGCCAAGTTCGGTGAAATGCGCGATTGGCAAAAGGGAGTCATTGTCTGGGACTGTGATCCTGAATACTATGTATATTATTGAGAAGGGGGACTTCATAATGTTTAACAAAATTCCCATTATCATACCTGGTTTTGTATATTTCTGTACGGCACGGAAATATTTTCTCATTAGGAAGTCAAGAGTCTTTGCGAATTTGACCCTACACACTTGTGAGTTAGCTATTGTGGACCGATAGGTGTTAGCTATTCCCTGCAAAGAATAATTTTTCTTTTAGTTAGATACATAGAAATATGAATGTGTTTTTTGTAACAAAATGTATTGATGTTGACATATAATGGGTCTGTAAAGATATGTGAACGCGATCATCAGGATATCAGAACAGAATTCTCGGTCAAAATGAAAATATTAGTAATCTAAAAGGATGTAGTTTAGTTTGCAAATCATTTAAAATTGGAATAATAATGTTATTTTCTTTTTTCATTTTGAAATAATTATATATAATGATTGGATTAATATTATAAACATAATACCAAGTTATAATGCTCAAGACGATCATTTCTGTTATCAGTTGACCTCCAATTTTAAACATTTTCTAAAGAGTAAATGGTATCAGACAAGGCCAAATAATAAATCTAAACGTATAGCCAAAATCCATCTAAGCGTAACCACTGTAAAATGATGACTATCCTTAGCTTTAGAGGATTTAGAATTTTAAATGGTGCTATCAGTGCGAAATATTACTTTATTATCATCTGGTACCGAAATATCGGGTACTAGGTTTATGTATACCCTCGGGGACTCAAACGGATCACCAGTAGTGGCAACGACTTAGTGGTTATTAATATTATAAACATAATACCAAAATTATAATGCTCAAGACGATCGTTTCTGTCATTTAGACTTCATTAATTGAGCTCCAATTTATAAATGTTTGATCTGTTTTTCTCAACTTACCTGTATAACATCGAAAAGATTATAATTTGTCCGATCCTCTTCTACCTAAAAATAAAATTTCTTAATTGTTAATAAATATAAAACGAAATGATCCAATGCAGAAAGTGGTACGTCGCGAAATGGAAACATTTACATTTAGGTAGTTCATCTGAATAAAAGCAAGAACCCTGATTAATATTGATAATCTCTATCTACCTCCTCTCATATTCTCTCATTTACACCCTCTCTTTCTCTCTATCTCTCTCTCCCTCTCGCATATTCTCTTTAACCTCTCAACCTCCTCTCTCTCTCTCTCTCTCTCTCTCTCTCTCTCTCTCTCTCTCTCTCTCTCTCTCTCTCTCTCTCTCTCTCTCTCTCTCTCTCTCTCTCTCTCTCTCTCTCTCTCTCTCTCGTTTTATTACAGTGGAAGGAAACAAGCATACACAATTTATGTTCTACTCTCAAGTTACACAATGACTACATGCTTTTATTTTTATTCATTTATTTGGTTTGTGCATGTTCCGAAACTTTACATGGTTGAAACCATGGACAAACCATCGGTTCCGCGAATCACTTTACCGTGATTCACAAGTTCACAACGTTTCACAAGTACATCAAATTACCGAATGTTTGCCTACATCTGTATTTAAAACCCACCACCCATTTACATTGAATTATAGAATGTGCAACATAACAAAACCATATCAGTGTTTAATATATTAATCATATGTGTAACATAACAAAATCATATCAGTGTTTACAATATTAATCATATGTGTAACATAACAAAATCATATCAGTGTTTACAATATTAATCATAAAATTACGCTGATATACTGACTTCAATGAAAACGGCGATCACAACAAGTCCATCCTCTTTTTCCTCCGCTTCTTTCTTTCCGTACTTGCTGTTATGAAATACTATATGAGCCTGTAGATGAACATCATTTCATATAATGATCCTTATGCTAGAGCTTCTTCAACCTATGATCATTTTTATACACATGTAAACTATTAAGTTAAAATTTGTTGTCACAAAAATATAAGAAATATCGTTTTAAGTCAGCATAACTCAAATTTAATGTTGGTATCCTATACTTCCGGATTACAGGATTTATCTCCCATTTACTGAGTTATCTCCTCTTTATAGCTGGTATCTTGTAAAAACGTATGCGGGCAGTTTTTTAATTTTTTCTGCTAATAAAAATCCCACACTTTACTGACCTAGGTAGAATTTATTATCCTCCTATGTTAATTTTTCATGTGTTTTAAGTTATACAGGGTTCATCAGACTATTCACTTTTTAAAGTGAAAATAAAAAGTAGTTTTTCCTCCAACTTGTTCATTACAAGATACCTGTTCTAATGAAACACAACTCTTGCAAATAAAAGGTTACTCTGTATTCCGTAAATAATTACCCTTTGCAATTATTATGTTTCTACTAATTCGAATATTGAGTTACCTGTTCGATATTACTTATTGACTCGTTTATACCGAATCTGTCAGGAGTTTCCCGTCAGTTGTTATTTGGTTGACTGCGGACTCATAGCGGGAGTGACAGATCAGAATGGAGTGGTTTATCCTCCATAACACCTGTATTCATCTTTCTTTTTTATCCATTTTGTATGTTAGCATTTCTGTACATTTTTATATAGTAAACATATTTATCTTGAAAACTGACGCCTTTGTATTTGACGTTAATCTGTATCGACTGGAGAAAGTGGGTTAAATCGTTTAAACATGTAACGGTACAAAAAATGTTTCACATTATCGATGGGTAAAATACAAAAAGGCAGAAAAATATTTTCTCCGGATTTCCCTTCTATCATGGTTCATATATATATATATATATATATATATATATATATATATATATATATATATATATATATATATATATATATATAAATATATATTATTTATATACCTCCATATCATAATATCTATCATTGAGGCAGTGTTCTGATCCGGTGCGAGGGTTGCTTCTCTGTCCGGTATGGAAATGTATAGTACTAAAGACATACACGCCATGTCGTCCAGGAGGATTTACTATAAACAGATCCGAAGAGGTTGTATCAAACACGCTTGCATGTCCTGTATGAAAATAAAATATCAAGAATACATTATAATTGTTAATTCAAAAAATCACGCTGTAGCTATTTCGGTTCTCTTTACAGACACTTCGATATATTAAAGTAGATTATTCTCC
Source organism: Atrina japonica (assembly GCA_030159075.1). Taxonomy (NCBI): domain Eukaryota; kingdom Metazoa; phylum Mollusca; class Bivalvia; order Pterioida; family Pinnidae; genus Atrina; species Atrina japonica. The sequence goes on along the minus strand of BROG01000329.1, from coordinate 556,335 downwards.
TTTGAAAGAAATACAAAAAAGGAGAAGATTCTGCAGTGTATAACCCGAGAAACTGGAGAATTTTTCCCACCAAAGGTGAAATGGTTATTTTATCCAATCTGCTAGTGATTATTTTTATATCGACAATTTTGCATATATATGCTGATATAATTATTATTCCTGTTACCTTCTGGTCTATTACTTGGGGATGGCTATAACCTAGGATATAGGCAGGGAAATCCGACTTGACAGTTTGGTAGATACGACAGTTCAGAGTAGTCAAAATAATTTCTCTAAAGTTATTTCAGCTCAGTTTAACCTCTAATTGTAATCAAAATTTCCGTTTTAGTATTACGCATTATATCAACTTGAAATCTATTGATTTACAATAGAACCTCCGCCGTAGAAAAACTTCTTTTCTAAGAAGATCGTCTCACAGTGAAGTTCATACTTATTCAGTCCAGAATCTTGAACATATCTTTATAAAGTCCCTGTCAAACATTAACGATGTGTCGAACTTATGCTGGCGTATGAAAAACTTATAAAACACTGGAGTTTCGAAACTTCATATGCACGCAGCGGATGTATGTCATTGTGGTCAAGGTTCATAATGCATGCAACCTACTGCGACATATGAACTACGTTTTAACGTCATGACAGGAAGTGACGTCAGATGGCACTTCTTATGAAGAGCAGTAAGCGATGGTAAAATTCCCGTATCTAAATGACACCTTATGTATAACCGTATTGTTATCAAACATCTTTCTTTCGAACAACTTGGCTTGAATTTCAATCCATCATCCGAGCCTGGTACCATAAAACGTAACTAAAGCCGACTACTTAAACTTGGCTAATCCCGAAAAATGTTTGGGTGAGCTGACTGAAATGACAATATTCTCAGATTTGTGTCACGTATTTCACTTGGACTTGACTGTGGACTCACGGCGGGTGTGACTGGTCGACAGGGGATGCTTACTCCTCCATGGTACCTGATCCCACCTCTTGGTTTCCAGAGGTCCGTGTTTGTCCATTTTTGCTGGATTTGTATTTGTGTCCTGGACATCCTCAAGATTTATACTTTGGTATCTGAGATGTTTTATATTTATGTAAATTATCATGTTTATGGTGCTGGGCCCTGACCTCAATTTTTTATTCAGTCGACGTCACACATAGGTAAGATCATTAATGTACCTGCAGTTTATCATTTTATGTAAATAGAATTCAAATTGCACTTTTTACCTTCTGTGTTGGAATTGACGGCGATAATGAGATACATATTACGTAGGGCAAATTGGCGCCTACTAATTACTGTACCCATGTAATACTTGCTTCGACATGATATTAAAGACACCAGGTGACCTATGGGAAATATATCTCCATCTTTTAATTTGCAATCTATTTCTTACTTGACATTTGAAAAAAGAAATGGAGAGAAAGAATACATATGATAGTAAGAAAAGGGGTTTTATTCTTTACTTTTAAAACAGAATTCACTTTAATTTGCATTTAAATGGTATATGCCATTTTCATTTCTACGTTGTTGTGAAGTATTTTGATGGTTGGGAAAAATCCCAAATGCAATGTAGCTGGCAAAACAACACAGACCTAGGTAGATTCAGGGAGAAACAAGACAAAGATGGCCATCGTTGGATCACGTCAACCTGGCGATTCACCCATTACTATTGAATTACTATCCAATCAAACGTTTTTGAGTTTGAAACGTTTTTCGAACATTTATTTATCCTCGATTTATCCTCAACTTGAAACGGAAATCCAGACTCCGCAGAATCATATATTGAACGTCTCAAACTTTCTTTTACCAGTAATTTGAAAAAACTAGAGTGTTGCGGAGTAGTTAATGGAACGTCACAAATTCTGACGTAAATTACTAAGACGGCAGAATCTGGCGCAGTAAAAATTTCTTCCGGTTGAAGAATTCTGATTATGTATGCATTCAGGCGTTAATGTAACTGGATTATTCGATTTAGTTTGAATCGTCAATTTGACGTGGTCCATCGGTGGCCATCTTTGATGGAGAATTTTTTAAGCTCTACATTGATCAGCTTCTGACACGATTCTGTCACTTTTCTATGTTAATAATATATATACGTGTTATCTATGAGTCCGCTTCCCGAACGGGCCTTCTATCACTACGTCCTCAATGCTTTTTTCTACAAAAGTAATGACTTGGATACAGCTTTAGAAGTAACCAAATGAGACTGAAGTATAGAATTGCATTTCGGGTAATTTCTAATAATTAAGTTCGCTTCGCAGGAACGGGTTGTCGGTCTGTCTGCGAGCTGCACTTTCTATTATTCATGACTTTTAAATAGACTAAATTATATCATGTTATGCCAGCTGCAACCCGTGCATTCAATTTTATGTCAGCCTTTATATCAAACAGTCTAACAACTTGACCACCGACACTTCTGACCTATAAACAGGACATTTTTTGATTTGGTTTCATACCGTCAGATCACGTCAGTCTGATAGTGTATCTATGACCATCATGCGTCCATGTGTATCGTCTCGTATAAACAGGCCTACTAGAAAAAAATTAAACAATTTCAAAATTGTTCCATTCTGTCACAGTTGTCCATAATAGTATGCAGTTTCAAGGGAAAAAAGTAGTGCTGCATTACTTCCGGAGAAACAGTAACACTATACATGTATATGACCGGAATATGAATATCATGAAGTGATATGGGTTGAGTGTGAAAAGCAGTCTAAAGGAATGTGATGTCTCTTGATAACAAAGAATTTATCTAAATGCAAGTCGTTGCAGATGAACTTGAGTGTCGACAATGACCTTGTCGACTTTCTGTTGAAGAGACGTTGTCTAAATACAAACTATTCTGACAAAACTGAACAAAGGGACAACTCTAAAAGTGTAATAGATTATTTGTACATATTTACCCATATTTTGAACAATTGCTGGGACTCTCTTCTGCCAGTTATTTATATATATGGCAGGGAGATCCGGATTATATATTGTATGTTCTGTCCGTATCATCACCGGTGACTGTAAAGCGTTCAGTTGATTATTACATGTCACCCAGCATCTTGTAATCTGTCCCCAGTTAGGCGGACCTGGAAAATATTTCAAAATTTACATTAAAATTCCATCAGAAAAAAATCTCCTGAACGTTTGCTTTGAATATGTTTTTGTAGAGAGTGCCTAGTAAAGCGTCAGGTGGATGATTTTAAAACTTGATGTTTAAAATGCAGCGAGAACACAATGAAGGCATACATTTTTTCTAATTTTAACATGATCTCCCAGGTTGTTTCAGCATTTATAAGGCTAGTGCTACATGCAAGACTTGAATTGTCATGCACTGTCGGTATGTATAAAGCGTACAAATGTATTTACATGTAATCTTATAATTCTACAGTACATGTATATATACTTTTCCGACGTAGGCCGAGTCCGATTGTCAACTATAGTTACTATTGTTTTACTTTAGTTACATCGAACACACACTAGTAGGCAAAAATGACGTCGAAATGTTTACCATGGTTTATGCGTTTGTTTCTGTAGTTCCCAAATGGCAGAGATTGGAATAAACCAGTAATGCCGCACTGATTTCTGTGTTACTATTATTTTCTTACATTTTGTCCACTTTTATCTGTTGTAAAATGTAAATATTTAAGAACCACAAAATCAACCGTATATCCTTAGATATTTAAATGTATACATCATTTTACCCTCATCATCTTGCAAGAATTCTCAAGTTGTCGACATTATCGACCCTAATTGCATTGGCGTTTGTCCACAGCACATTTTGCTGGTGATGAAATACCCAAACTCTTGGCGGAATGTAAAAACAACAATGATCCAAAAAATAGGATAGATATAGTGGATGTATGAAACATAAGAGAAAGAAGCTTGACAGAACCAGTTGTTGTAGCTATCTAGATTCGCGATCAATTTATGTTCTTATTTAACTTCGGATTTACCAAGTATATGGCATTAGTAGAAAACGCAGCTATTTCGGAAAATGGTATTGTAGGAAATGGTGTAGTAATAATCAAATGTCATACACGCCGTGACGTGGGTAAAACTACTGGAAACTAATTACCATATAATGAGAAATTGTTGATTGTGGACTAAAAACGCTATTCAAAAAGCATTCTTACTGATTGAGTTTTGAATAGCGTGTTTGTTCCACAATCAACAATTTCTCAGTATATGATGGCGGCTAGTTTTTTTTAATGGTAGAAAATATAACCCGGTTACAATGTACCGGAAAGAGAACATCGCCCTCTCGCAAGTAAACTGGCAAACTTTCTCTGAGAAGTAAGAGACTTCATAGTTCCAAGCGCGATGCTCTAAGCACTCGGCTATGGAGGTCTTCGTCTAGGATTTATCGTAACATTAAAAAGAAATTACCTGTTTTTGATGAAACTTATTCAAAAATTTCAATTGACATGAACCAATTAGATAATAGAACGAATATCTATCTACATACTGATTTACTTATCTTTTTCCTAAACCTGTTATTTTATTTCAGGGATTTACAGTAGCAATATATATATATAGTTTTTGTAAACTGTATTCATTTTGTGATTTTCATTCAATTTCATATCATAGTATCTGTCTGCATAAACACTTGGCCAAAATGTAAAAAAAACATTTTTTTTCTGTGTCGTTATTTCAAAATGCCCCTCGGAAAAAAATTTTTTTTTCACTTTTACCATTTTCTTATTGAAGATTAAAAATGACTATAATGTAGCAAGAAAATATTGTATTGAATAATTAAAATATAACAAGTTTCTTTAAGTAATAAAGTGAGTTTACTCACCATTACAAGAAGACGAGTCGTAATTAAAACTTGCTTCACTGCAAGATTTTTGTTCGCAAAGTTGAACTGTGTTTGCAATTCCAGAAAACCCTAATCCATTACTTTTCACAATAACACTATGGTGCGATCGTATCTGACTAAACAAGCTGGTTGTTAAACACACGAATACGAGTTTGGTGTACATGTTAGCACTGAACCCACTTGTACCTCGTCTGCGCTTGTCTTCAAGTCAAACAATCGACGGCGTTCTTCAGAATTATACCTTAGGAGATAATTGTCGCGTCATTTATCTGTTACAGTTTTGCTATAAATAGCTCGAAGATTGGTCAGTGCTTTAAAATGATATCATACTATATAATGAGGTTTGCATCGAAAAGAGTGCAGTGAGACAAAAAAGTGCATTTATCGGACACGTTCATCATTTAGCGTATCATGCCTGCTTCCTTTAAATAAAATCTGAACCTAAAGCCGGACAATTTGAAAAGTAAATTATATTTGAGACCGCTGGTGAAATAATCGAGTTGCATTCAGATTTCAAAAAAAAAAATAATAATAATAATAATAATAATAATAATAATAATAATATCATTATAAAAAGGTATTCTAGTTCTGGGGAAAAGTAATTTTTAAAATTTATCGGATAGGAAAATAAATTATGGTGGCGCCATGATGTAAGGGGGGGGGGGATAATTTAGCACTCTCGGATATTTTATCGGGGTTAGTACATTTTAATGTCGTACCTTAATGCCCTAGTGAGATTTCATTTCATATATTCTACTGGTCGGCGCCTCCCTTAGCGATATACGAAAAAAGGCAATCATTTACAATAACCACACTGAAAATTGGATGACCTCGACATACCTGCCATCAGTAGTGGAAATACTTAGCTTAAGTTGGAATCTACTCGAACCCGAATAGACTCCGGTGGATGCTTAAGAGAGAGGGGGTAAGGTATTAAGAATTTGAAAATACATTTAACGGGAAACCAAATGTTAGCGGCGTATATTCCATATAGGCTAATAGGCTGTATCCTACACAAAAAGTCCCCTCCCATGCGGCTTCATCCTAAACCTACATAATTATATCTTTCTTAATATACACCGCTGAATTTGTCTAGCTATATTGGTAAACAAAATCAACGTCACCACACGGGAAACTTAATTAGTAATTGTTTTAGTGATATCATTAGTATTCATATATCATAAAAGTGAGATACGGTCTTGACAATGAGCTAAATACTGTCTGGTAGTACAAAGTATGACGTCGGATTTAAATAACAGGTTATTTGAAATATGTGCATCTTATTAAAATCATCAGCAGTTTGATAAATTATTCCTCGTACACATCATGATACATTATTTTATACATGTATATATTGTATATGCATGCGTGCAGGACCGTTAATGATTTTTGGCCAATTTTTAAAAAAATATTTTTTACTCCATTTATTAATCGATTTAAGTAACTGGGGCGGAGGGAGGGGGCTCAGTCGGCGGATCCAAACCCTAATTTATTTGAAAACCCAGGGTAAAACCAGATTTTATATAAAATTCTCTGGTTTTACCCAGCGTTTCCACAGACTGAATTGCCAAAATCCCTACCTCATGTTTTCGAGCGCTAGTCACGGCCCTGACGTGCGTGGGTATATGTGTGTATTATGTGTTGGTGTTTGTTTAGATGATGTTTTACTTTTAAAATTTACTTTTACCGTTAATTTTAAAAACTCATATTATCATTTTCTCAGTTTTTGATTTATCAGGGATTTTACCAAAATGTGAAAACATGATAATTTATTATTCTCCTAATCATTTGTCATGTTGTAAATTATGAATTTACTGGGTGTGTGTAAATACAAATTTTACAAAGTAAATTCAAAATTTACAACATGACAGATTGCTAAAACCTCTGGTAAATTAAAAAGTGATAACATGATGCTTTTCAATGTTACTTGATGACGGGCACTAAATTGAAATGAAAATACGATTTTTCCGGGAAAATATAACCAATCTTAATATCTATAAAACACATGATTTTGTGGGATTTTTAGTTGTCATTTTGTTTCTTTTATATTGCTTCCTTTTTTTCTCCTGATAAGGATACGTACCATGCCAAAGAGTGAGATACTCATCAACTCCTGAAAAGCAATGGACCCTTCTGTAAATTAATGACATAGATCAGTTTAAATGTGTTTTAGGGATGAATGGGTTAAATGAAAACCTATTGTGTCCTTTAAAATGCAGTAAGAAAGAATACTTGAAGATACCTAATATTCCAGGAGTCTTGACTAAAGTTTTTTTATTTCCGTAAAATATTCTACTGATGTTGTTTTCCAAAGGAACAGCAATTTGCTTGTATATCTGGGATGACCCGACCACCAACCCGGATCGCACCTTTTTCAAGGCCAACACTTTGTCACTCAATCGTTATCGGTTTCCGCAATTACATTGAACCACTTTACACTTTACAAGTTCATTAAGTGTTGTTTATAATTGTTAAACTGACAGTCGTGAATTGGTACTGTCGGAATAAATATTTTTATGACATATAGATATAATATGCTTTATTACAAATCATTGCTGTTTTCATTTCCAATGTAAGCGATAATCTGACAGTATTAAAATTTATGTATACCATGTACCAAGTTTCCCCTATAGGTGATTGCGATCAGTAATTATATAACCAAGGTAATAAAACAACAGTACAAGTGTCCGTTTTTTAGAATTCCAGGTGAGTTATACTTTTGTCTTATTGCGCAATAAAGAACATATGATTAGCATTTATGTTCTTAGCACAGACAGTGCTTTGATATATATGCTTATGTTTTTTTTTCAGAAAATTGTCAAACCAGGCAAGGAGCTAGGGAACATAGGTATGCAAGAAATTGATGGCGGATCTAAAGGATAGTGAAATGTAAAAATATATAGTTAGATCTGGACACTTAATCACGATGGTGTGTAATCTAATCATTCTACCTTTCAAATAAATAGGAGACGGGTGAAGACACTAAATTCGAAAATGCGTATTCAGTTACTTTCCATGATATATTGGTTTCCGAATTTCTGGGCGTACACAAAAGTTGTAGCAAGATCTTAAAGAATATTTAAATCAGAAATCAAGAAAGAGTAAGATATAAAATGAGATCTCCAGAAACAATGGTTAACAAATATCAAATACACTTTGATAATTTTATCATGTACAAGGCGATAAAAGGAAGTTGTAGAAATTGCTGTAGTAGTAGTAGTAGTAGTGGTAGTGGTGTTGGTGTTGGTGGTGGTGGTGGTGGTAGTGGTAGTAGTAGTAGTAATAGTAGTGGTGGTTTGTTTGTTTATTGTTATTTAACGTGCCATTCAAGAATATTTCACTCATATGGAGACGTCACCAAATGCCGGTGAAGGGCTTTAAATTTTGGCCTATGCTCGGCACTTACGGCCATTGAGCAGTGAGGGTTCTTTAACGTGCCGACACCTACTGTGACACGGGACCTCGAGTTTTACTGTCTCATCCGAAGGACAGGAAACCCTACCGCCGGCTGGACTCGAATTCACGACCTCATGATAAATGTATTTATAATAATTACGTATACACGTGGGTGTGTTTACAGTAAACACGTGTTATGTTGTTTCTATTGTTGTTTATCGCAAGGCGATTGGTCAGTAATTGTTTATTAGGGGTAGCGGCGTTAAAAGCATGAAAATTGTGACCAGGTAATGTTACCTGAGTTATTAGTAAGAATATAAGGTATTCGAAGCTTCGCCGCCTTGTGCAACAGACGCATTATTCCCCACCCACCCGCCCGTTGTTTTTCACTATATTGTAATATTGTACATGATATTAATTACCTTTTCATTTTTTGTAGAAAATGGTTTGAGTGTGATGTTTTACAAGACTTACGCAGATATTTATGTAATTTATATGTAATAAAGTCTGTTGCACTCGCACATGCGAGCTTATCCTATTTATGTGTTGAGTTTATTTTATAAATAATTTATGTTCGGTTGAGACTGGCGAATTAGAACATAAAGAGTCGATAGTAGTAGTAGTAGTAGTAGCAGTAGTAGTAGTAGTAGTAGTAGTAGTAGTAGTAGTAGTAGTAGTAGTAGTAGTAGTAGTAGAATCTGAATAATATGATAATAATAATTATTATAGAAAAATCTATTATAACTTTTATAATTATTATTATTATTATTATTAAAATTATTATTACATATATTATTATTATTATCATTATTATTAGAATTTTTATAATTATATGTATTATAAATTTCCTATATAAACTTTCTCATGAGTGCAACAATTATTGAAAAAATCCCTTAATAACTATTATTTTGCTCAAGAAAGTTCAACTTCAAGTCCACACTGGAAACACGTTAGAATGAAAATGACCACTACTTTTGCATGACACTCTGCAAGATTGTGGGAATGTCTCGACATTATATGATGTGTAACTGTCAATTATAAGATATAGGTGACCACGACTTTATGGAGTAAAATGTGTCAATTTATTATCGATTATGTAATATGGTCACCTTGGCTTCTGTAATGACCTATATCAAGTCATTTCTGTAATAGAAATGTTATCGTGAAATAGACATCTTGTTATGTCTTGTTCATTGATTGATTTAAAGAGAGAGAGAGAGAGAGTCGATAAGCATGTTACAACAGAAAATTAAAAGGAATTGGTATAAAGTATATTTACATTGTACTAATACGTCCTTTTCCTTTAATAAACTAATTCTTTCTTTGTATTTTTTTTTCTTGAGCCCTAATGTAATATATATGAACAAAAGACATACAGGCTACTATCATGTTGTAACCTCACCCAGTAAATTCAAAATGTACAACATGACACTTCCATTATGATCAAAAACATATTCCTTAACTGCAGCCGGCAAAACTATGATTAAAAAGACTAAAAAGATATATCTAATGACCAAATAAACCGCACCGACATATAACTCGCAGGACCATATTTTCTTTGTAAAAAAAAACAAAAAATAACATATAACCTGCGGACAATACGCAGAAAATTGCGGTATGTACGAATATGCACGGATGTATAGACAAAATATTGGCCCTCACTTTTGATTTGCTTCCTACGCCAATGTAGCTTTATCCGTGTAGGAATACAAATGTTTACTAGCCCATTATTCGCAACCGAATCCTTTTCACAAATACGATTTTATAATAAGTATTTTTTTTTCTAAACGAGATTTTTTTAAAGATATTTTATTTGCATAAAACGTCGAATATTTCGAACATTTAATACAAAAAATCCATTTTGACAGGTTGTATGCCTTTAATGGTACATGTATTAACCCTTTCAATTCTACAGACCATAACAAACTGGTCTAATTAATACAAAATAGCATTCCATTAAGATACTTAGAACGAATGGGGGTATTTGAAAATACAAAATGTATTTCGATTTGTTACGTGCAATCTTTATTTTTCATTAACTCAAAGCAGTAAGTTGTTCTAGTTTTGAAAGCTGACGACATTTATTGGAATATGAAAAATGATGCGAGTTCAAAAAGGTTGTTAATGATTAACGATTTAACGAAAAAATGACAAAATAAAGACGTTAATACGAATTCTGGAAATCCTACGTACACACGTAGCTCACTTTCAAAGGACGAGATCCTTCAAGATCACGTGTCCGTATTACGCTCATTTGATATACCTACAACGGATACCGATTTCGAGCTACCACGTTTATACTGGATACCTAAACTTCATAAAACCCCATATAAGCAAAGATACAAATCAGGATCCAGCAAATGTTCTACCAAACCTTTATCTTTACTCCTTACCAAGATATTCACAGCCATTAAGGAGAAACTTCAACAATACTGTAAAGTTGCTATTCCAGAAGCGGTGTAAATCAGATGTGGATACTTAAAACTTTGAAGGCACACAATTTTTCTCGAATTCACAGTATCAAAACTTATGACTTCTGTACTCTTTACACTACTATTCCACATAAAAAATGAAAACAAAGACTTTTCAGCATCATAGACAACTGCTTTTTCACTAAAGGTGGTAACCGAAAATTTAAATATCTTGTGATTGGCTATCAGGATACTTATTTCGTCAAACACCACTCTGATTCTACACATAAATATACTGAAGTTGATATAAAAAATGCTGGAATTTCTGATAGACAATATATTTGTAATGTTCGGAGACGTGGTCTTTCAACAAACTGTCGGCTTTCCTATGGGAACCAATTGTGCTCCTTTATTTGCCGACCTGTTCCTTTATTCATACGAAGCAGACTTCATTCAGAAACTGCTGAATCAAAAGAAGAAAAAGTTAGCGATGTCCTTTAATTTAACATTTAGATATATCGACGACGTTTTGTCAATTAATAATGATAATTTTCATACATATGTCAATGCGATATATCCCAGCGAACTAGAAATTAAAGATACAACAGAATCAAGCACACACGCTTCATACTTTTTACTTAATATAAACACAGACGGGAAATTAGCAACTAAGCTATACGATAAACGCGACAATTTCGGCTTTCCCATCGTAAATTTTCCACATATAAGTAGTAATATCCCTCAGTCACCCACACATTTCACAAATGATCCGATATGCCAGGGCGTGCACAACATATGAAGATTTCATATACAGAGGTAAACTACTCACTGACAAATTATTGACACAGGGATATCGAAAACCGCGTTTAATGTCAACGTTCCGCAAATTTTACGGTCGGTATAATAGTCTTGTTTGCGACTACTCTGTTTCACTAAGTGAAATGTTGAGTTGCCGTTTCGTTGGCGGTTGTTGAGACGCCTGTACCAATTGTGACGAGGATACACTCCTCACTTGTTTCATTGGACTTGGCTGTGGACTCACGGCGGTTGTGACCGGTCGACAGGGGATGTTACTCCTCCATGGCACCTGATCCCACCTCTTGATTTCCAGAGGTCCGTGTTTGTCCATTTTTACCGGATTCGTATCTATGTCCTGGACATTCTATTGATTTATACTTTGGTATCTGAAATTTTTATATTACCAAGTTGTATTGTTGTTAACTTCAGTGCCGAGTTCCCCAAGACGGTCTGAAACTTGATACAGGATAAAATCTCGGAATGGCAATATATTACAACTGGACCGCTTGTGGTGCTCTACTCGACCGCTCCGGTGCTGTAGCCGGTGGATCGTTTGTCTGGCAAACAGAAGGTTCCGGTTAGATAAGATAATATAAGAAAAAATATAGATTAAATAAAAAATGTAAGCTATAATGAATATATAAAACAACAGAAAGTATTGCACGACAAATAATTACACTACCATCTGTTGGCACTGGCACTATCTAACCATTCTAACAAAAATGTTGTTCACCATCGCATAACTGCCAATGGTTGTGCGTACAAGAACAGGTGCGCATTCTTTATGGGAATTTGAATTCCAATTTACAAAAATAAAAAAAGAAATGTAAAAAAACATCAGACAAAAAGTAAATATAAGCATTGATCTGCTAACAGTTGGCATTCTGAATGCCAACTGACAAAGTAAATCCATCACGAAGCGCTAACTAAATGCTAATTGAAAGAAATTCAATGCTTGAATAATATAGAATATATTTTAGCACTAATACACAGCTTTTGAACTATACAAATTAGTCATAAATTAAACATTAATTAAAATTTATCTTGCAGAATATAGCATTATTGTTGAAAGTTCAACTATCAGGATTTAATATTGAACAAACTAAAATTATTTCAAAGACAACAGAAAGTTGGAGTAATTCAAAGCAGTTTAAACGTGAGAATTATAAAACTATTTACAAGCGTAACAGCAGCAATCAAAACCATCGATTCGAATTCCCGCTCCGTATCCATACATCAGACTTTGGAAAATTCGCCAAGCACTTGGCATACAGTATAAAGTAATGCACGACATACGAACTCAAAGTCTCCAGTCTTTTTGATGAGGCTTAAAACCGAAACCCCGAGTTATCGTAGGAGGTTCACGTAAACTAATTCTCACTGTATTGGAGACATAGCACAGGTCAACAGTTGTGGCATTTCACAATAAGCTGATGATATTTCCGTATAAATGAAAATTCTGGGCGGGATGTAAAATCCGTTTCAAAAATTTTGGATGCAATTAACATATTGAAATTCTTTTTCTTTCTCGTCTACATAAAAGTGATAGGTCATATCAATCTCATATTAACTACTACTTTCGCGGTATGTATGTTTATATATAAATATATATATATATATATATATATATATATATATATATATATATATATATATATATATATATATATATATGTGTGTGTGTGTGTGTGTGTGTTATATCGCGATATATATCTGGTTATGTGTAGCGATACATATATGTGGTTATATATCGGAATATAGATATAGTTATATATCGCGATATAGATATAATTGTATATCGCAATATAGATATGATTTTATATCGCAATATAGATTGTAATTATGGTTATAACATCTGATATACCGTTAAGCTACAATATTTTTACGACATTATCCAATTGATTACGATTTGGCATAACAAAGTGACAAGATATCGCGATTGATATCTAATATTTATATCATTGTATAAAAATTTCAGATACCAAAGTATAAATCAATAGAATGGTTAGGACATAGATACAAATCCGGTAAAAATGGACAAACACGCACCTCTGGAAACCAAGAGGTGGGATCAGGTGCCATGGAGGAGTAAGCTTCCCCTGTCGACCGGTCACACCCGCCGTGAGTCCACAGTCAAGTCCAATGAAACAAGTGAGGAGTGTATCCTCGTCACAATTGGTACAGACGTCTCGACAACCGCCAACGAAAAGGCAACTCAACATTTCACTTAGTGAAACAGAGTAGTTGCAAACAAGACTATTATACCGACCGTAAAATTTGCGGAACGTTGACATTAAACGCGGTTTTCGATATCCCTGTGTCAATAATTTGTCAGTGAGTAGTTTACCTTTTGTATATGATATCTTCATATGTTGTACACGCCCTGGCATATCGGATCATTTGTGAAATATAAACTCCATATGCGGGTGACTGAGGGATATTACTACTTAAATGTGGAAAATTTACGATGGGAAAGCCGACACCGTCGCGTTTATCGTATAGCTGAGTTGCTAATTTCCCGTCTGTGATTATATTAAGTAAAATGTCTAAGTATGAAGCGTGTGTGCTTGATTCTGTTGTATCTTTAATTTCTAGTTCGCTGGGATATATCGCATTGACATATGTATGAAAATTGTCATTATTAATTGACAAAACGTCGTCGATATATCTAAATGTCAAATTAAAGGACACCGCTATCTTTTTCTTCTTCATCCAATGCCATTATTCAAACTAAACACGATTATGTCACTAGAATCCATCTTACATTGCCTGTTTGTAGTCTTAAAACTATAACTTTCCAATGAACCAAATCAATTATAGCGACAATTTTATCAATTTAAATTTAATTTCGAATCTATTCACAAATCAATTTGTACTTTATCTTTTTTCTGTTAAACTTTGTATTTCTCCAGATAAACCTAGTTGTTCACACACGTGCCAAAGGTATGTAACCTTTTTTCATTTTCCACGTTGCTTTCTTTGTTAAATTAACTTTGTAAGAAAATTGGCCTGACTCATATATTCAATAAATTTGTAAGCATTAGCACAATTTTGTGGAAGTACGTGGACTATCTTTCTAAATTGGTTTGGAATGTGTCAGTTTCTTTTTGTATAAAATGCAAGTATTTATAATTGACAAGCAACATTTGTAGCGCCATTTCCTTCTTTGCTTTAACTTAGTGACGTCACCAAAATACTTATTGCAAAGAAAAATATTTACTTCTCAGAATTGAAGCTTCAAAGAAAAACCAGAAGTAAATAAAAATACTTTCTTCTAAACATATGAAATTTCGCTCGAATTGATGAAACCACGAATTCGTGACAAATGAAAAAAAAGTTCATTTTAACATAGAAAGCTAGTTGGAATGAAAAAAGTTGACATACTTTTAACATTTAAGTGTACACTGTGGTATGGTCTCATTTTTTTCAATTTAGGGAGCTTTCGACAAAAAGTCTGGTTGTAGTTAGAAAATAACAACGATTTTACTTAGAAAAAAAAACAGTAGGTATCAATCGAATAACACGTAACATTCACTTTTCTTCTTATGCATATCATTTGATAACGGTACAGTCAGTACCACATTTTAAAGTGTTGTTTATGACCTGGGCCCAGTCATCAAATTTACTCAGTACTCAAGCTCAATTTACTTTTCATGATTTTCAGGTAAAAACATGCAAAATGTTCTCTGTAACTGGACATGTTTGTATATTGATGGCATGAAATTTAAAAATAAAGGTGAGATTTATTGCTCATTTGAAGAAAACTCATGAAGCGTTAAAACGTGTTTGAGTACGTACTCAAAATTTGAGTACAGTACTCAACGTCTTTATTTGTTTTACAGGAAAATCATTAGTGTCATCAGCGTCGGAAGCAAATTGAAATTGGGGGGACTAAACCAACTTAAAACACATACACACGCCAGAACGTCTGGGGGCTAAGCCCAAATTTTTAACACCTATGTCAATCTTTGCCCACCCCACCCCCCGGTTCCGACGCCTATGAGTGTGATTGAAAGATTTATATTTGAATGATGAAAAATGATGTTTCCTTTTCACCCAAATTCTGAAGTTTTACAAACGACTATATAGCAAAATATGAAATAAAAGTTGACCTTGGGTACGTTTCATTTCCTCAATTAGTAGAACAAGCTGCCATGTATATAGTGATTGGAAAATTTATCATTTTAAAATATTCACAGGAAAACCACTGATGTCATACTGTAAGTGTCGTCTGTTCATAATGTTTACATTTTTTCGTGCTATACCAATAAATAACCCTAACAAACCACGTCTTGTCAAAGACAGGACATTTCAAGATATGGATGTGAATCACCATTTTGCTGTCCTTCAATGTCTCCTCCAAGATTTATCACCTTACCATTGTTATAGTGGATATGACCTTGTACAAACGGATTTAGAATTTGTTACATAATTTGGCATATATCATCATTTTAATTCACAAGAAATAAACTACATATTGTAATTATAGTTTCAAGTCAAAATAAGGACCACACCAAAACCACAATAACGACACTTTGTATCATTTATGTAAGAAGTTTAATTAATCAGGCTAAAATTTGTCAGAGCTTATGTAATCATCTATTTTATAGTACTCGGCACTTTTGCAATCAAAATAATGAAATAAAAGTTGCGCTTGAGTATTGAGTGAATTTGGTAACTATGGGCCCTTGATTCTCACGACCTAAACCAATGCTCAACGACTTGAATGCAGGCGGTAGTGAATCATCGTACATGTCGCTCATTACAAATATTTTATAATATTTCTGAAATAATAAAGATTCGGTGTTTTCTTTTAGTACATGAAATTTATAACATGCTGTACAATTTCTGATACGAATATTAATCGTAGATTTGTTTATATTGACACAGATTTACTCCAAGACTCTAAATACAAAAATGAGCCAGCCTGGCTCAGTCGGTAGCGCGCTCGACTCTTGTTCGTGAGGTCGTGAGTTCGAGTCCAGCCGGCGACAGGTTGGTTTCCTTTCTAAATATTCTTCGCGCATTGCAATTATCACCGTACCACCTGTAACAAAACAAAGAACCACGTTACAACCACGAAAACGATGAACTCATTATCATGTGGTAATAAATATATCAAACAGCATAGTATTCTCGCACCTAGGATATACTTGAGGAAAACTTTCTGGAACCGCTGATCCACAGCACTTTGTATCTGAATTGTTTCTTAACATGGCAGATAAAAGACATTTTCATGCTTTTGTTTACGTCGTTAAAATTGTGTTTGGATTTTTGTCAGTTGCACATAAATTTTACTACATTTCTTTGAAAGGGAAATATCTGTCAAATTTAACATTAATGATTGCTCTGTCATAATATCCCACTTACACCACCAACAATTAAAGCAAGCCTGCCGTGAATGTGAGTTGTCTTTCTTATTATGATTAGCTATTGCAAACTTCTAGTCATGGATTTGGACGAGTTTATAGTTTAGGTAATCAAGTTTAGCATTATAATGAAACTAGTGATCGTACCTACTTGTTGGTTGTCATACATAAGAGAGTCTTCAGTGAGGAATAAAACATTTTTTTCTTGTGCAGCTTGTCATAACACAAAATTGAGTAGAATCATCCGTATTGTAATCAAAATGTTACTCCATCTTATGTGAATCGGACAATAAAGACAACATGAAAAGTATAGAAAATATGTCTTAAAAGTACTGGTGTTAAAAACATGTAATGTATAAATCTACATTTTTCTAAACATTCAAGGAGAATTAATGTTTTTTCTTCAATAAATCTCAAAATTAAACTACAGTAAAACTCAAAATATCTTAAAGTGTCAGTATGTATTTGATCATAGTGATAAAAACTACTTCTTCAACATTCGACAATTTTAACAGAAAATTGTATTCTTTATGTTACAAGTGCAAGTACTGTAATACGAAGCATTGAGTATCAATAACAAAACAAACGTAGGAACCTGAACTGTAATAAAGATATGGATTTATCAATCTAATTTTGTTTTTCTTTTGCTAAAGACATAAAAATCTTATATTCCTATATATTTTGCGACAAGAAGGCCAGGTCCAGTTTGGTATACATATACAAAAAGCAAGGTTGAGTTCACTGATTGCAAGTGAAAAGGTGCCAAAAACTGGCTTTCTCAAGCAATTTGCACAAAATATTTAGGGATTTAAGATTTTTTAACACAGCTAATATCCCTTTTTCACAATAAATAAATAAATCAAGGGAAATAATAAATAATAATATTTTTTCGTTTTAGGCTGGACACTTAAAGGAAGAAAAATTGGAACGGCCTCAGAATGTAAGAGATATAAAATAGTCACAAACATTACCTTTCTTGGTGATCCTTGTTATCTTGTGTATATCGTCATATGGAATATGACCATGTCCAAATCCTTCTGAGCTTACCACACAATGATAGAATTATGTAAAAAGGGTATTATAAGCGTTTCCGCAGAGCAGACACACTCATCTCGATATATAATATACAATTATGGACTTTTAAGTTGATGAATATGGTTAATATAGACCAAAGAGATTATTATTATTTTCCAGTCAATATTACACTATATTCATCCACTCAAAAGTCCATATTCGTATAATATATATATATAGATGAGTGTGTATACAAACGTGTGTAGTAAATGTAACATGACTATCAAATAATCAGAAACTCACGTTTACTAACAATAATTTCAGATAATATAAATGCGATTCAGTTCTATTGTAGAGAATAAGGTAAATCCCTGTAAATAGCATTTAGATGGCTTTTCATCATTTTGTTCAATGCTGAATGTTTGATGTAGTTAAGGAGGCAAAAATATTTTTGGTGTGCCTTGCAATGAGGTTGGACTAGTTGGAGAGACTGGTTGCCTGTCATTACTGTACCGATTAAACAGGAACTGGGCGAGACTCATTCTTCCAAGGACATTACATACTAATCCTAAGCAACGATTAGAGTAAAAGGTTAAAAGGGAATTTCCATATTCTGTTTTACACATGATATTCACTGGTCTTCCATGTCAACGACAGTTTATATCCTCATCGGATGCATAATAAAGGCATAATAAATAATTATGTCTGAAAACGAGGGATTGTTTATGACAAAATTCATACGAATTACGAATCCCTTATTTTGTTTAGTATTCGGAACCTACATTGGTCGAAATGTCGACACCCGAACTCTGAAACTCTTGAAACCTTGAAGTTCTTGAGTGGTCCCATGGACTTCGAGGTATCGAGAGTCATCTCTGACACTACAAAGCCATTATAGAAATATCTTCATCTCATAACTGCAAACGGTTCTTCCAGGAATTGTGCGTACAATAATGAATGCGCATTCTTTATGGAAATTTGAGTTCCAATTAAAATAGGAAAAGTCGAAAAACATGAGTAATAAGTCAATATAAGCACTGAACTGCTTTTGTTGGCATCCATGAGTTTATAAATGTCAAACAGATTCATCATGAAGCGCTGGAATTTGCCGTCTTCCATTTGACATTCATAAGCCCATCATGCCAACTGACAGCAGTTCAATGCTTAATTGAAACCTGCATTTACGAAACGACACAAGTTTAAAGATGGCTGAACGTTTTCAGGAAGGATCACTTCAATGGAATAGATAATCATCGGATAAAGAAAATCCAAAATCACAAATTTATGCAATGGGCTAAAAGGGTTATTTTCAGAGAGTCGATATTTATAATATTGACTACTATAGTTTTACCTGTAAACAAAACAATACCAACCCTCCTGGGTAATAAATTATTAAAATGGATGTTTTATAATGTCCCTGTTATATATGCAAGGTCTTCTTTTATGACGGAGAATGTCTGTAATGGCTGGAGGCCACTTCGAGGGACATTACAGGCATCCATGGTCATTATTAGTGAACGAGGACATATAACAGAGCTATTATGAAAACATCTATTTATTGTTACTATAATAATCACTTGTGCAGACAGTGTTATTTTCCTTAGAGATGTCACCAGTTAAAGATAAAATAACACTTTTTTTCACCTGCGCTACTGATGATTGTTTAACATAAGCGGGCATTGTGGTTTAAATTAAAGCACACGACATATCATGCACATCCTTTGCAGAAGGCACGAGAAAGGTGCAGTCATTACCATTTTGTAAACATATTACGTATGAACTGGTAATTGAAATTGAATAAGAGAATCCCGCTTGCATGCGAAAGCTCTAGCAAAAAACAGTCACTGAAAGTCGCAGTAACATACAGTTATACAAATACTATTATCATATCATGTGATTTTACCTACTTTCTTCTATGGGTAACATATCGCCAGTGATGAACTCGCAGATATATCGTCTCTATATATTGTTTGCTTTCGCAATATCGAGCATTTTCTCAGACGGATCAAGTGCATCGATGATTTTGAAACCTTTAGTCATCAACTGAAAATAAACATATTCAAAATGCATCAACCATTTGGCAGGTTCATGGGCATTATCACACCAAACACAATATATACTGGTCAAGAAAGGCTTAGGCCACTTTGGTATAAGATTATGAGTTCAAGCGTTCTTCAAATTCATCTATAGATCATACTATTTCACTACATTTTAGTCTGTTCTTGGGTTACTCGATAAAACATGCGATTTTTTTCTTGCAGAGACTAAACATTGTGAAGTGCCCCTCTCAGGAATGCTGGATAGTATTCTGCAACATGACTATATATAGTGATTCCCTTTCGCCTATTATATCTAAAACAAAGTAATGACATTTTCACCGAACTTGACATTACCGGACTCGAGAGGTTCCCACGTAGTATTTGGAACGGGTGTGGCATGCTGGCAGAGGAAGCTTACTTTTTCCGGACACCTGGTCCTATCCTATCGGGATTCACAATTGTTCTTCATGTTGAGACCATTTGCATATCTGATTTGTCGTGTCCTTTTGGACTTTGATTTTTGATTATCCTTTCTTCCTTTTTTATTCTACAACGCTTAGCATTGGGTTAGGAAGACATTTTCCTTTTGTGCTGTTACGATATACGTATGCACGTTCTGTAACTCTACTCGGGGTTATATAAGTATAGGCGCGATATTGAACACTTTGTCTCAAGGACAACAATAAGATTGTTGATAAAAACATGAAATTATCTAATACACGAAAAATGTGCATGTACGAATATTAGACTATAGATAATAACATAAACATAAAATTTCTTAGTTTAAAAAAAATAATCATTATTTCAACAAAGATCGTAGATCCTATCCTTTAAATGGTCTTGTTTGCGACTACTGTCTGTACCAAGTGTAACGAGGATTTATTCCTCACTACATCATTTGAATTTGACTGTGGACCAGCAGCGGGTGTGACTAGTGCTTACTGCTCAATGACATATGATTCACCCTCTGGATTTTCAGAGGTCAGTGTTCGTCGGATATTCATCCAGTATAATTTGTATCTTTGACAGATTTATACCATGGTATCAAATAAACATGATGTATGCCCGTTACAGCAGTTGTGATTAACGGGAGATAACTCGAATTTCATAGCAAGCAAGTTTGCATTTTTGGTGCTGTACGGAGCGGGAGCAGTCAGTAATATTGAATTTGACTGATTTATTACATTTTCCCTTAAATTTATTAATTAAATATGAGCTTTATTTTTATCTGTTATTTTTCATTAATTTTCATTAATTTTGCTATATTTTAATTGGCTGAATGAAAAATACATTTTCATTAAGCCTATCAAAATACATGCCAGGTAACTAATGAAAATCCGATAAATTATTCCCATCTATAATGTAATGATAATTTTCAATTCATTGTTTGATTATTAACTAATCACATTTGCTAACAAATGCCAATGAATGGTGATGCCGTGGTAAAAACATTTGAACACGTACTGTAGATATGACGTATGAAGAAGGGATTTTCGGATGAGCTATTTATAAAGCCGTATCGAAGCTAAACAAAATGGCTCCGCACAGACTTGTTCTGCCTCGACTAAAAAGCAGGCAATATTATGTTTTGATGGAGTGAGTTTAAGTGGTCGAAAGGCAGTGGAAATGTTTAATGTATGCACTATCTAGGTCAACAGTTAAAAAGTTTATAAGATTATTCAGTGACGTACAGAAAATGAACATCGAATTGGGCTTAATTCAACTGCGAAACGAGTTTGCTGTCCAGGTCTATCGATAACTTTGGCATGATCTTTGAGGCATCAAGTGATGCATTTCAATCAAAATCACACGGGCGCGGAAATCCTTTTTTAGAGCGGAAATCCTTTTAGAGCGTAAACCATTCAGGTGCCATGGAGGAGTAAGCATCCCCTTAGAGCGTAATATTTCCTCCAGGCTCCAGTTTTTAATGAGCATAATGAGCTCTAAAACGATTTCCTAGCCCCTAAGTCAAAACGTGGTTTGTTTACATTTCTCAAGCCGTAGACTAGCCTACATGTACAGAACATCGGGTAAATCTAGGGTCTAACGAAACTGTTAAATGTAATAAATAGAATATTTGACAATTATTTTTAATAATATGTTTATTACATCTCATTACGCACTCGTGTTAAGTATGTATTCTCCTGCCTCACTCGATGTAAGAAACATGTTATTCAAACACAATTGTCAAATATCCTCTATATATGTTTACAAAGTGCGGTCAGCCTTGCTAGAGACTGCCAATGCTCAGAAGAAAGATGCAGCATATTGCTGAACGAGAAGATAGATGCGCTTTTCATCATGTTTTGACTACTATGAGATATCTCGAGCAATTTCTTCGAGCAAATAGATGCCGCTTGCGACCTGATTCAACATGTCAGACTGTACTGTGACAGGGGGCGCTGCATCATTTGACCCTACCGGGTCATGTTGCTTTATATAGAATTGTACACCTGCAGAAGGGTACAGATCATGTCTAATGGCCCTAATAGTGCGGTTTCAAACATCTAGAGTAATATACTTCTGAAATATATATATATGTAAATATTTTATATATTAGACATTGTGATGCAGGTAGACCAAAGAGTGTGTGCACAAAAAATATTGCTTCTGTTGAGAAAGTGATAATGAGCACTCCACATTTGTCAGTTAGTCAAGTCTTGCGCGATTTAAATGGCAAAATAAATAAAACAAGTCTACATAGAATGTTTAAATTTGAGATAAACCTGACACCATATAAGATCAGCATTATGAAACACTTAAAACCGTCAGACATTGACAGCCGTCTTGACTTTGCACACTGGGTTTTAGGAAAGTCAGCGTCATTTCCAAGCTCTATCTGGTTTTCAGACGAGGCTCAATTTTATTTGAATAATGCAGTAAATAAACAAAACACTAAATTCTGGGGCACTGAGAAGTCAAACATATATGCACAAAAATCACTAAATAGCTCAACCCTCAGAGAAGTAATCGCCAACCTCAGGAGAAAAATATTGGTCATTGAGCAGAGAGGACGCCATTTGGAGCATATTTTATAAAACAGTACTTTTATATATTTAAATATATCTTTGTAACAGTGAAATCAAATTCGACAAATTCAATAGACATTAAAACATGAATATATTCTTCTGAAATGTGTAAAGAAATATAGATTTTGTGAAAATTTGAAAATGTGACATGTATTATGGGACACCCTGTATATGTATATATATATATATATATATATATATATATATATATATATATATATATATATATATATATATATATATATATATATATATATATATATAGTGCCATAACAACGTTTTTATAATTGTAAATTTAACTTAAGAGTTGTGATAATATTGTGTCATCTACAGGTAAGTCCATAAACCAACGTACAAATACGGTGGACAGTGGGCAATCATAGACCTCACATACAAAATGGAACAAAGAAAAGTAAGTGGTGAGATCAGGAGTGATGGAGGAATTGACACCCTTTGCATACAATTCAAACTCGCCGTGAGTACACGGTCCAATTAAAACTGAACTGGACAAAATTAACAGTCACGTTCGATATAAAAGATCCAACGTCAGTAAAACATGATTTCTACAAACATTATCATGCAGCGTATCAATTGTAATATTTGCAACTAAATGATACATTTATAGAAGTTAGAATGGCAGGAATTTTAAATACATGTATATTAATTTTGATAAATGAAAAAAAAATTGAGATACCAAAGTATAAATCTTAAGGATGTTCCTGATATAGATATAAATCTGGTAAAACTATGACAAACACAGACCTCTGGAAATCAATATATATCAATGGGTTCAGGTGCCATGGAGGAGTGAGCATCCCCTGTTGACCGGCCACATCCGTCGTGAGTCCACTATCAAATTCAAATGAAATACGTGAGGAACGAATCCTCGTCAAAGTTTGTATAAAACTCTCAATAAATGCTTTCACTTGAAACAGAGATTGCAAACAAGACTATTATACCGACCTCTAAATTTGCTGAACGTTGTCATTAAACGCGGTTTTCGATATCCCTGTGTCAATAATTTGTCAGTGAGTAGTTTTCCTCTATATCTGAAATGTTCATATGTTGAAAACAGCCTGGCATATAGGATCATTTGTGAAATACGGGTGTTTGTGTGCTATCTCTACTTAAATGCGCAAAATTTACGATAGGAAAGCCGAAATCGTCGTGTGTGTCTAATAGCTTGTTTATCAATTTACCGTATGTGTCTATACTAAGTAAAATATCTATGATTTTGTGGTATTAGTGAGTAGAAATATTTTACTTGGTATCTAAGTATATGATTTTGCGATATTAGTGAGTAGAAATAGTTTACTTGGTAATTAGCATGAGATTTATTTACTGTAAACATTATCGAATATAGGAATATATTGTCGTGAAATAAAAAACATATCTATCTTCACTCCTGTTTTCTGATATGTCGCATATGAGATATAATGATAACCAACATGGGATCACATGTGTGTGACTTTGTAGGTATCTTATCTTCGACCAATGAAAATGAAAGTAATGCGATATTGAATTCTTCATTATTCTCCTAATTATATTTAATCATTCGTTATTATCCGTCTCACCTAGTGTAAATACTAAATTTTATAAACATAAAATAAAAAGCATAATGCTCAAAACGATCGTTTCTGTCGATTAGACTTCATCTCTTGAGCTCCAATTTAAAATGTATGTGCATTTTCTAAAGAGAAAGTGGTATTATACAAGGTCAAATAATAAATCTAAATGTATAGCCGAAATCCGTCTAAGAGTAACCACTGTAAAAAGATGACTATCTTAGCTTTAGAAAACTTTGAATTTAAATGTTGCTATCAGTGCCAAATATTACTTTAGTATAAGATTAGCAGCTGGTACCGAAATACCAGGTACTAGGTTTATGTATACCCTCGGGGACTCAAACGGTTCACCAGCAGTTGCAACGGCCTAGTGGTTATAAATATTAGAAACATACTTAATTTAATATAGTTTCCTTTTTTCCGTTCGTTAGAAAGGATATTCTTTTTAATGGTTATTTTAATTTAATTTGTAGTTTTCAGTTTGTCAATTAATTTTGTTAATATTCTGTGTTGCATTTGAAACATTATTTTTGTAATCATAGTGAATAGTGAATAATACTTTACGAACAAACATATATATAGTACTTTGTTATAATTTTGATCATTAGATTTGAAACCAACTTTAATATTTTATTAGTAATACTTGTGAACATTTAGATTTATTATTATTTTATTAAAAAGTTTTATTTGATTTTCCATACATATGGATAAGCAAAGGCTTTATTTCTGTAAGTATATTATCGGCTGATATATTGCTGTCCCCATCATATTAAAACTTATATTTCATAAATATAGTTGATAACAGATATTACTTTGTGTTGGTTGCAGTTTGGTCCACAGGAGCTGCTGATAAATCTTATTTGAAATGGATTACGCAATATATCATATGTCTTAATGTTGAAATTGTGCTTGAAATAGCAATCGCTGATTAAAACACTCGAGTACTCATACAAATCACATAAATACACATGAAACAGAAAACGCACAAAGAGAAAGGAGAGAGAAAAAATGGAGATCAGTATCTTTGCTGTATAGTCGAATTTAATGAGTTCTCTCAGGTGTAGCAAATTCACTGACGGAAATCGACTGCATCTAGACTTAAAGGTGTGGGGTTCTTTCTAACTTTAATCACTTGTGCTATACTTGCTTCAAATAATATTATATTGAAACTTGTATATAAATACCCCCTTAGGTACACAACATAGTCAATCTTTGTTGGGTGGTGGGTCTTTATATAAAAGTTGATTTGTATATTATTGGGGGCAGCAAATACAATCTTTGTAACCAGGTGGTCTTTAAATACAGGTGTTCGCTAAACCAGGCTTTACTTTATGTTGACATCGTTGGACATAGCTATTTATTTATTATTTTTTTGGTATTTTACGCCATTGTGATAATGCTGGTTATATTTACAGACACTATGACTGTGTGATAGGCTCTTGAGAGTTTGTGCATGGTAATATTCCTCATGGATGTTTACACGAATTAATTAGGATCACCAAGAAAGGTAATGTCAATGTTGTACTTTTTCTTCGTTTTCCTTAATTATTCACCAAGCATAAAATCTTGTTAAATGGTTGTATAGCAGGATTCCATATAAGTGAATGCACTTTTTATCGTTCTTCGATATGTTTCACATAAACATTACATCACTGAAGTGCTGCAAAATCTATCTTTATTAATATCTACCAAACATTACAAATATTATAAACATAATAACAAAGCTGTAATGACAAAAACAACCGCCTCCGCCAATTCGACCTCATCACCAATTTTTATAGATTAAAGAGAAAGTGATATCAGACAAGGCCAAAGAATAAATGTAAACGTATGGCCAAAATCTGATACCAAAGTTATAGTTTAGAAAAACGGGCCAAAACCAAATGCTCAAGGCAATCGTTTCTGTCAGTTTCACTTCATCGGTTGTCAGTAACGCAGTCAGTATAGTTAAAACAACATGAGTATGTCTATTACTTTGTTTACATTACATTTGAGCTGAGTCTGCTAAACGCTGTATTGAAAATACAGCAAAACATTATCATCAGACACTAATTTGTTGATATTTGCATTGTAATAATGATTACTTCTGTGTGTACTTCTATATACAATCACATTTTTGTGAGTTGATGTTTGTATATGTGTGGTACTGGCATTAGTTATAATTACATAACATTGCAAGTATATAGGGTACGAAATGTCATGTACACGAGTTGACGTCAGACCTATCCTCTGGCAAACATTGAGCTGCCTCACAACAGAGTACTCCAGATGAACTCAATTAACCTTTGACATCACCATAGTTTTAGGTCTACCTGCTATGTAGGTGTTGTGTTTCCAAAAATGGACATGGAGTATGCAGTCAGACTGGTCGTTTTGATTTTAGTTTTACTGGTATCGGTAGAAGTAACGGCTTTCAGTTCGGGTGCACCTAAACGTGAATCAGTATGCTTACACAGACTTCCAGACCACAGTGTTTCCGGAACTTCTGTTGTTCCGCAACCGGAGAAGCCTCCGTATGTTATAACAGTGAACAAAACAACAGTAGATCATGGTGATGTTATAGAGCGTAAGTAGATGTTTCATTTCTCAGTATTCAGTTCTGTGGCGTCATCATTCGTGGGCCGAATGACTAGAGAATGTCGTTCTAGGCATTACATGTCTCCACGGAAATGTATCGTGTTGTGGGCGTGTCCAGTACTGGTGATGACATGCATAACAATTTGTTATTATATAATAATCTTCGTTAAGTAATTCATTTGAAAGTGATTAAAATTTTAAATATCTTAATACCAGTGTGTAATATTACCATTCATTTGATAATGATAAAAGGCCTTTTTTTATCTCTATCGACAAAATTTGAATACCATAGCGTATACTGCGTATAACCATATACATAAAAACATATATGTCAACACATATAGAGCTTTTTTTAGTTACTTTAAATTTCATTCTGTACAATATAGTATTTCAAATTTGAAAAATGTAAAATAGAAATTAAAAATGAATAAAAACACAAGGAAGTCAATCAGAGTTAGTTCTGTACATGTTTCTTAAAGTCACACAATCGTCGTTGTTGTGTGTAAAATAATTTTTTTATTAAATTTTTTAACATATGAATAATTACATACATAGATGTACACAAGAGACAGAGACAAATTTCACACACACTTTCGCACAGCTTATATATTATATATATATATGTAATGTTGGATATCAACAAGAATATAATGATATTATGTGCACTGTCATTTTATAAAAGCATATTACTTGTAAAAATTTCTTAAATGTGTAGATAACACTATACATTATGTAGATAAATGGATCAGTGATCACCCAAAGGCTATAGAAAATTTTTGCCATCTATTGTTAAAAAGTTCACTTCTATTACTTCTATTACGTATATCATTTTTTCTATCATATAATTATGTTTAAGTTTATTTAAAAAAAGGCGCTAGCTCAGGTTTCCTTTTCTGAATTTTCATAGAAAAAATGAATTGTTTTGCTAAAATCAAAGCTAAATTAACAGAGTTACTGTAATTTTCACAGAGTTTTACCAGGTATTATGATTTCTTTATCCAAATTAACATATAATTAACAATATGTATCCAGCCAGGCAAATAGCTCTCTCCAAAAGGAATTTGTTATGTGTAAAATAATTTTAAATATTAAAGACAATTTTAATCGGAGGTTCCTTACTACGTTTCATTTTTGTTTTTATTATTTCGCTTATATTATAATTGTTTGATTACCAGCGCCAACGTCATCAATTGTAAGTAAATGCAATGTGATCAGTCTAATGGATTTTGATTTCATAAATTGATTTTTTTTTTATATATTGTATAGAAATACTATAAAAACATATCACAAAAAACAAAACAGGTACATTCATACACTCACAACTTGCAATCCTAGTTAACAATATATCACCCACACAACCACACCCATCCACCCACCCACATCACATCACTTCATGAGTTGAGCTCCAATTTGAAAAGTATGTGAATTTTTCTAAAGATAAAATGGTATCATACAAGGCCAAATAATATCTCTAAAGGTATAGCCGAAATCGGTCTAAGAGTAACCACTGTAAAAAATGACTGTCTTAGCTTTAGAAAAATTTTAGAATTTAAATGGTGTTAACAGTGCCAAATATTACTTTAGTATAAGATGAACAGCTGGTACCGAAATACCAGGTACTAGGTTTATGTATACCCTCGGGGACTCAAACGGTCCACCAGCAGTGGCAACGACCTAGTGGTTATAAATATTATAAACATAATACCAAAGTTACAATGCTCAAGACGATATCGTTTCTGTCAATTAGACTTCATCAGTTGAGCTCCAATTTGAAAAGTATGTGATTTTTTCTAAAGATAAAATGGTATCATACAAGGCCAAATAATATCTCTAAAGGTATAGCCGAAATCCGCCTAAGAGTAACCACTGTAAAAATGATATATGTATATTATACATAAATATAATCATATGAAATAGGTGTAACTAATAAATTAGGTGTAACTGGTAAACGCGTGTGCATGGATATAGATAGATCTTAAAGGCATTATTGTAAGATATATATGATCAATTATGATTTAACATACTATGGTATGTTAATTTTGATATTTCTGATAGTTTTCCATTTGATCTTGACACATTTGGGTTTCATATTCACTGCATATGATTTTTGTTTAAATGTTATGCTGTAACTCATTGAAACTACGATCTGGACTTTGAAAATATATAGTATTTTAGTAGTAGAACAACATTAATTGCATTGTTATTTTTACAAGGAATTCCAAATAAAATTAATCGTGAAATGCAAGTTTATATCACATGTTTCAATCCATTGTTTTAATTGTCTCGATATTTGTTAAGTGTGATAACATTGGAAAAATAAATATTCTATTGTGTGCGTACTGAACCCATACAAATTGCAAACAATGTTTTACTTTTTTGTCTTGCAGTCAAAAAGATGTTTTATGTACCAAGAATTCTGTATAAGATTCTATACTGAAACCAGTTCAATTTGGAGTCTTTTGTGCACTGTTGTTAAAGTTTGCAGTATGGTTAAAATATAAAAATATTGTCTAACCCCAATAAAGATTTCCATATTATACATTTTCGAAACGCAAATCATATATATATATATATATATATATCTCGAGTCTTATATAATACATATACAGTTTGTGAGGACATCCCTTGTGTTCAATACCCCCATGTAAGTGAGGCCATGTCTTTAATATAGATCTTGTGGGCACAGGAAAGCGGTAAATGGTAGATATATATTATTGATTCACTTTAATTCTTTATATGATATAAATCTCTCGGTCTCTTTTAAAATATCTTATAAAATATGAAAAACTTTTAAATAGGGGTTTGAAGATAATATATTTGTCATGTTCAATGTTAATTTAGGGCATTCCAAAGTGGATGTGGATTTTTCAGATAGAATAATAAATTCATACAACACTATTAAAAAAAAACACCTGTCCAAATTTATAATTAGTGTTGACGTAATTATTTTGAGTAGTCTGGTTCAAATTCGCATAAGATAGTGAAATCACATTTATGTATGAAATTTAAGATTGATGTCACGGATGTGATATTTATTATATTCAAATTAAATCTTTATTATTTTTTATTTATATATATATCAAATAAATAATCAGAATGGTGTATTGATATTAACGTAAATGTAATTACTAACACATAACTTCAATTCTGCCTCTTTACTCCTTTGTATGAATGTGCGTAGCGATTTGTGTGTTTGCATTAGTGAAAAATAGTGACGGACACACTGACCAATTGACAGAATTTTTAATATAGCGCATGCGTATGTATATAATAAACCGGCTTGACCAGCGCGAAAATTGGAGATTTATAGAATGGTACTAAGGGCGTCAATTGCCCAGTTTTCTAAACTAAACCGAATTTGTATATGGTCAAGCAGGTAAGCGAATATTTTATTTAAACTGTTTAAATAAATTGTATTTAATCCGCGTAAATGTAATATTAATCATAGATTTTTGAATTAAAATTATATATAAAATTTTGTCCTAATTTTAATTGCAAGTGCTGTAATAATTTAGAAATCTATGCATGTATATGTATGTATGATGTTTACTGTAATCGGAACGTATATAGTAATTTCATGTATTTGTGATATTGTAGGACACAAAACAAATCAACAAAATCAACACAAATCTGAGTATTAACAACTTTATTAAAATAAATTATATTGAACTCCGAAATATATTCATTTGTGATATATGACCCGGTGACATTGATTTTAATGTATCACTTGTTTCATTTATTAGTCTTCTGAATCTTGTTAGTTTCAGGGATTT
Organism: Atrina japonica; assembly: GCA_030159075.1. Taxonomy (NCBI): domain Eukaryota; kingdom Metazoa; phylum Mollusca; class Bivalvia; order Pterioida; family Pinnidae; genus Atrina; species Atrina japonica. The sequence continues at coordinate 525,562 of BROG01000329.1, read as the reverse complement.
TATGAAGGAATTGATGTGTCATCCGTCAGATGAAAGTCTTGTTGTAATAACTTTCTAGATAACATGTCTGGTTTTCCATGCCAGATAAATTTGAATAGAGTTATTTTTTAAATTGCTAATCCAGGTTTCGGATGGTTTCGGTAGTGTGATTAACAGATGGGTGACTTTTGGAATAAGTAAAGTTTTGATAACAGTTATCGATGATCTCTGTGTCCATCAGTCTGTCCCATTGATTGTTTGTCTGCTTGTATGTCTGCCAATAAGATTCAGGGCGTGCGCCATTAAAGCAATCATTCGGCAATTTAAATAAATTACAAATTACTTTGTATCTAAACATTCTGTTACTCTCTTTATATAGTGACGGTAGAAAGCACAGGCAGCTACATACGGGGATTTGTTGTACAAGCAATATCAACAACACCCTTAGATATTGTAACTGCCCGAACTACTGGAAAGTTTTTAGAGCGGAAAAACACAAAACGACTGAGTTGTTTACACGATGACGATACAGTTACTCACGTCAGCAGCGACAGGAAATCTAGAATTACACTGCATTTTCAAGTCCCGTATGCTAATATATACCGTCCATTTATATTCAAGTAAGAACTTCTTATCGTTTACAGAGAGAGAGAGAGAGAGAGAGAGAGAGAGAGAGAGAGAGAGAGAGAGAGAGAGAGAGAGAGAGAGAGAGAGATATTTAAGATGCATTGAGCGGAAGTCAATGATATAACAATATTGCCATATATGATTGAGCTTGAGTTCAAACTCCAAAATTTGTAAATCAGATTTTATACTATTAACAACTTATCAGATTCTCATCTTTCTGATGTCCATTTAGAGTTTGGAATGTGGTAAAATTTGAGGAGTTTTACATTTTTGCATAGTTTCGGTAACATCTATTCTCAGTATTATTTAAACTATAGTTTTCACAATGTTCATTAACTCATGATATTAGCATTATATCAGCTCTCACCATAACTCATTCACTAAACACAACGTGAAATTCTTTCAAATAATTCTTCTAAATATTCGCAAAAATCTTTATTCAGTGGCACCGTATTGCAAGAATTCACCAAATTTTGGACAAACGTTTCGTCATCAGTCATTGAACCACGCGGTAAGTATATTGTATAAAGACCAATCACTTGACATCTTAAGGTAACTTAATGCATGTGATGATTTTATTTTTTACTTTAGAATATCGACAGATACCATTTAAAGTCCATTCCCTTTCAACACAGTGCGGGTTTCAACAGAGTGCGGGTAACTGTTCCATAGTATTTTGGTTTACACTATAGTCAACATAGCACATGTATATTTCTTCGGGGTATATGCATAGGTATTAGGGACTACTTCATTGAGGTCACGACAGGACTAGTATGTATTCCGTTTTATTGCCTCCGCTTTCATTCGACAATTATTACTCTTGGTGCAATGATATACTACTGGGATAAATAAAGTAGAATTATTATTTAATAATCAAATTTGGTTTCGATTTCAGAGATCAATATTTAGCTCTGGAGATCCAAAGATTTTAGTATTTTATATATGCACTGTGCATTGTCAGAAAAAGTCATGTGATACTGATAATAGAATGGATAGATTATTTGCATTCTTTGTTGGAACTCATATGCTCGTTCTAGTCTTCTTTGGGCCTCTAATACACAAAATGGAGGACATGTATTTACAATAAATCTGATTGTTCTGTATATTGTCAGATTTTACTTCAACATATCATTTCAAACTGCAGTGTCTTTTTCTTACAAAATTACAGGTTACAAAGATAATACTATTCCTGATCTTTCATTCCAATGGCTGCAGACTGTCTCCAGCGTAGCCTCCAGTATGCAAAAAGGACAGAGAGCCTGGGAAGATAACATTAAAATGCGCATGACGTCCGGTTTTGAAGGATTGGTCAACAGCAATGGATTGGTGCCAACAAGCTACATCAAAGAGTTTTTACCTTTTGAATTGTTTGAAGGTTCAGCAGATAACTCACCCGATTCTATAGAATTATACGGACAGTTACGTTTACCTCCCTCTAATGAAATATCAGATTCCTATGCCGTGACTGAACTGCTCAAAGGAGATTTGCGATTTTTACCAAGAGTTAATAAATTAATTTACAAAAAATTAAACGTGAATAAATTCTGATTATTACAGAAATAAACTCAAATACCTAAATGGATTTTTGCTGTACTTTTTCTTCATTTTGTGATATACTGGACGGGATTGGAAAGGTATAGACAGGGTACTTAACTTGTAAATATTTTGATTGTACTATTACCACTACCTTTTAACCATAGGGCTTCTCTCTATTTCCTATTAAAACAGAAGTGAAAACTTATTTTTCATTTTATCTTCTGTTCTTGCTGTTTTTACATCAAAGCCTGGCACCATAAAACTTGAGGATATACTTAAGTCTGAAAATATTCTAAAATGAGCCTGGTTAGCCAATCGAATTTCAGGATCAGCAAAAGTTGAGTAAAAAACTTACTTAAGTAATTCTTATGTTTTATGGTGCCAGGCCGAGATTCTGCAGATTCTTTACTTTCTTTATTCTACAAAAATCACAGATACCAAAAGTATTCATCACCAGGAGGTCAGGGAGACAACATACAAATCTGGGGAATATTGGACAAAACGGACATCTGAAAATCCAGATGCCATGGACGGGTAAGCATCCCCTATTGACCGGTCACACCGGCCGCGAGTACACAGGTAAATTCAAATGATACAGTTGGTGAGGATTGAATCCTCGTCTTCAAATACTGGTTTTTTGACATTCCAATCTCAACATTGGTATTGTTTTGATATTTTCGATACTGGTGAATACTAGTGAATTCTTAAATATATAATCTGTAGTTTACTTGAGTAATTCCCAACAACCGCCAACCAAGTTCGCCTGAGAAAAATCGCCAGTTTCAATCCCCCTAGAGTATTTTGGAACAGGTTTGACACTTTGGCTTTCAACGTGTTATTTGAGTGATTTAGGTTTAGGGGACCAGCATTTTTTTTTCTGTTGGCTGGTATTCAGGAACATACGAAACATTACCAATCTTCTGAATTGACTTCTACAGCAAGTGAGATAGGCCACTTACCAACGCGTCTCAGTTGAAAAAGTTCTTAAGTCGTTTTATTGTCCGCAAAATTTCACTTTTTACTCAATTGAGTAAACAATTGTCTGAGCATTTTCTTCGTTTATGTTCATGAACCCTGTTTACACTACAATTTTGTAGACTAATGTTCCCCAAGAAGCAAACATAAATCATTACAAGTTCCATGTTGTATTGATAATCGCTCGGCATATGCAGCCGACCACTGACGGTTTCCATATTGAATTCGATGGTCAATTATTATGTGTGACTGTCACCAAGATCAAGGGCAATGCATATGCAGGCAGAATGGTAACGTTCAACACGGCTACATTACGAGAGATGATGGTGCAAATGAACAATTTAAAAAGTTTTAATCTATCGAATTGCGTCAGTTACTTTTATCGTCGGATTCAAATAACTTGGCGAAGATATAAAAACCTGCTAATTATTTCAGTTTTACTGGTGATTTTACTTACTTTTCGGTTAAGACAAGCTTCACGAGAAAAGCAATTTATTACCCGCTGGATATCCACAGATATGACAAGTACGAACGATTACTCTTATCAGCGTAATTTTATGTTACTCTGCTGCAATGCATTACCTAAAGTTTAAACGTCTCACGAAAGGGTTCACGAACCCCACCCTGCCAATTTATATGGATTTTATATACCTAGGCATTCACACAAAGATATATTAAAACCTATTTTGTTTGCTTTATCCTTTTAAATTTGTAAAAATTACAAAAGGAGTACAGAACAATATTATATTTAGGGTACAGGTACATGTATAAAAAATACAAGTGAATTTCAGATGTTATGTACGGAGGGTACTTTACGGGATCCCTTGGGCATTATTTCAAATATCTGTGTTAAAGGATCTACAGAAGACTCATATAGTAAGACATAACTTTAGTGTTCTATTTACAAATAAATTTCAAACATATACGATGATATTTACAGAATATTTTGGTTCGCATGGGCATTGTTACGAAAACCGTGTGTTCAAGGGTCTACAGAAACCTCACACATAAGGAAAATATTCTATATGCAAATACTTTCAATTCTGTTATATAATTGTAATGAAGATGAAATCCATAAAAAAACATACACTTTACAAGGTATTCCTACAATATCCATTACTGTCGAACATATGTGCATGTGTTTGTTATTGTTGATCTTGAAGGCTTCCCGCCATTCTGTCCGGACTATTTCCTGCCAATAACGCATATAGAATCTAGTACTTAGAGGCATCCGGAGATGCTAATTGTTTAAATTTTACAACAAAATGTTTAATTTACTTGATTACACGGACTATTCGTGAAGATAATCAAATGGAGATGAATATCAAAGAAAGTATTTCCTGAGATAGTATTTTAGAAACAAAGGAGACATTTTAAATCCATACCACACGCGTAATGTTCTTGTTAACAAGAAAAAATCTAATGTTGACGCGCATAAATCTATGTAAGTATGCAATCACTGGTTAGTGTCTTGCTGAAAAATTTTATGTTATAAATGCTGACCACTGCATGGCAACAAAGATAATGGATAATGTGTTTTGTGAGTTAGAAAATAAAGCTTGTGATCGACAAACGTACTTCATTGTGTATTCCATAGCTTGCTGCAGTCACTTCAGTATTAAGGCATTTCATACTCAAAGCTGTATCATTCGTCACCTCGTTTCAGTACTTTGTGTTAAACATTGTGGTAGTTTATTTTTTTAAAATTCGGTTTAAATAAATTTGGTGTGTTCAAATTTCTTCTTCCGATTTTTGTCGGTCCCCTAGTTCCGATAACATATCGGGGTTTTTTTTTGCATTAATAAGAAGCCAAATGTATTCTCAAAATAATGATACCACTCTTTGGACACATGGTTACAAGATTAGAATATGTCTCAAAAATAGTAAAATTTTATGTCAATTTCTCAAGAACCGTGAACTCCATATCCACCATTTTATACAATGTAGATTTACTCCTTGGCCGTATACACAAGTTCGGTGTCCAACGTTGAAAAAATGAGGGAGATATAGGCCTCCATAATGAAATATTGATTAAATTGTGTAATTTCGAATACTTAAGACCATTGAAAGTTACTTTCAACAATGAGTATAATGCAACAACATGTCCCGTGGGTAGTTGTGGTAAGATACTAAAAAGAATGAGGGATAACCACTTGCGACACCATAAGGTATATTTAATCATTTTAAAAAAAAACCACTCATACAATGACGTAAGGAAGAATTATTGCTTTGTTGTTGTTTAAAGGGTAACAGACACGAAAATTATTTTTAGTATGGTCATATGACGGTAGCCAGTTTTTAGTGGTAAAGGAAAGAACAAGGTAACAATGCACTGGGTAAGAGACCACCCATCGTCGTAAAACCAGGGTCCGAAATCGCTATTCTCTTTCCTTCCCGTGGTTTCATGTGTTCAACATCATTCGCAGCTAATACATATCGGGTAAAATGACGAAGTGCCAATGGATAATCGAGAATACGACAAATTAGATATACCAATGTTCGTAACATGAAGAACAACTGCAAATCCCAAACGGGATAGGACCAGGTGCCAGGAAGGAGTCAGCGTCACCTGCCAGCATGCCACACTCGAAGCAAAAATGTTTCATGGAGGTGTGTCACATTTATCCAATCGCAGCAGTTATGATTGACAATGGCAGTTATCGCGTAGTCCGTTGATCGTTTGTTTTGTTTGTTTATTGTTGTTTAACGTCCGTTGATCGATGGGATTTGTTATCATTAATGTTAACAGCATGGACAAAAAGTTTGTTATTTGGAAATTATCGACAAAAATAACATATATGCATTTATCTGAATACAATGGTACCGCTTAAATCCAGAATGAAGGATTTCTGTGTACATTTTATATAAATTAAATAAAAAAAACTTCGAATGGACAAGGAACTACCACGTGAGAGACAAGTGAGGATTCGGAAATTGTTTAAAAGCTTCGATCTGATTGGATTACGATTGTCAGCACCGCGTACTCGCATTGGCTGAGGCATCATGAATAATATGAATATGAATGATTCCTGCACATGAAACCACAAATTGGAAAGAGAATAGCGATTCCAGACGCTGGTTTGAGGACAATGGAAACAACCAGCCAAACATTCTCACAGAATCAGAGTAAGTTCAAGTTGGACTCAATCGCGCTTAGTACACTGAGAAACTTTACAGACTGAAGCGCGATAAGCTAACCAACTGGCCATGGACAATCAAATCATATCTTGGATACCTTTCCGAATTCATTCAAATGTTTATCGTAAAGTGACTGAGGATACAGAGCCGGCCTGGCTCAGTCGGTAGCGCGCTCGACTCTAAATCGTGAGGTCGTGAGTTCGAGTCCCGCCGGCGGCAGGTTGGTTTCCAGTCTTCCGGATGAGACAGTAAAAACTGGAGGTCCCGTGTCACAGAAGGTGTCGGCACGTTAAACAACCCTCACTGCTCAATGGCCGTAAGTGCCGAGCATAGGCCAAAATTTGAAGCCCTTCACCGGCATTTGGTGACGTCTCCATATGAATGAAATATTCTTGAGGTGGGACGTTAAACAACAATAAAACAAACAAACTAAGAATACAAGCTGACAGAAAACAGTGAGGGTTTAAGATAGGGTCGTGGGCTCTGCGTGCAAAGTCGAAACAGAGAAATTCAGAGGTGGTAGCTGAGAGACTCGAAACTCTGATAAGTCTGCAAGTTTGTAAAAGTTGCTGAAAACATTTTGACGAGCTCTGAAGGAAAGCCAGAAAAATTAAAACTTACAAGCTGGCAAGAGACTTTTTTATGGCCAGAGTTGTTCTGCGTAATGTACAGAGGACTGGAGTGTTGCAGAGCATCCGAGTGGAGGAAGCGCAAAAACACGTGATGGATGCATTGTTTTCGTCAAACATCACAAGAATTTCTATGTCAGGCTTGTTGTCCGTATGCCTTTAATCCGAAGGTTGGGAACAGTTAATAGATTTACCTGACCACCCCCAGTAATCAAGACGAGACAACAAACTGAGTAGTCCGTACATTCTCAGATAAATTTCAGTTGAGGAATCATTTTCGCGATGTGATACAAAGGAATCGCCTGAAGTGATGTCCCCAGCAAAGCGAATTAGGACAGCCACCAAAGTAAACATATACACATATACATGATGCATGTTTCCTGTCGATCTATTCGAGAGTCAGAAGAAGGTGATGAGTTAACTTAAAAAGAGATCTAGTGAATTTTTACAACTTGAATATGTTTATATTTTTACAGAATTATATATTTATTTATTGTATTTTATTATTTCACATTTAGATTATCATTTCGCCTTGCATGGCACTTTTTCTTACGGAAATATATACAATATACATGTATTAATATTAAATTTGACTCAACTGATGAAGTTTTATTAACAGAAACGATCGTGTTAAGCATTCGTGTTGGGCTCTTTTGTAAAACTATAACTTCGGTATTGTTAATTATAACTACAGCAGCCATCTTAAGCAAACTGTAACTCCCGTTGCTGCAGGAAATACTCCCCAGACTGAGTATCCGGCTGATGATAACAATGAGGTGACCACACCATGTCTGTCTGTGTCTTAAAATATTTCTGAGATTATCCCACCAGAATGAGACGTTTACGGTGTAGTATTATTACCAGCATCACGGGCGTCGGATCGTTGAAGAAACGGATGCAAAAGAACCCATGTTATGTTTGGTGAGAGAAACATTCATACGACGAAGAAGACACAGAAAGACGTCGTCGCACCTCCGGAGTCCACAGAGCCCGGGAAGGATCTTTTAATTCGACTAGGACATTATCTAGAGTGGCAAACATCAAGACAGATTGTTGACCGTACACGACACGACAAGAGAAGGCAAAATCGTCAGTGATTAAGTGTTTTTTGTTCAGTGTTTGTGTTCAAATGATCCGATATGTCAGGGCGTGTTCGACATATGAACATTTCTTATACAGATGTAAACTACTCACTGACAAATTATTGACACAGGAATGTCGAAAACCGCGTTTGATGTCAACGTTCCACAAATTTTACGGTCGGTGTAATAGTCTTGTTTGCGATTACTCTGTTTCACTGGGTGAAATGTTGAGTTGCCTTTTCGATGGTGGTTGTTGAGACGTCTGTACCAATTGTGACGAGGATTCGTTCCTCACGTATTTCATTTGGACTTGACTGTATACTCACGGCGGGTGTGACCGCTCGACAGGGGATGCTTACTCCTCCATGGCACCTGATCCCACCTCTTGGTTTCCAGAGTAACTTTGACGGGGGCTACTGTGTTACATACACATTCTGGATTACCAGAATTTGTATTAAACCCTAGTTCTTCTAATAAACAATTATAGTAATTTGCCTTACCAATAAATATATAAATATATAAATATATTATTTGAGGCTTTGTCTGCTGGGACCAGTACATATTGGTCATGTAATCTATCACATGAACATTTATGTCTGTGAAATTGTTGTATTTATGTATCACATGAACATTTATATCGGTGAAATTGTTGTATTTATGTTTCACATGAACATTTATTTCGGTTAAATTGTTGTATTTATGTATCAAATGAACATTTATGTTGGTATCACATGAACACTCATGTCGGTGACCTTGTTGTACTTATGTATCACATGAACATTTATGTCGGTTACCTTGTACTTATGTATCACATGAACATTTATGTCTGTGCAACTGTTGTACCTATTTATCACATGAACATCTGTCTGTGAAATTTTTGTGTTTATGTATCACATGAACATTTATTTCGGTGAAATTGTTGTGTTTATGTATCACATGAACATTTATTTCGGTGAAATTGTTGTGTTTATGTATCATATGAACATTTACATCTGTGAAATTGCTGTACTTGTATATCACATGAGCATTTATGTTGGTGAATTGTGTTGTTAATGTATATCATGAACGTTTATGTCTGTAAACGACTTTTGACTTTTCCTTTTTAATTGGTGATATGGAGTGATTTTTAATTGCCATGTCAACATTTTAAACCGAGAAAATCGGACTAGGAGGACCTCGCCGTGGTTCGGAACATTTTTGGATGGCCAACACTCCTAGATTATTATATAAAACATCTAAATTGAGTATTGTCTTTGACCTTGGGTCCACTCAAATACAGGAAAGTGTAGGCTAGAAATTGACCAGGACTACTATTGTATCAAATATTGTGTCAATCGAACTTTATTAAAATATCTCCATTTCCGGTTACGGGATCCAAAAGTTCGCAAAACCGTAAAAATGAAACCCAAGTATAACTTTTGCATCCGAGACCCCTTAGTAATGAGCCAGAAAAACTCAATTAACACCAAATCAATAAATGCGGTATTGTTCACAAGATTATAACCACTGGGTTGTTGTCACTGCTCGTAGACCGTTTGAGTCCAATGACAATACATTTAGATTGATTACTATTCCTTCTATGATACCACCTTTTAGATTTTTTAGGTGCTCTTAGACGAATTTGTTTTAGGTTTATTATTTGGCCTTGTATGATACCACATTGTCTTTCGGAAATATAGCTTACATTTATATCGAATTCGAGGTCATTTGATAACTTGTTATTGACAGAAACGATCGTCTTGGGCATGTGTAGGCTTCTTTTGTAAAACTATAACTTTTATATTGATAATAATATTTACTCTTGCACTTATTACACTGCTCAAAGTCAAAACCTTTCAATCGAAACCCTTTTGCACTGTAGAAGAGTTTACTTAAATTGATCCCAAAATGTTGAGAATTACCTACTTCTATGGCTCATATACGAATACCCAAACCTTCTTTGTGACAAAGTGGTTTTGCACTAAATACTGAAAACCTCACTTGGGTGGTAGGGTTCTACCCTTAAAAAGAGGTGTAGAGTATGTTGTAGATCTTATGAAATGATTCATATTCTATGCTTAAAGAGGTCAAAACTGACTAGAATACACTTCTTATTTACCTTTAAACTTCATCCAGGGTTAAAGGTAGAGAGTGTAGTGTACTTTAAACTTTGATATCGTCCTCAGTTGATGCTTGTTTTAAATTTGGAATATACCTCTTAAAAAGATATTCTAACGGTTATTAATGTATACTACAATCGTTAAGGTTAATCGTTTTTGAGATGTCAATGAGGACCTCAAAAGTCGTCTAAAAACGGGCCATTTTTCACTTTGGTCCATATCAGCTGTAGTAAGTTGTCCGAGTTTGGATATTAAGAACGTCAAAAATGTAATGTTCTCAGATATGGCACCACATGGGTACATATCCTTACGTCGATATATTTTGGCCCTGAAAAATCATGCCAGAATATCATCGGGAAATGGGAAAAAAATTTCCTCTGCAAAACTCTTGATTTTTTTTTAATGTCAGGGCGGTAGTCGGCCTTCTGCGAGAAAAGAAAATCGGTCATAACTTACCTCCTAGGGAACTAGGCCCTTGTGGCTCATATATGTGTCACTTCAGGTCAGCGCAAGTTCGAGCCCCGCTGGAACCTAGGCTCATTTTTGTGAGATAGTTTGATGGTTTCCTTGCAGAAGGTCGGTCGTCTCTACGTTGTAACCGGACTCTCACCTCTATCATTAAAAACTGACCGTCACGATATATGTAAAAAATTGTTCGAGTGTGGCGTAAAACACTATTCAAAATTCAAATGTATGGAACATAATATATTTTTAATTTATTTGTGTAGTTTCCAAACTAAACTTTTATTTATGATTGCATTTTACAATTATCTAGATTTGTCATGTTGTCGTTTTGGGAAGATGTCAATGGGACTATTAAAACGTTTTAAATTGTTCAATTAATGACATCTCCCATGTTGGTTATGTTTTTTTTTTACCAAATTACTTGTCTCCCTTTTTAAACTGCAATCTACAGATAATAACTTCCCACTTCAACACTACCTTAATATTTATACACACATACCCAAGTCATTATATATTCTTTTTTAAGGTTTCAGTCATATCGCTGCACCTTTTCAAGAATTACTTTAATAAAATGACTTTTGATATTAGATTTTAGCCTGAATTTATATGACGTGTGTGCGCGCGTTTGTGTGTGCGTGTGTGTGTGTGTTTAATTATTAAAGATATACACGTCTCGCCTATCGCTTTCGCACTTTAAAAGCTGGCACCGGAAATAGATTTTATATCCCAATACACTATCACTTTAGTATCTGTGTGATAATTGAGTCATATATTCATTATCGATACACAGGAATGACAGGTCACACGTTGCTTTGTGATTAACTGACCACATGGGTTGCCTAGCTACAAATATTTATTCGTCAGACCTTTGTCCAATAGCTGGATGATAATACTCACGTGACTCGCCTCGGGTAGATGACAAGGCGGAAGTTCAGAACGCTCAGCTAAGCTTGGTATAAATCAAGGACATCCATCATACTCCTGTCATTTAGAAAATAACAAGGCAGTCGACAGGTGGACAATTAGTTTTACCTCAGTTTTTGACATCCGGAAATCATATTCACATTTGAAAATGATTCTAATCATAAAGGAATTTACAAATATTTGCCTAATGAATTAATATACAGATAAAAAGGAAATTTCACCAAGACAATGATGCTTATAGCTTTAACCCTTATTGTACCCCACAAAGCATAGGAGTGATCGGCGGAAACAGCCGAATTTTACCGTGTTAACTTTCGCTCTTTCGAATGTCGAGGCTGGTCCTTGGCATATAGGATTTTGTTAATATTCTTGTTATATATTTTATTTATTAATAATGTTGAAATATTTGTTTATAATTGTGCTGGTTTCACTATGGACTTATTCAAACTGTTATCCCCACGGAGCACCTACAAATGGGTACGGGTGTCACGGGCACCCCCGTCATCACCGAGGAGAAAATTCAAATGACATGTACAAACCCCAAACTACGGAATCGCCATATAGATTAACCGCAAATACAACGCAGTTTAAAAAAGGCGATGTTATAGAAGGTAGGCTGTGTCTATTTTTCGTTCATCGATTTACTGTTTATTTATTTACTTATTTATTCTTTCATTTATTTGTTCATGTATAGATTTTCATCATTTTGTTATTCAATACCACTTACCATTATTATTAGATTATTTATTGTTTTGTTTAATTAACTGATTTTTTGTCAGTATCGTTTATTGATATAATTCATCTCTGACGAGTGTTTTTTTTTTATTTTATGTTTGATTTGTATGATGGCACGGCTAGAATATTCCTTCATACTTATTTGAATTCCTTTATCATGATAGACATTTAAGATTTAAACTTTATAAAACATTCAGTAAATAATTCATATTATAGTTAGGTTTGTATAATTATTATTCTTTTTTACTGTTAATTTGAAATAACCCCAATCTACAATGGATTCTTATTAACAATAAAAAAAACGCATACATATTTCTGGAATAAGAAGGGGAGTATTCCGTAAAAAAAAATATTTCAATTTTAAACGCGAAATGTCAAAAAAAGAAATTCAAACTTTTTAAACTGCTTATTTGATATAGATACAATTCAGTGGTTTAAAATTTTATTTGTGCCTTTTGTCTGGTCGTTGTATGTACTTTTAACAAATTATTTGTTTGTTTGTTTCTTTACATATTTGTCTATTTATTTATCTATTATATATGATAACATTCATTTCACGGTTTGTTCGACTGTGTTTCAAGTTTAATAAGAATACACGAGACGTGTGTCATTTTAGTTTCTGAAAATAATCAATTGTATTAAGCTCCGGTCTATCTTTGATCCATAGTATTCAGAAGGGGCGTTTGAACAATGGGTGTCCAGGGGCGAATTTAGGATTTTGTTTAAAGAAGTTGAAAATTTTTATCATTACGAAATGCGAGCGCCGAAGGTGAGTGCCTTCATAGGCCGAGGAGTCTGGGACCATTTTGAATTTTTCAAGGGGGGAGTTGTAACCCCCGCACCCCCTTGAACCCGCCAATGGGTGTCGTTCTAGCCTCCGAAGTAGAAAAATGTTTTAGAGAGCTTGTTAAATCTGGATTAAAAATCTCAAATATTTTTTTCAGAAAACAACAGGCATGATCATGCTTAATGCATACTATTTTGTTACGAAACAAATCAGGGAGAATATTGTGTAATTGATATACCACGCAGTACATATATAGCCTAATACCTGTAATTTCTTATGGGTTTTTTTTTTTGTTTTTTGTTCTTGTTGTTTGTTTTTGTTTTTTGTTTTTTTTTTGTCAATATAAAAATTATGTTGTAAAATTATTTTGAATTCCTGAAGTTTTTCTTTTCCTTTTAAATAGGGGATATTTTTTTACATTTAAGCAATGCAGGGCGACACAGGAAACAAATAGCTAGTGTAAATCTTAGATAAGTCAACATTACATTCTATCTAGTGTAAATCTTAGATAAGTCAACATTACATTCTAACCAGTATAAATCTTAGATAAGTCAACATTATATTCTATCTAGTGTAAATCTTAGATAAGTCAACATTATATTCTAACCAGTGTAAATCTTAGATAAGTCAACATTACATTCTAACCAGTGTAAATCTTAGATAAGTCAACATTACATTCTAACCAGTGTAAATCTTAGATAAGTCAACATTATATTCTATCTAGTGTAAATCTTAGATAAGTCAACATTATATTCTATCTAGTGTAAATCTTAGATAAATCAACATTATATTCTATCTAGTGTAAATCTTAGATAAGTCAACATTATATTCTATCTAGTGTAAATCTTAGATAAGTCAACATTACATTCTATCTAGTGTAAATCTTAGATAAGTCAACATTACATTCTATCTGGTGCAAATCTTAGATAAGTCAACATTACATTCTATCTGGTGTAAATCTTAGATAAGTCAACAGTACATTCTATCTAGTGTAAATCTTAGATAAGTCAACATTATATTCTATCTAGTGTAAATCTTAGATAAGTCAACATTACATTCTATCTAGTGCAAATCTTAGATAAGTCAACATTATATTCTAGGTAGTGTAAATCTTAGATAAGTCAGTATTACATTCTATTCACCTAATATATTCGACAATTTTTAGGATACAGAAGTTAAATACAGCTTTAATTGTGGTCCCTTGCATATTGTAAACGTTATTTATTACAAAAATGTCATTGTGTATATAGGCCATATTTAGGAATAGTGCTAAGGTATTGTCAATGAGATTTTACCCTTGGACATTATAATTATAAAGGAATGCGCAAATAGAATTACTGGTACAATGACCTGTTTAAGTACTGGTGTATATAAAGGCTAAAAGTTTTATATATCGCTGATATAAATATACATCGTGTTGTTAAAAAAATATATTTTATAAAAAAATAATAAAACAAAAAGTAAAGAAATTGATTACAGAAACTTTGACTATGGTCATCTGTAATTAGATTTATTCTTTTAAACAAGGAAAAGTGATTACGTATAATTGATTAACCAATCCCAGAGACCAGAATATGACAATAATTCATTTCAGTCATTGCCCTCGTGTATGGACCGGATTTCCGTGTTTGAATCCAGGAAACCAAAATTACCACTCTAAAACCACCCGTGACTTAAAGCGCAGCACAAATAATGTAATCGAACGTGAATCTTATGGTAGGAAATATTACGGGAAGTTATATTCCGAAATAAAATTGTTTGACGTCTTACCTGTACATATTTACCTGTAGGCATCAAACAAATATCTAATGCTACCTATACGTTTTACATGAATATGTACCGGCTATAATATATATATATATATATATATATATATAATATTATATATATTATATATATATATATTATATATATATATATATATATATGACATATCACATATATATATGACATCACGTCGTTTCTGTTAAGCGAAGAATACAGTTGTACTTTTGTAACATACACACTTTGGAGATGTTGATAATAATATAATAAGTACTTCGTTTAGTTAGCATCTAACTCAAAATGGCTAACCCCCGAATAACTGCAATTTCTAGAATAAGATTTAAAAATTGCTGGAATATAACAAAGCCTATAAACTATTTCTCATTGGATCATGAAAGACAACTTCAATACACTGCAATTTGACACGAGATTTGCCATATTATACTGCAGATTTAAAATTGGTTATCTTTGAATTATATACATTTATTCATGCGTTGGAAGAATAGAATTCACTGGAGAATGTAAAGATTTCTTTTGAAAATTGATCTTTGCAAAATAATATAGATACTAAGTTCATCAATGATGTTTCACGAATAATGAAGATATTCCTATGATATCAATTTTGTAACAAGATGAATCTTGTACATAATTCAATTCTTTATTAATCAAACGCAATACAGCATATATAGGTATTAATGTATAAATCAATTCATATAAATAACATTATGAGGCAAACAGCAGAGGATGTAATAATTTCATTGTGCAAAGTTCAAGTACAATCTTCTTTATAAATTATAGAGTATCAAAACTTTCGAGATACCATTTCGAACGTGAACATATTGGGAACATTTCAAAATAAAATGAAATTCGTCCTCAATATCTGAATTACATAAAGGACATAATCGTCTTTTTAGAGGAATATATTTATACCGACCAGTTTTCTATTAGAAGGCAAAGTGATACCACTCTCAATTTACAAATGAGTTTCTTATGGAGTGTTGGAATACGTTTCAACAAATAATATTGTAAATTACGGTTGTCAACCCAGTGTCTATAAATAAAGAATTTTGAATATTTTATAATAAGATTGTAAAGTACAGTTGTCCACCAAGTGTGTATATATTAAGCATTTTATCTTCCTAGTTCAGCTTTAAGCATTTTGATATTGCATTGATACCAGATAATAATGACTGCTTATAATGGTCAAATAAACGTCGCTAAACAAAAGTTAAAATAAACTTTAAAATACAATTTTAGTGTTATGGAGCTTTAACCAGTATGTAAGAATACGAATACGATAATATTCCAAAGGAAATCAACCAAGCTCATAATAAAACACATAATAGGCGTTGATTTCTTCACTCCTAAAATATTTTTACAAAAATCTAAATTTACCTTTTCAATGTCTGGGGCTGAGTGAAATATCCATACTTCACACCCAAAGAATGCAAAACTACCAACATATATATCGAAGAGCGATAATAATGTTACAAAATTCAAATTCATGTCAAAACATTTTCTTTTTAGAGTAAAATGAGCCTTCTTACTTTGTAAGCTGTTTTCAGTAATATGGAACTTTCCATTGTAATTTGGTAATAGACCAAAGTAACAAAAACTTTACTATTTCAATTAACTAGTTCACTGTCATTAACATACATAGAGTAGAGCAAAGGAGAAATTATCTCACCTTGTAAAACTCAAATTTTACCATTTAAAAGTACGCTAGACTTTACCTCATTATACAAAGATCTAATTACTGTCAGAGATTTTCCACGAATAGCTAACTTTGAAATTTTTTGCCAAATCTTAATACGAACAACTGAGTCAAAAGCAATGAAACAGTAATTCAACCGGTTTTTGTGTTAGAAAAAAGTACTTATAAACAATTGTTTCCAAAGCATGTATAGCATCTGTGGAACTTTGTGAAGGTCTAAAGCCAAATTTGGCGTCAGTAAAGTATGCCATTGTTATCAGTCCATGATATTAAACGTTTATTTATAACAGAAGAAAAAAGTTTGGTCATACAGCTAATTAAATTTATCCCTCTGTAATTTCCTCTGTTGTTACACCTTGTTTGTGTACAGGTAAAATGAGATCATCACATAATTAGGAAAATAGCCAGTATCATACATTGCATTGAAGATAAAATGTAAAAATGGCAGTAGATTATCTTTCCTAGACCATGACCTTTGCCAAGTTTTAGGCTTTTAATTGCATCTGAAATTTCTTTATCACTTCTTGGTAATTCTAATTCTACAAAAATTCTTCATTTACATCAACTTCTATATCAACCGACCTTGTATTATCAGCACGTGACTTAAAATGGCCATGCCAAACATCTAAACTGATATCTACTCTGTCAACGTTTGTTCTCGCAAAGTTCGAAAAAATACATTAGGGTTTGATTCCCTTATGGATTCAAGCATATCGCCTTCTTTAGAAAGATATTTACATCTTACTTTCTTTTCAAATATTTTGTATTTTTTACATGTATTTATATTTGCGTGAGTTTCAACTGTTTTGTTTCTATTAAAACCAGACAGTGATTTTTTATAAAGCACTTACACTTGTCATCAAACCATGCATTGTTCAGTCTACGCTGAATATTTGGTTTCTGCACTGTACTGGAACGATCACTCATGGGTGATTTGCGATATGCAGACATTATTTTACATAACTCCTCAGCAAAAATTTTCACACAATTTTCTATACCCTGTTCTGTCGATAAATCGTTTACGTAACTTTGCAAACAATGTATGTTTTGTTCTAAAAATATTTCTATCATTTTTCATTTCGTCATTCCAACGAAATTTCACATATTTGTTTTGTGAATTTTATCTACTTCAACCTGTAGCAATAGAATATTTATTTTGTTGTTGGGTTACGTAGAAGGGCCTGGAGTCTAAGGGTTGCCAAATTTAAATACCTGGATAAATTTGTGAGCTCAGGACCCAAAATCACCAAATTTACTCAGTACTCAAGCTCAATTAACTTTTCATAATTTTATTGTAAAAACACAGAAAATTGATTTTGTAACTGGGCATGTTTGAATATTGATGGCACACAGTTGTAAATAATTATCAAAATCATTTGCTCATTAGAAGAAAACTCTAGAAATATTAAAAAATTGTTTGAGTACGTACTCAAATTATGAGTACCGTACTTAAAGTATTTATTAATGTTTCACAGAAAAATCATAAGTGTGATGCAAAAATGTATATGTGAATGTTGAAAAATAGTAATGTTTCCTAATCCCTCAAACTTAAAGGTTTTACAAATGATTATATAGTAAAAATGATTATATGAAAATTGAGCTTGAGTATTGAGTAAATGTGGTGACTTTGGGCCCCGTTATATTTACAGAACTGAAAAGATGAACAAGTTTAAAAACACAAGGTCTACAATCGTATATATTACGGTAGCTACCAGATTCAACGTTGTATTAATGTTATTGCAAACGGTATTTTCCTAAAAATGACTTTTTTTCTGTAGGATAGGCTTATCAAGTTATGGCTGAAGTAAAAACCTATCATTTAAAAACTTACAAAACACACTTTGATAATTTTTCAAAAGAACTAAGCAAATTCTGTACTTCAGATGTTTTGCATAACTTTTCAAAACACGTTTCTCATTGACAATACATTGATTATCCCACACGTAAATAAAACCACACGAAATCAGTTCGCTCATGGTATGAATTATCAAGTTATCATGACAATTTGATTTGTGGATTGTCAACTCTAATAATTCAGTATAACATGATCGTAAGATCCACTCTTACTGATATACATGTATAACAAATATTTCATCATTTGAATCTTTTTTTTGAATATTTATACAGTATCTACCAAGCTCATAGTATTTCCTGACTTTTAAACACTTAAAACATTCTTGAAAAAGTGGACATGAACTAGTTTAACATTTGTAGCTGGTAACTATGGCAATTTGACTTCATGAGGTCACATATGTTTGGTAGTGTTGACCTCGAGAAGTAAGATATCGCTTCCACTCTTTTGTCCATAATACGCTATGAACGCAAACTACTGCTAATCAGCTATTTTTAAAAAGTTCATTGTTGTATTTTTATTGACAGTGACTCTCTATGGACAAGAAAGATATGATTTTTTCAAAGGATTCACCGTACAAGTTTTCCCAGCCGACGTTTTTGGTGAGAACCCTCGGCCAGAGGGCTCGTGGATCATTCGAGGCAGGTCCTCGAAAGCCATAGGATGCCGACATGGAGCTGACACAGTTACACACACAAACGGCCAGTTTAAAGCAAATCTTACATTGTTATGGAAA
This sequence comes from Atrina japonica, assembly GCA_030159075.1. Lineage (NCBI taxonomy): Eukaryota > Metazoa > Mollusca > Bivalvia > Pterioida > Pinnidae > Atrina > Atrina japonica. Next base: position 506,520 of record BROG01000329.1, on the reverse strand, counting down.
GCACCGTCCAACGATATAAAGGATATTAGAATAAGGTATGATAGAACCTCAACTTTATTTGTTTTATAAAATGGAACCTGTCTTGTTAGACCACCGTTTCTGCCACTAAAATGTGGTATCTGAAGATAGGTTTCAGTTCTAGATATATTTAACGAATGGCTTTTAAATGTCGTCTCTAAGGTGGTCTTTCACGTCAGTGGTATCTCAAAACAGGTTTTATTTGGAGATATGTAACCGAGTGATTTTCAAAATATGGTCTCTAAAGACAGGTTTTATTTAGAAATATGCTACCGAGTGATTTCCAAAATGTGGTCTATCAAGACAGTTTTTACTGTAACAGTTTACAAATAGATTAAATAACTTAAAGGATCTGTCCGTGTTTAACCGATGTTCAACAGATTTGTATATGTATCCTGGGGATTCATGCTTTGGTATCAGAAATTTTATTGTCCAAATTGAAATTTAAAAAAGTGACTCATGTAGAATTTTATAATCAGCAAATTACAGTGTAGTAAAAGATATAGTGACCGACATTTCACTTGTAGGGCCTACACCTTTTCTTCTGTCCGATGGTCCAAAGTTTGTTTCTTTCAATGTTGAGTTTTGTTCTGATGTAAATTTACGACATCAATGCAGTCGTCGCCAATTATATGTGGATGGACCTAAAGTTAGATCTATGCTATGCAGGTCTACCTTTGCCAGTCCATTAATGGTACACAATCTTTATAAACATGCTATGTCACCCACCTCCCTTTCACATGTCACTCGAATGACATCTGACCGACCCTCAATTCTAAAAGTTGAACGCATTTTGCGAAGTCACATAATTAACCTTTTTTTGTTTAAGTAGATTGTGTATTTCCCCACTTTTAAGTGGCTATAGATATCAATAGCCCCATGCGCCTCTGATGGCACATCTTTGTGTAATACGTTTTGCCTACATCAGTAAGAATATACTGGTACAGAAGGCAAGGTTCTTTATGAGATCCCTCATATATAAGAAAGCTTTCAATATTAAGCAAGTTAAATGCGCTTGCAATACGTGCACACGAGACTGACACGTAATTCATTTGCACACAATCCTTGCATCTAGCGCAAACCTAACAATTACCACGAGAGACCAGCGCTAAAATGGCACCCAACAGCTTAAACGACATTTTAATTTATTGTATGTATCAGTCATGTGTCAGCTATATGCATACAATAATTGTGAAAAAAGTCCTGGACCAATGCCATAAAGTTAAATACATTTCGTTATGATGATCAGTGTTTCGGTAACGAATTTATGTAGCTAAAGTCAGTTTTAGAAAAAAAGGACATTGGCTGTGGTTTTTTCAAACTATTGTTTTTTCTTTGCTGCATAGAATGATGTACAAAAACAAGAAAGAATTATACACAGGCATGGAAATTCTAAATTTACTTAATATAATTTGTGAATATTGCTGGAGAAACCCAGTTTGGCAATTATCCGTTTGCAAATGATTAATTCGACATTTCGTAGTGCCCATCAATATAAGTAATAAAATATAATGTAACAATTGGGAAAGCCTAGCTAATGCCCCTTTAAGCTAGAATAATTTCAGTGAGACAATTAAGCTTGTTTTACCTCAGTTTTATTTACTTGACCAGAGAAATAGTTGTCAGTCAGTGAGGAACATACCCTAAATTTAACCCCAGTTTTGTTTAACTATGCATGAAAAATAAACTTACGTGAGATATTAAACCTGAAGAAAAACACAGAAATTGAATCCAAATTTACCCATATTTTAAAATCAAACTATTGTATAAAACTTCATTGCAAATCAATTTAGCTGGTTTTTACCTGAATTAGTTTTGCTGGACAGAAGTCAGTCATTAAAACATGTTTTAGATGGATTTTATTTTCATTTTTGCCGGAAAATATTTACACGAAAATATATCACAGTGAAATATTGAATTGATTTCATTTTTCTTTAAATGTCAATAGATGCTAGTATCATCTTTAAAGTGCAAAATGAAGGCAACAATACGATAGACACGAAGGTGATAATAAACTGTACTAGGTTCCTTTTCATGTTTTGTATACTGTTAATGTGGAGATTTACGCTTGGGGAAAATTTACACTAAGTATGCGATCGAGAGTTTTTCGTGTAAATTACCTCCCCCTACCCGTTCTATACAGGACAGTTAACAGTAAGATGCTGATATTGCGTAAAAACCCAAGCGCATGATATGCATAAGAAAAAAAACAACACGCGGAATTATCGACGTTTACAGTAATTTTACTTTGTCTTTGTATGTTGTCTCTGTTGACTGTTTTTATCAAAATCATACAAAGAGGACTGAATTATTGTGTTGTTCCTTTATCAAAACAGTTTCTTATATGCTATTGTACATCAATCTAAGTAGTAAAGGAAATATTTTTGAGAAAAAACACAGCTTTAAATTTCCCATTGTTTTTCCTTTGATTGAAACAGATAAATATGTTATTATTTCAGTTTATGTAACACCATTTAAATTCCAACATTTTTTATAACACCATTTAAATTCCAAAGTTTTCTAAGCTAAGATAGTCATCTTTTACAGTGGTTACTCTTAGACGGATATCGGCTATACTTTTAGATTTATTATTTGACCTTGTGTGATACCACTTTCTCTTTAAAAAATACATTTACATTTTAAATTGGAGCTGATGACTGATGAAGTCTAATTGACAGAAACGATCGTCTTGAGCATTATAACTTTGGTGTTATGTTTATAATATTTATATGTGTTGTTATCAGGTAATTATGTGGACATTTGAAAGTCAGATTTGATAACTTGGTATTAAACGTACGTTTATGTGAAAATGCCAATTTGACCTTAGTACTATCTGATAGTACCCAGCTTATGCTCCATACCGATGTGTTGACAAAATGATGCTACACTGTGTAATATACTTTTAACCCTTTAAACCCTACAGGCCATAATAGACTGGTCTAAACAATAGAAAAGATCATACCATCTAGATATTTAGGGTTGAAAGGGTTAAACAGACATATGGTATATTCAAATGGTGATAGTATATTCAAATACTTGTCATTTACTATTCAATCAGGAATATTCGCACATTCATTTCAACTCTAGTTAAATGTGCCATTGATTTATCTGTTGTCTTCACAGAATATCTAGCTGTTATATTTTATAACAGTTTGTGTAGTAATGTTTGAATGTACTGGGTGGATGTAAATAAAATTTTTGAAACATGTTGCCATGTTATAAATTTTGAATTTGCCGAATGGTTGTAAACACAAACTTCAGGACATGTTGTTATGCACGTAATATTGTCATTTTGAATTTACTTGGTGGGTATAAATACAAACTTCACAACTTGTTGTCTTCACAACATGTTGTCATGTTGTAGATTCGATTGTACCGAATGGGTGTAAATACACATGTATAATCTTTGAAACATGTTATTGTGCTAGAAATTTTTAATTTACGGGGTGGTTGTTAAAATAAACTATACAACATGTTGCAGTGTTGAAAATGTTTAATTTACCGAGTGGATGTAATTAAATCTACCGTGTGGGTGTTAATACAAACGTCACGACATGTTTTCGTGTTCTAAACTTTTAATTTACCAGGTGGGTGTTAATACAAACGTCACGACATGTTTCCGTGTTCTAAACTTTTAATTTACCGAGTGAGTGTAAACAAAAACATGTTGCCGTATTATAAATTTTGAATTTATTGAGTGGGGGGTAATAACAAACTTATGAAAGTTGTAAATTTTGAATTTACTGGTTGTATTGTAAACACAAACTTTACAACATAATTTTAAAATTATACATTTATTATTTTCAGAGCAACTGTAGTCAAAGACACGAAGACATTTTGGGAGGGAATAACATCAACCATTATAACTGCCGATACTGGAGGTCGGTGTTTATTTTAAATCATTCGATTTGAAATTTAGTTAATTATTTAAATTATATTTTTATTTAATTATTCATTTACTTGACAAATAGTTGAATAATTGTTTTGGCAACTGCTTATCTCCCAGAATCCGAACGCGTTGGGACACAAACAAATAATACAAACAAGGATGTCATAAATGCTTTCTTTATGTCACAATTCCCGTACAACTATCATGTTCTCACATTTTTATTTAATTATTTCAATTGAATATCATATGGTTGTATTACCTGAAATTGGTATAGGGGTAATCCCAGTCTTCTTTTTCTGTACTTTATACTTTCTTTCCGGTGGTATCAGTCTGCTTTTCGGTGATTTCAGTCTTTTTCTGGTTTCAATCTTCTATTCCGTATATATTTCGGTGATTTCAGTTTTCTATTCGGTTCATTTCTGATTATTTTGTCCTTTTCGGTGTTTAAACGACCCGCTGAAGTCACCAAATTTACTTTATACTCAGGCCAAAATGTTATCTTGTAATTTTCATTCAGACAACAGATTTTCCTGTATTTAAAAACAATTAGAACTGAAATTCATTTATGTCTCATAAACCATGATATTTGGTAAAGAAATGTTACAAACACGCATATCATATACAAAATTTAGCACATTGTCACGTTAAGATGTACCAAATACGTAATCATATTAGGCAAAAGCATGGACAACATTAAACAATGTTTTTATTGGAGGACATTTTATATGTAAAATGAATAAATACCTAGAGTACGGAACTCAAAATTTGAGAATGAACTAAAACTATTAATTTTTTAAATTTCTGAATGTACTCAAATTTTTATGGCTCGGGTGACAGGAATCTCCGAATTATAAAAGTATATCGGAAAACCAGTGGTATAGACGTCTATACATGACATACGTGTATTAAACTACAGCTCAAGGGACATACGTAATATTGCTGCAAGCATAGAACAGTTATGCGAAAAGGAAAGTGTTTTCCTTGAGGCGCATTTTGAAGTATATTTTCCAGTAATCGTATAATATTACATGCTAATATATTCCAGTATAATCTGGGACTGGTTACTCTAACCTCATTCATATTATCGAAAGGTATATAAGACTTTATAGTTGCCTGTGTAATTTTTGTCAAGTGTACAAATTTTTTATCACAGAAAAGAAATATTCATATTTAATATATATATATATATATATATATATATATATATATATATGCAAACCCACGTATTGAAAACCTGCTTGATTTTTCATTTCCCGCCCAATTTTCGTTATTATTTTAATTAACTTGCTATTTTTAAATCCATGAGTTTTTAAAAGACATTAATTCCCCTTCGACTTCAATATATCAACGTTCGACTGTATTAATATATATATATATATATATATATATATATATATAATATATATATATATATAATATATATATATATATATATATATATATAAAACACTCTATTTTTATAATAATTACTTAGATTTGTTTATTGACAGATATTCTTATAATTTAAATCTCTAACTTTAAAACTTACATACCAATAGTTTCGGTGGGGGTGATTTAATTTTTTTTTATTATTTTCAATTGTCATCCTTCAAGCCATTTGCTATAAGCAGAAATTTATGAAGCTTAACAAATTCTAACGTTTATATATCGCTGGTTATATTATATAAGTTATATTATTGACTGCTGCTGTGGAATTTCTGACTGGAAATTATAATGTAATAAACGAAAAACTTAATGAAACTTTATAAAAAAATAAAATGTATTGATGACAATTTTACAAATATTAAGCATTAAACAAATTAAGGATATATATTCGATAAACTGCAATATATACCACAAATCATTTTAAATTATTTAAATTTTTACTTTAAGCTTTTCGTACAATTTGTTAATTCGTAACTTACTGTTATTATATATTGATTTGATGTATCGCTAATGTTATCAGACTTGACTATATCACAGACTGGTCACAACAGATATACAGCATCTCCAATCTTGTCAGACCCATTATTCTTCTGACTTAATGCATTTCCAAATTTTACAGACATGTTATATTGGTGACTAACTGTATCTCTGAACTTCTCAGAACAATTCCTGAATGTGTATTCTATGTCTGACACTTCTTTTTCTTTTCCAGGGAGTGGTAATTCGGTTCCGGTGACTGTGGTAGACACCAAACAAGCGGAAGCAGACAAAAATGCATTATTAGAACAACTGGCAAAGGAAGTTGGTGCAGACAGTGCAAAAGAACTTTTAGAACTTTTGAAAGAAAAGGTTATTGCCACGGAAACAAAAAGCAATGGATTGGTCGTCGTAACACCAGCTCCAGTTACAAAAGAGGAGGAAAAAAAGATCAAAGAAATTGCAAAAGATGATCCAGAGACAGAAAGCAAAGTAAAGAGTATGTTAGGAGACACAGGACTACTTGGGTCTGTTGCAAAGATGATGGGGGGTCCTGGGAATATCTTAGGAACAGTTGGAAAGATGCTAACTGGTGGAGGTGCATCAGGCTCAGGAGGAGGACTGGGCGGCATAATGAATTTTCTTCCAGCATTAATGGGCAGCGGTGGAGGTGGTGGTTTAGGTTCTCTTCTCGGTGGTGGCGGTGGGGGTGGGGGTGCTCTATCTTCCCTCCTTGGAGGAGGAGGGGGACTTGGGTCCATGCTTGGAGGTTTGCTAGGTGGAGGAGGAAATTCAGGAGGTGGTTTATCATCTCTTCTTGGGGGTGGTAATCAGGGATCAGGCTTTGGAAACCCCATGGCCAGTTTATTAGGTGGAGGAATGGGTAACCAAATGGGAAGAATGGGTAATCAAATGGGTAATCAAATGGGAGGAATGGGTGGTCCTGGCGTAGGGGGTAGCGGTAATGCTCTAAGTGGAATATTGAATGCTTTGGGAAGTTCTGGGTTATCAAATGGAGGAAGTCTTGGTACAGCCTCCTCTTTGACAGGAAATACAAATGGAAACAGTCTAGCATCTCTTCTCGGTGTTGATCCAAACGCATCACCAGATTCAGCACCTCCTAAACCAGAACTAGTGGAAGGTACCCAAGCGACAAAGGCTCAACCAATCAATCCAATATCCTCAATACTTCAAAGCCTTGGTGGAGCCAACGGAATATCCAATTTACTTGGAGGTGGAAGTGGAGGTAGCCAACAACAACAGCAGCAGCAACGACAACCTGCTTTTGGAGGAATGCAACCAAACATGGGAATGCAAGGAGGGCAAATGGGAGGAATGTATGGACCAAATCAGATGGGTGGATCAATGGGTTTCCCACAACAAAACCAGTGGGGTCAACAACAACAAATGCAGTACATGGGACCCCAGCAACAGATGATGGGTATGAATAATGGACCACAATATCAGTATCGGGGACAACAGAACTATCCACAAAATGGCATGCAAGGTCAATACAACCCTTCAATGAATAGGAATCAGTTTGGGAACTCTTTCAACCAAGGTCCACCACAGGGAAACAACGGATTTGGACAGATGAATAATTTCCCACCACAGAATAACTTTGGACAACAGAATGGCATGCAGATGCCAAACAATATTGGACAACAAGGGCCTGGTTTTGGTCAAAATGGCGGTAACAATTTCAACCAACCTCCGTCTAATCAAGGCAATAATTTTGGACAACCAAACAATAATTTTGGACAACCAAACAATAATTTCGGTCAGCCAAACAATTTTGGACAACCAAATAATATGAACAATCAAAATATGGGTGGTCAATTTGGTAATCAACAACAACCGCCACAAAATCCGAATAATATCAATAATGGAATGAATTCAAATTCTGTACCTGGTGGTAATATGAATCCCCAAAATCCATTACCTGGGAATAATTTCGGAACTCCAGACAGCAACGGAATAAATTCAAACAATGCTTTACCTCCTTCTGATCCAGTCCCACCCTCAAATCTTAATAACAATATAAATGACAACTCTATTGCCATACCCGACTTTACAAGTATGATTGGTGGAAACCCAAGTCAAAATCAAAACACAGGTGACTCTAATCCAGATTTGAACAGTATGTTTAGCGGTGGTGGTTTATCAGATATAACAAGTATGCTTGGAGGCAACGGCGATTCATCAAGTTCAGGCAATAGTGGAATGCCCGATTTATCTAGCATTTTAGGTGGAGATATGCCTGATTTGTCTAGTATGTTGGGACCAGGTGGTCTCGAAAATCTCGACATGGGCTCAATATCAAACATGCTGTCATCTCCACAAGGGCAACAACTGGCTGGTCAAGTTGGAAATTTATTGAATAGTCCAGACGGAAATAATATAATGAGTGCTGTCAGTGATATCATGTCCGGTGGGGACTTACCAAGTGACAACCCACTGTCTGGACTTTTAGGTGGCATATCAGGTGATCAGATTCGAGGAGCTCTGGATAGCTTAGGTGGAGGAGGAGGTCTTGGTGCTCTTGGTGGGTTGTTGGGTTAAACAATCCTCTTTAATTTAATTTGTTTATTGTAATAACTTCATACCCACCTCTAAAATGACCTTGTGCTGGTTGGTCGTGAATACAGGTGTTTATTTATTTATTTAATGGAATGTTTGTAAGGATTACTTTCTTAAGATTCGTGTGTAAATTACACAGCCTATGTCAATAGCTAAAATATGTCTGTACTTGAAATCCAGCATTCTGTTAACAAGTCATATTCTTTGAAAATGCTGATTTTATTCCACAAACATTCATGAAGTCGAGAAACAACATTTTCAACTTTTCAAAACAATCTTTACATGGCTCCAAAAACCACGCTAAATAATGGATATGATCTGAATGCAGCCTAATTTATATACTTGTAAAATCCATTCTTTCAATATTGTTGTGAAAATTCTAATGGAATAAATTATTTTGTGTAACAATTGTTTGTATGGCTTTGTGATGAAATGTTTTAATGATGTCTAAAACTGACAGTCTGAAGGAATCTGTCAAGGGAGATTGCCCATCAGCCATTAAATGGGCATTGGCTTTGTTTTTTCCAAATATTTTCTTTTCATTATTACTACATGAACTTAGATTGATGTACAAAAACAAAAAAGAGATATACATAGGCATGAGAATTCTTAAATTCCTATATATTTTCTGAAAATTGCTTGAGAAACCAAGTTTGGCAATTAATCGTTTGCAAATGATAAATTCGAAATTACTATTTGTATATACATACAACCCTGGACCTGACCTTACTTCTACAAAATATATAGGAATATAAGATTTTAATGCTTGTGTAAATCTCCCGATTTGTTATATATCAATCTAAGTAGTAAAAAACAAAATAATTTTGTGATAAAAACAGCTTATACCACTTTAAAATGTGGTCTCGGGTCAATACAGATAGTCTCTCCTAAAATGTAAAAATGATATTATTTAACATTTTCAGCATGTGATTTTTAAAAACAGGATGTCTCTTTATGTTATTCTAAGATAATAATACTAACTTACCAAATAGTTTGTAGACGACTAAAATATATACATAAATTTTATGATCTTAATTTATTTATCAACATCTAGCAGTCCACTTTGACTGCAAGAGGAAAGCTCTGGGCTTAATTTCCACTGATGGCTATACCATAGACTTTAAAACAAGTGACCATTACTTTGTCGTTGTTGGTTGCTTGTTTAATATCCCACTCAAGAATCTTTCACTCATATGGAGACGTCACCAAATGCCGGTGAAGGGCTTCAGATATTGGCCCATGCTCGGCACTTACGGCCATTTAGCAGTGAGGGTTCTTAAACGTTCCGACACCTACTGTGACACGGGACGTCGGTTTTCACTGTTTCATCCGAAGGACAGGAAACCATCCTGCCGCCGGCTGGACTAGAAATCACGACCTTACGATTCAGAGTCGAGTGTGCTACCGACTGAGCCAGGCTGGCTCACCATTCCTTTACAACTGGATATTCTTAACACTACGTAAGTCATAGTTTTACAAAACTAAACAAAAGCAAATGCTCAAGACGAACGTTTTGGTCAATAAAACTTCATCCTTCATAAGTTGAGCTCGAATTTGATATAAATGTATATTTCCATAGAAAAAAATGGTATCATACAAGGTCAAATAATAAACCTAAATGTGATATTACAAATGAAAGATACATAGTTCTGTTTAAACTTTGGGGTCATGGGAAGTAATGCACAATAAAGAATCCCGATTGTATTGACATCTGTTCAGATCAAATGTTTTGGTACTTTATTATAGTTGGTGTCGTCTCCAGATAGGTTTTGACATCATCTTACAAGCACCTGTTCATTATGTAACACTGAACATTGTAAATACTGCATAACTGTAAATTTTCCGCAATGGTTATTTTTGTCCTTTTACGACATATAACATATTCATCGTCTTAAATTCTCCCTTTATCACCATCATAACATTTTGCTTTCATTTTAAATTCGCACTCTGAAATAAGGACGAAAAAGGCGAAACTAAATTGGGAGCGAAAATTTCTAGGCATTCATTACTTCTAGTTCTAGAGTATAAAGGTCATTGCGTGGTAATAATAGTTACATGTCCGGGCTCACCTTGCTGACAGCCAATTTAGCCATCAACTACTTTTTTCAAGATTGGCTAAGAATAAATGTATTTGGCAAGTTTTCAGGCCGATATTTTCTGGTCATGATTTGTGTATATCATACCGTTAATTGCAGAAGGGAAATATAAAACAATCACAAACCACTCAGTTGACAATGCAGACTACTCGAGTAATGGCAAGATTGATTGGTAACAGCAAAATTATCCTGAAAATTATCCAAGTCAAGTCAAGTGTTCCATATGTATGGGTGTATGGAACGTGAATATATAGTTTGCACTTGACAAAAAATATTTCGTATCAATATTCATTGAGCTGACTAATCAAAATTACAAGTCAAATAAATTATTGGTTATTTTTTGACTCGCTGTTTCCTAAGTCTAGACTGAGGCCTTCATGTAAAATGTACTTGTTTTTCGATCAAGCTCCAATGAAGCGAGTTAGAAATGAGACTTTGTTTTTTGTCTGCAAAATTCGTTATCATAAAATGAAAAAAAATACAAATCATAACAAAATACAGACTTCAAAATAGTTATGCCTAATAGTGAAAATTGTATTGAAATTCAATAACTTTGACAACAATGCAGTTTTACATGATACAAAAGTCTCAGATATGACCTGATACGAAAGATCAAACTTATGACTTTTCCCATGATGGTTGAACACTCTACCACCAGACCACTGCAAGCGGTTCAAGTACAGGTAATGTTATTATTGTACTAGTTCCAATAATATCAAACATATTGTACATTTGTCAGATCAGTTGTTTAACTCACAAACCCCAAAAAACAATGGATTCTTATGAAACTCAATGAATAAAGACCAGTCCAAATGTGTCTATAATGGTTATTGATATCCCAGTGAGTATTCATCAGTTACACTGAGAAATCACCAGCTGAAGATTTTTTTGTGCATTTGAACCCAGAACAATGAGCTTGTAAAGCCAACACTCAATCACTGAACCAGCATGAGCCATACTTCTGGCTCATGTAGAGTTTAAAAAAGCGAAACAAAACAAAGAATTATTATAATTATGTCAAAGTTAAATTTGGTTTATTTCACTTAACAACAATAATGTAAACCATCTCTAAAATTGTCAATCTATAACATAGCCTACATGTACATCAATAGGAATTAACATCTGTTATACCCACAAGAACAAGCTTATTCATTCAAAAAATGCATTCATGAATGCAAATTAGTAAATCAAGGGGGGTAATTCAAAGTAATTATACAGCAATGAATGAAAATAGCAAAGTCTGAAAAGTAATTGAACACACATCAAAATTTAATTTTCTTATCTTTATAAAAAACACAATTTTTTTCAAGAAACATTCAAGACACTGGACATACATTACCACACACAAACTTGTACATGTAAAACACTGGACATACATTACCACAAATACTTGTCAAAAAACTGGACAAAGTCCAGAGAAATGAAGATAAATGTAATGTTTTTAGAATAAGGAGAAAATCAGCAAATGAAGTAGAATATGTGATGTAAGAATGAACAATAAACTACTGAAATAATGATAACATGTAACATCTTGTGATAAAGCTTAAACGACCTTTTGGAGAGATTTATAACAATAGTTGAGTTGTATGATTATACAATGGAACCTGTCTTGCGAAACCATTCTTATGAAAAAAGACCACCTGTCTTCTGAGACCACATTTTTAAATTCACTTGGTTAGATAATTCCTTAAATATTGAGAAACCACCTGTCTTGAGAGACCACATTTCAGTGGCAGATGGGATGGTCTCTCAAGATAGGTTCTACTGCAGTTAAAATTTTTCGGTAAGTATTTTCAATTTATCAGACATGTATCATAATGTTTCATTGCTTCTTTCAAAATTTAACTCGCTCAAAGGAAATAGCACCATCTATGGATGCCTGTTACAGAGTGTTGCAAATGTTAACTGTCACACCAAAAAGATGTTTCACACATCAGCTGAGTCAGACTCCAATAAAAGAGTAGTATAACAGTCAACTGTCACTCACTCCAAAAAGATGTTTCATGTGTCAGCTGACACCTGCTACAGATCCAGTATATCAAAAGTTAACCAATTCCACAGAAATACTGTATACCCGGAAATTTTCGCCCCCGGTTATTTTCGCCCTTTTACGACAATATTCATCCCGTCTTAAATCCACCCTAAATCACCAGTCTCATGGATGTCTGTGCCTAAATAACTTAACTTGAATATTTCGCTTTCATTTTAAATTCGCCCTCTCATCTAAGGATGAAAATGGCAAAAACTAAACAGGAGCGAAAATTTCCCTTTATACAGTATTTCCCAAGTCGTGAGACTCTGACAAAATATACCACATGTGTCTGACTTCTTAAGAATGCACCACACATAACTGATTTCTGACTCCAACCACAGGAAGTCATGTGACATGTTACAGTTTGTCTCACAAAACAGGAAACTCCTGGTACATTCCTTATCCAGTCATGAAATCTCATTAGTGAGTATTTGTCAATGAAGTCCATGTATAGGTGAGACTCTCACACTATTTCTTATGTTTCAAGCTGTGACTTGTCAACATGGATGCTGACTATGTTGACACCGGGAACCATTGCTAGTCCCAGGATACGTGGTTCTTCCTTGGCACCACTGTCTGTGAATATATAAAATATTACAGATAAAACAACAATATATGATAGTCAATTTGGTCCAATTCAATGCCTATGGTCTAACCTACATTTACTGTTGTTGATGAAACTTACAACTCACAGAAATTCAATGCCTATTGTCTAACCTACATTTACCGTTGTTGATGAAACTTACAACTCACAGAAATTCAATGCCTTTGGTGTAACCTATATTTACAGTGGTCAATGAAACTTACAACTCACAGAAATTTAACTGATTTATTTGATTCTAATTAGTGCTTTACACCACAGTAAACAGTTTGTCACTTATTTAGTGGCAGCCAATTCATATTGGAAGAGGAGAGATTCCAGTTACAATGTACCCAGGCAGAGACCACCGGCTACAATGTACCCATCAAGAGATCACTGGCTACAATGTACCCATCAAGAGATCACCGGCTACAATGTACCCATCAAGAGATCACCGGCTACAATGTACCCATCAAGAGATCACCGGCTACAATGTACCCATCAAGAGATCACTGGCTACAATGTACCCATCAAGAGATCACTGGCTACAATGTACCCATCAAGAGATCACCGGCTACAATGTACCCATCAAGAGATCACCGGCTACAATGTACCCATCAAGAGATCACTGGCTACAATGTACCCATCAAGAGATCACCGGCTACAATGTACCCATCAAGAGATCACCGGCTACAATGTACCCATCAAGAGATCACCGGCTACAATGTACCCATCAAGAGATCACCGGCTACAATGTACCCATCAAGAGATCACCGGCTACAATGTACCCATCAAGAGATCACCGGCTACAATGTACCCATCAAGAGACCACCGGCTACAATGTACCCATCAAGAGACCACACGGCTACAATGTACCCATCAAGAGATCACCGGCTACAATGTACCCATCAAGAGACCACCGGCTACAATGTACCCATCAAGAGACCACCGGCTACAATGTACCCATCAAGAGATCACCGGCTACAATGTACCCATCAAGAGACCACCGGCTACAATGTACCCATCAAGAGATCACCGGCTACAATGTACCCATCAAGAGACCACCGGCTACAATGTACCCATCAAGAGACCACCGGCTACAATGTACCCATCAAGAGATCACCGGCTACAATGTACCCATCAAGAGATCACTGGCTACAATGTACCCATCAAGAGATCACCAGCTACAATGTACCCATCAAGAGATCACCGGCTACAATGTACCCATCAAGAGACCACCGGCTACAATGTACCCATCAAGAGATCACCGGCTATCTGCAAGTAAACTGGCATGATGCTCTAACCACTCTGCCACGGAGGACCATATTTAACTTTTAACTATTTCTATAAGTCATACTAAACATTGGCACTTTTTCCATGTTTAAGAGAGCCTACAGGAGCAAGCCTTTTATATTTTTACAGTAATGATGTACTGTTCCAAAAAATCCCTGTGTAAGATACCCAATGCAAATCAAAACTGAAGGGTAAAATTAAACACACTGGATCTGAAGCCTGCAGAGAGTTATTTGTTCTAAATGGATCTTGGTCATAAGGCTCTGTAGTGATAATGCATATATGCTGACCCACACCCAGATGTTTGAAGTGTGGATTTAGACTGTACAGACATACATATTATTGATTAATGGTAATTTAGTGGCCAAGCCATTACAGTTAAATCAATGGCAATCAAAATTTGGCAACAGAATCGGAAAATACCCACTTGACAGAAATTGTGTGGGTAAAAATACCCACTGCATTTGGAAATGATGGGTATTGTACCCAAGTACTCAGAAAGTTATCTAGAGCGCTGGGAGGTCTTTTAATAGAGCAGCTTTCAAATGGAAGGTCCCAGGTTTGATTGTCAGTATTGAGTCATACCTAAGACTTTAAACAAATGCATTGACTTTTCCTTCACCAAGCAGAAACAACAGAGCAAGAAAACACTAACTGCAGTATGGTTGAATTATACATGTGAACTAATGATATGAAATTATTGACATACATACAGACACAGCCATGTTATGGTAAGTCACATCAACTCAAAAAGTTTGATTTATTAAAGGGAGACAACTCAGGTCTACAACATTGAAGTAACATTTCATATGTTCACAAAACTTTTTTCTTTAAGGAAATGAGACTTACCTGGAGGTCGCAAATACTCCTCACAGGATCCAAGAATGACATTTTTATCTTTGTCTGTACACATGAAAACACCTATAAAATGAAATTGATGAAATGATAAGTTGATTATTTACATATTGTTTTACTAGATCTACAGTAAGAAGATTTCTCTAGGTTTTATTTGTTTCTTTAGTTTGTGTTTTACATTACTTTAGTGCAGATTAGGCCACAAAATAACAGAATTTGTTGTAACCTATCTGCAGGTTACCATAGCAACAATGAAGACTTTTAAAATGAAATTCATTGAGAACGTAAAGGAGGTTATGTGATTTGCATTTATCATAACCTGAACAATTGCTCTCATGTTATTTTGAGGTCTGGAGATGTCACCAACTTTAAGTGAAGTGACAAAAATTTTGATATGGATATGGACTAACACCAATGTCGTGAGAGTTACGTGTCACACCTAACATTACATGGAACTTTGGTGTTTAGTCTCATCTGTCCGACAAGTATGTGACCACTTGTGAATTTGTCTTTTATCTGTAACAGTTTTTAATACTGTAACAGAAAAATTTCAAAACACATTCCCAGGCCTTTTTCTGCCAATTTTTGTAAATGAAATTGTTGATGAAATTGGGAATTTGTGTCAAATGTCAAGTGTCATTACAGTTAAGGACTGTACATCAAATTTGGAAATGCATATTGTAATGGGAACAGGGCAGAATATCAGCCCCATGGAATCTAGAAAAAGGTGTGATACCTATCAATGTACGTCCATCTGTCATCTGTATTTTCATGCTTTTATTCAACCAACTTTGTAATTTTTTCCTTCCTTCTGACAATGGAGCTCCATCATTGTCTTGGCTTTCCTGTATTAGACAACAACAAAATCTTAAATGATGAGAAACAAATTACAGTCCAACCTACCTAAATTAGACCCTTTTACATTGAAACACCACATTATTTGATATCCTTTGGATTCCGCGGTCAATATCAAAGCCTTTATTACCATTATATTCAATTTATTTTGAAATCTGTTTATTTGAAAATGAAATGTATTTCACTTGTCTTTTTTCAACGTATCTGGGTTCAACTGTACATGTGTTGTAAATAAAATCATTAAACAACATTGCATTGTTTCCAACTTTTTATAGGCATTTGGTAAATTCAAATTCAAGAACTTTTCAAGGACTCAAAATTCATAATATATTATAAAATTTTCAATGACACTCATTTCAGATTTAACCAGACAGGAGAACTTATGTTTCAAATCTAGGAAAAGTGTTGTCAGATTTACTTAAATTCTATTATAAGATAAAAGTGTTATATGGGAAATAATTGTGTATCTGTACTACTGTTTAAAATATGGGTCATTACTCTGAATTTTATATTTATTTATCCATCAGGCATCTACAGATTATTTGTAAGTAACATATATATATATATCAAGAATGTCATTAACTTTTCTAATAACATGTGAAACTGTCAAAGTAGCAGGAGAATTTCTGTCTTTTTGTATAGAAGTCTGTATAATTTTGTCAAAAGTAGGCAGCTATTTATTGAGAGTTGGGGGGTAATTCTCCTGTTAACACCATCTAATGACATCCCTGTATGTGTAAGTATTATAAAATAACAACTTATTGTTTACATCTGATCTCCAAATGAAATATATTTGTACCTGTATTTATGATTGTTTTATTTTATTACGGGGTAACTGTAAAATCCATGTATAGTTAAGAAATAATTAATAAATGATTATAAATGATCCAAGATTCTGGAGTTTCTCATAATCGTACAAGAAAGACCCCAGTTACAAATTTGCAATAATACATTACTTAATATTTATTTCAGTGCATAAAAATTCTTAATCATGTCCTTTATATAGAAGAAAATAACCTTTGGACTAGGACCACCTCGAGACAAATCTTGAAGATTTCCACCATAATAATAATACTTCATGCATGTTTCTTCCATTTTGTTAAGTTTTTTTTATGTCACAGTCAAATAAATAAAATTTTCTAAAATTAACTATATTGATATACAAAATCAATTTACAAATGATTTACTTGAAGTATAATAACAGTAATGTCAATAACAGGACTGGATTTGAAGAAGGCCCATATGAAGCCTGCCTGCATCATCAGTAAGATTTCAGTTCAGCTCTATGCCACTCATACTATTAAGTCTACTTAATTCGATAATTTTTGTACTCCAAAGTAGTGATAAAAGTATGGAGTCATCATAATTACACAAACATTATTAAGCAAGCATAGCCAGCATTTTATGGTAAAATTAAAATGAGCTGTACATACGTACAATCCAAAAATATCAGTCAAATTTTAAACGTAGATTTTCAAATTATCAGCCTGAAACTTCATTAGTCACTCTTCACAAAAACATACTTTTTACTGATCAAATTGTTTGCCAGATGTGCCTATGTTCTAAATATTTGATGTCACAATTAAACTGTGACATCATTTTGCAGGACAGGTATTGCTCTTCAACTTGTGAGACTCCTAATAAATGCTATTTCTCGCATTTGTAAAACAAGGAGCTACGGTCACTTTCTTACCCTTTTATTAAACTGCCTGACCGATGTGAACATGTTTTTCATTTCTTTAATTCAGTCTGGGAGGTTACTGATTATATAATGATGTAGGTTTTGTTTTTTATTGTTCTTCAATGTCTAAGTAATTATTTTTCACTTATCATTCAGGGTCCTAAATTCATTATAATTAGGATCCTAATTTCGACAGTGTTCTTCTTTTGTTAATATTTGGAAATAGGTGAGAAATTATACTTTTTCTTCCAGCATGCTCCAAAAATGGATATTTAATTATTTTCTGTTTGGTGTAAATTAAATAACATGATAAATGGATCAAATCACTCACTGCGACCTTGAAGCTTTATTGTCGGTCTAGCATGAATAGTAAGCAATGGAAGTCACGTGTATTGTCTGGACTATACTGTGTGAACAACATTACATGACATAATTGTCAAAATTAAAACCCAGTAATGGCGGCGCCTAACTATCACGGAGTGGAATTTGTTTTCATGAATAGAAAAGATAAGAATGTCTTTAAAAATAAACTGGTAACATGGATAGATCATAGATGTCTCAACTAATGAGGTTTTTACTAAACTGATATATTATTAAAAAAATTGCTGGATGAACATTTCGAAATGATGGGTAGTTTTGACTGTCGAAATATGAACCCTTGTGGATATCAATTATTAAATAAGGGTGCCGCAAATACTGACCGATGTCAACATAATGACATTTCTCGTATATGCCACATGATGATGGCTTTCTGTTACTGCTGCATGATGCAGATAGTTGATCATAATACAACAATGAATATGCATTTACAGGGAGTAAAATTGGCTACAGGATCCAGGGGCCAGTCGGGCCCCTTGAAAAAAATATCTAAGGGCCCAGCTATTTCTTCAGATGCTTTCATACAGAAATGTGAAAAAGCCCAAATTTTCCCAGTTTTATTCAAATTTGATTTCTCTTTCTATATCACTTTTATAATCGTGTTGCATGCAATATGTCTCTTGGATTTACATGTACCAAACAACAACAAAATTCCATTCATTTTGTTGAGAAGGAGTGGTTCTTGTTATTTCTTTTTTTTGTACTCTTTGGAGTATTCTAGGGCTGGTGTCTTGCTGGGGTTTTCAGCAATGTAAACACCACATGACATGATTTACGAGTCCATTCCTCTTATTCTTTTTTTTTTTGTACTCTTTGGAGTATCCTAGGGCTGGTGTCTTGCTGGGGTTTTCAGCAATGTAAACACCATATGACGTGACTTACGAGTCCAAGGAATGGTTATAAGTCAAATCAACCCCCATCCCCGAATGATTTTGGCACTTTGGAACTTGTTTGTTTGTTTATTGTTGTTTAACGTCCCACTCAAGAATCTTTCACTCATATGGAGACGTCACCAATGCCGGTGAAGGGCTTCAAATTTTGGCCTATGTAAATCAGCACTTAGTATAGTTAAATAGACATCTGGAAATATTCACATCTCCAAATTATCCGTTATAATTTAAACATGTCATTTGCTATCAAAACATTGTTTTGACAAGCAGTCATTCGAAAGGAACAAGGGATTCAAAGTGGAGCTAATTGTTGTGTACTTAAGGCAATAAATTACAAGATCCTAATGTTAAACAATTAAGGTAATCTGCTGAAAAAAGGCCTACCTCTTGATAGACCAAAGTGCCGATATTGAAATAATTTGCAAGCAACTGTCCAAAATACAGTTAAAGAGAAACAAGTCATGAAATCACCAGGTGTCAATGTGCATGAACCAAGTACTGATTTCACCATGTGCGGTGTGCCGACCTAACTAGGATTTAAAAAATCATGAAACTTTCTGGAAAGTTGATCACCTTATCAACATGTATACATCGGTGTGTATCAGTAATATGCTTTTGCACAATGCTGTGACATGTGAACCATTTAAACATCTCACAAACCGAGTTTACTTGACAAAATTGTTGCGGACTAGATGAAAAGAGAAGAGAAAAACAAACACATAGACATTTACGGATACGGTTGTACTCGCCATCTGGAAGATCGGCGGTGCAAATTTTGATCGCCCAGTCATAAAAATGGTTGCAAATGCGACTGGTCAAGTGCTAATTTTACTCCCTGATTTATGATCATCCAATCAGTGAATGTCTTAGATTTTCTTATGTTCCAAATTGAGACGGACGACGTGAAAACAACAAAACCATGGGTAGCTAGAATAAACGTCTCATAAATATGGAATTATGTCATGTCATAATGTAGTGACAATGGAATCAGAAATGTAAAAGATCAAGTAAGCATATCAACAAACATCAGACGTCAGCGATAAGAAATAGATGGTTAAAATGATCGATAAACTGCTGTGAAAATGTCATAACATCTTGTTGGGAAGAAAGTATATGGGAGGACTTCTGTCCCTGATTTTACCACACAAATCACTTAAAATCAGGACAGAAAGTTTGGCCTAGATGCAGACCTCTAGGCGGCCCTATACACAGATTACTACTAATACACAGTTACAGGAGATTTTATAGTGGATCCGGCTCTAGTATGGATGCAGCCTTCATACATTGGATTCAAGTTTAAGTTCTACTGAAACTTCGAGGTCATGCTTCCCACATGACCTCGGCGTTTCAATAGCTTCATAATTTTACATTACAACTTCACGAAGTTGGCAACTTGGTTTACAAATTTGTGTCAATTCACCTACATCCATCTTGTTTCATCACTTTTTATAAAACTCAACTACTCTATATCAGTATCAAAGTCAAAACAATGCATATGACTCCCTTATTCCTCTACAAACAGCATATATGACTTGTTTTGTATCTTGCAATTTTACCTGTAGAACTTCGCCGGCCATGTTGACGGTTTTAAAGAATTTCGAATGCCGTGCCCGCTTAATTGTACAAATCCTAGGACTTTTTTGCAATAAAAAGAATGCTATAAAACGATTGTGCACATAAATAAAATCGAATATAGTAATATTTTCTATCAAAAACAATTAAATATATTTTTTAATCTCCCTAGGTATGTTTTATCCATTTACACCTTATTTGCGTTTCGTATAGAAATATTTCTGATCTTACTTTTTGTAACTTCCGTTGTCATGTTGATGTTGACAACCTGCTTACATTATTTCCTGTTTTAGTTCATGTAAAATATGGGGAGACCAAAATACTTCACGCCAAATGAAGTGTCTATCCACAATACAGCTGACGATTTGTGGGTCTCATTTCTAGGGAAAGTTTACAATCTTACTCCATTATGTGAAAAATATAAAGGTAAGTCTGTTCGATTGAAGATGCGACGAGAATCTAGCCATGCTATCATTCATCACAATCTTGTCATAAACTTGTGTTATATACATTAACGAAATGTATAATCCGGTCCCACTGCATCGCGGGTCCCATTGTATCGCGGTATATTTTATTTTTGGAAATCTTGCAGAATTACATCGTTTTTGGAAGTATATTTTAATGGAATATTGTTGCAACCATGTTGCTTTCCAAAAGACATTTCCTGCGAAAATGTCACAATATTCACAATCTCATAAGGAGCCTAAATGACATGATTATTTTTTTTTCACAGCATTTTATAAATATGGCGGCCGTTTCGATAATCTCTGGTACCAACTTTCTAGAAATGGTCCTCATAATACAGAAAATCAAGTTTGCAGAACAGAAACTAATTTCGATTATGATCCAATTCCAACGTAACACATTCTCACCTCAATGCCTATCACCAAGTAAACTTGGCCATGCGTTGAGAGTAAAACTCTTTTACCACGATTCAAGGAGAACCCCCTTCAGACAACTTTCGTAATATGGTTGACTTTCAAACAAATATAGAACAAAAATGAATGGACACATTTAAGGAACATTTGCATGAATTGGGAAGAAAAATAGTCTACATGTAAATTTAATACATGGCAAAAAACAACGCTGTTTAAGTCATGGTATATGTAAAAACACAGAAAATTAATAAGTACCGCAAGACAATGGGACACCAGTCTATAGCAATTGAAGGTATATTTGCATGTCAAACTATATGCTGTATCCATTGAAATAATGATGATGCTGATGATAAAATAAAGACTTGAATATCTGAAAATTGTAACCTCTACACTCTCTGTGGCTTTATATTTATGTCAGAAAATCAAGCAAATCTTTAATTTTGGTAGCAGTGAATGTTACTGTGGATGTTTTGACATCAATATGTGCAAAGTGCAAGGAATTTACCATAAAAATATTTTCAAATCAAATATAAAATCATTATATATGTCAATGTTGGTTATATTGGCCTACTAGCTTGACCTGATGGTTTTCCCCTTTGCATGGTTGTGCACATGGGGAATCTGGTTCAAACATTCTAACTTTTTTGGGGGGGAGGGGGTAGCCCTGACAGTTGCAAAAATTTCTTTGTTTCATTAATATCAAATTTAACCAAGGCATGGGTTTTCCTTGCATGATGAAAGTGATTATCCCCAAATATTGCCCACAGGACATACATGTAACGGCTGATACATACTTCAGCTATGCTATTTTGTGAGAGTTGGGTTGCATCATGATTCTTTCAATGCAGGCGGATAATGTAACAGAGTTAGATATATGGTACTTATACTTGCTTGAGCTAATGGGGCTTCCCCTTCAGTTCCATTGGTATATCACCAGGCTGGTTTACTAGGGGTCCAAAAAATCAAATCCCAACTGAAATATGTCTCTGTTACAATGTGGATAATAATGCTTATGCAAAAACCACATTGAGGCCAGCACTGTTGAAGTAATGCCTACAACCGCATAATTGTCATGCTGGTAAGCAATACTCTCTGCACTACAGCAAATATATACTGTAAAGTCATAATTAGACAATTACTTGATGTAGTGATTGATGATGTACTGCTGCTATGGTGATGGATATCTCTTCACATGGGTGTAGTTTAGTATGACAGGCAGAGAAAGAAACAAAACAGTTTTAGCAATTGTGATTTTTGAATTTTCTAGTAGGAGGGATGTCACTTTATTACTATGGTTACTTTTTGACCACTATAAATGGGTCAAGGGGTCAGTTGCAGACTATCCAAATTTACTAATTAATGGCACAACTGTCCTGCACATACAAGCCATTACATTTACAGACTGTCATTCTGATATTCATTACCATCAGTTGAGGGAAATTATGAGTAAGTAGTAAATAAATATTGTATTCCCATTAGCTTCTGCTGAATTGACTGATCAAATACTAGTGATTTGTGACTCATTATTAAATTAAATCAGAAAAAGTTGGTAAATTTTTATTTCAAGTTATGTTGGTGATTTACAACTTTTCATCTGGAGTACATGTAATACAGTAATTTGACATATTTAGACATCAATTTGAATATGTTTATATATTTCATATATCATTATTGATTGATGCTGAATTGACACTAAATATTGGAGATGGGTGCATGGTCTTGGATTGCTGTCCACTCCTGTCAGAAAACCAACTAATTTCACATCTTTTTTAAATAACTTATAGGTGATGTATTATTAAAGCCAATTATACAGTCAGCAGGCAAAGATATATCTCACTGGTTTAACCCCAAAACAAAAGATGTAAGTATGGGCTTTATTTGAACTACTTTTACTTTTTTTTTTTTTGTTCTTTTTTTTTTTTTTAGGTTTTACTGCATATATCATTTTGGACTGTTTGCAGATTTCTTTTTACAACTGCATGGGTTACAGTTAACTATTTCAATATTTAACCCCATTCCAATGGATGATGGTTAAACATCAGTTTATTAACCTATTATGCAATTCAAATCACCAGGACACACTGTTTGTAATGAACATTTTTAACAGTGTTTTATTTATAGTTTATGTATTTATTATACATTGTTGGGTAATAAAACAGTTATTTCATATGTGTTTGAGACTGTCAGAACTATTATTCTGAGGCGTGGGGATAGAAGTGGCAGGAAAATGTTGTCAGTAAATCAGAGTATCAGTTTCTCCATGACTTTCATGATGCCTGCTGACAATATTTTGACTGTTAGCCAATCACTAATGAAATAACTGTATACTTATGATGTTAACACAGTTTCCATACAATATAACAGTATTTATCAGTAAAATAAAATTTTCTAAATATTTGATAAACTTCAACTTAATTTATTTTTAATCTGAACATTTTCATAAACTTCAGATACGAACACATGCAGATCCACAAACAGGGTGCATTATTCCATACTGTCCCAATGGTAGATTTATTCACATCCCACCACCGTTTCCAGATTCCGATTGGGCTAACGATTTTGGGCGTCCATGGTGGCGAGATGAAGGATACCAAGTTGGAGTCCTCTCAAAGAAAACAAGAAATATAAAAATCATAAACACACTTACATCACAGGAGCATGTAATAGAGGTAGGTACATCATTATCTAAACTTATATTTCTGAGATTGTTTACTTGCAGAAAGTCGGTGGTCTCCTCCTTGGTACATTGTATCTGGGTTCTCTCCTCCACCATTAAAACTGGTTGCCACCATATAGCAGCAAAATTGTTGAGTTTGGCATAAAAAGAACATTCAAACAAACAAATTTAGATAAAGCAGAGGTACAAGTCCATGAAGTGACCCCTAGGATTAGTTTGGTTCAAATTAATGTTTTCAGACTTAAAGCAGTACTTCATGGTTTATAGCTCAATGCTCTAACCACTCCACCACACAGGCCACACTTTGATGCAAAACAAGTGTGGACTGAACTTGTCATGTTTGTATCACCATTATTATAGATTTTGAACATAAAAATACTTGATATATCTATAGATATTTTATATCTATTATGGTACAGCATTTAACAAAAAAATAGCTACAGATAAATAAATTTCAATATATTTCAAAATGGTTTTCTTTATACATTTAAATTTTCCGATATTTTAGGTGTGTTCTGAAGAAAACATGTTGGAAATTCTGGAACGTTACTTGAAGTACAATGCCCACGCTGCTAGCTACACATGGAAGTATGATGGAAAAAATTTGGAGATGGAAAAAACCCTACAGGATAATGAAATAGCTGATGAAGATGAGGAGTTTTATAAACTTAGTATGAATGACGATACTTTTCTCCAAGCGATACATCTTTTCTTCAATGATGATCTTACGGAAGCTTAAGATCAATGTGTTCCTCTCAGTTCTTTATCATAAGTGTAACAGAAGTGTCAAATAATACTGGAGACACAGATATATTGTTCTGTAACCTCCATAAGGTAAACATCTCTCCCCACATCAGTCTTATGTGCTGTTAAACTCATCAGGATTCACGATGCAAAAGTAATCACCTAGACTGAAAATCTTACTTTTGGAACAAGAAATATTTTTGTGTACTTACAGTTATTATATTCTTTTTATATCCTTTTTTATTTGGGGGGATACATTTATCACAGTTTCAGGAAGAAAAACATAAAAATGAATGGACATTACAGATCTTATCTAGTGCTGAATGATACATGGAAATGGGGGTATAGGGACACATCTGAGATCAAGACCAGGTCATCTGTATTTCTAAACAGTTGCCAATATTTGTTTCTGTTCTTTTGAAAAACTGTGATAAAAGAATATGATTCTATGATATGTAAATTTTGTAAATAAATACATGATTGATTGTATTCAATGTAATTACATATTGTGTTACAAATAAATAATTTCTTTATGTAAACAGTATTATAATTTTTCAGAATCAGCATCTCAAAAATGAAACCCATAAAAGGAAAATCTGTATATGACTTGACTGTGGACTCACGGCGGGTGTGACCGGTCGACAGGGGATGCTTACTCCTCCATGGCACCTGATCCCACCTCTTGGTTTCCAGAGGTCCGTGTTTGTCCATTTTTACCGGATTTGTATCTATGTCCTGGACATTCTATTGATTTATACTTTGGTATCTGAAATTTTTATATTCAAGAAAGTAAAAATGACAAAAAATTGAAAAAAACCCAAAATGTTTTAAATATGTGTTTCAAATAATGTATTTTTAAAACTGTAGAAAATTATAATATACTCACATGAAATATGAAGAAACATAGAAAGTTGCATTGGTTGAAGCACCTATATGAATACAAAAATTTAACTGCAAAATTTAAGAATCGTTCAAGTGACAAAGATTTTTTGCAGCAATAAAATGAACCTTTGCAATATTTTGACTGGGCATGTGTGTAACATATAGGCCTATTGACTATAAGAATGTATTGACCCCAGAGCCAGTCTGACGAAGAGGGGTCAGTATGTTGTTTGATGCTATTGTTATGCCTGTGACAAATTTTGAGGAAGTGTGGTGACTGTTTCTTCGCCAAGCACTCGACACATGAAGTAAAGATCAAAGGTCTATCAGATATAAGTTTTTAAACTGAGGTCAAGTGTTGCCAGGCACTTAGCATAACAAGTAAAGGTCAAAGGTCTATCAGATGTAAGTTTTTAAACTGAGGTCAAGTGTTGCCAAGCACTCAGCATGGCAATTAAAGGTCAAAGGTCTATCAGATATAAGTTTTTAATGAGAGGTAAAGTACATGGGACATTACATATTCCTGGCATTAGCTCTGCTTAATATTTGTTGCTGTTCATCTAAAGCTTGTAAAGCTTCCAAATAAGTGATAAATAACAAAAGAAAAACCAACATAAAATCAATTGTAAGATTTCTAAAACATTGTGACATGATGAAATGTTAAGTTGCCTGTACAATAGAAGTTGTTGAGAACTCTGTACCAATTGTAACTAGGATTCATTCCACACTTATATCATTTGGATTTGACTGCATACTCACAGCAGTAGTGACCGGTCAACAGAGGATGCTTGCTCTTCCATGGCACCTGATCCAACCTCTTGATTTCCAGAGGTCAGTGTTTGTCCATTTTTACCAGATTTATATCTATATCCTGAACATCCTAAAGATTTATGCTTTGGTATTTGAAATTTTTCATATTAAAAACAAAGAATGCAAGTCAATGAAGTTGTTGTCAAGTAAACACATAAAAATCATAATCAGTTATAACGGTCGCAAACTTGCTGTGACCAGAAGTGAGAGACACCATGGTTCAAAGCACGATGCTCTAACCACACGACTATGGATACCCACACCTGTAATATTGACCAATGTCTCTATTGAAGGTACATAAATAATACAGAAAACTTCAGTTTCATATTGAGGTTGTAAGTATCACAGAAATATAGCAATCTATTGCAGTTACATACATGTTTACAATACAGAAATATTGTGCTTCGTATTGAGGTTGTAAAGGGTACTGAAATGAAAGTTGTATAGATATACTGCTTCTTATTGAGGTAAATATCACAAAATAAGATGTCATATGTTGAAGTTACATTATGATATATACAGAAGTATTCTACTTCATATTGATCTTGTAAATAGCACAGAAAAAGGTGCATACATGTATACAATACAGTGAAGTTACATAAATACAGTGAAGTTACATACGTGTTTACAATACAGTCAAGTTACATACATGTATACAATACAGTCAAGTTACATAAATACAGTGAAGTTACATACATGTCATAGGCGTTGGAGCCGGGGGGCTAGGGGGGGGGGCCCCCCCCCCTACTTTTTTTTGTAAAGATAGACATAGGTAGGTGTTGAAAATTGGGGCTTAGCCCCCAGACGTTTCTGGCGTGTGTGTGTGTTTTAAGTTGGTTTAGCCCGCCCCCCGCCCCGAACTTTCAATTTGGTTCCGACGCCTATGCATGTATTCACTACAGTGACGTTACATACATGTATACAATACAGTGACGTTACATACATGTATACAATACAGTGAAGTTACATACATGTATACAATACACTGAAGTTACATACATGTATACAATACAGTGACGTTACATACATGTATACAATACACTGAAACTACATACGTGTATACAATACACTAAAGTTACATACATGTATACAATACACTGAAGCTACATACATGTATACAATACACTAAAGTTACATACATGTATACAATACACTAAAGTTACATACATGTATACAATACACTGAAGCTACATACATGTATACAATACACTGAAGCTACATACGTGTATACAATACACTAAAGTTACATACATGTATACAATACACTAAAGTTACATACATGTATACAATACACTGAAGCTACATACGTGTATACAATACAGTGAAAATATATACGTGTATACAATACACTGAAGTTACATACATGTATACACTAAAGTGAAGTTACATACATGTATACAATACAGTGAAGATACATACGTGTATACAATAAAGTGAAGATATATACGTGTATACAATACACTGAAGTTACATACGTGTAAATAATACAGTGAAGATACATACGTGTATTCAATATAGTGAAGATACATACGTGTATACAATACAGTGAAGTTACATACATGTATACAATACAGTGACGTTACATACATGTATACAATACACTGAAGCTACATACATGTATACACTACACTGAGGTTACATACATGTATACACTACACTGAAGTTACATACATGTATACAATACACTGAAGTTACATACATGTATACAATAAACTAAAGTTTTATATATGTAAATAATACAGAAATATTCTGCATCATATTGACAACAATATATTGCAGTTACATATATTATACAGGAAGACAGCTTCATGTTGAAGTTGTAGATACTATAAAGTCGTTAATGTCTGTTGAGGATTTATTTTAGGAAACTTTTTAGGTAACCAAAATCAACAAGAATAAATCCATTTCGATAACTTTTACTGAAATGATTGATAATATGGAATATTAAATAAATGGAAATTAATGTCAACAAATTCGTTTTTGAAGAAATATTTATGAAAATTAAATCCCATATACACTATGAAACAGAATTAGTTCTCACATATTGAGCTAACATGCTATAATACGGATATATGTTTCATATAAAGGATGGATATACCAGCAATACATAATACGCAATACGTATAAAACAAAACCACTGTCAGATACTGATATTGTACATAAAAATAAACAGCCATATATTGAGATTATATATTACATAACTATAACAGTATCATTAAGTATGAAAAATACATTGAGACTATAATATACTCAGAAATAACAACTATATAGACCTACATAGGTTGTCTTATAAATCTAAAACACAGTCATGTTTTGAGGTTGTATGGTTATAAATGAAATAAGCTTCATATATACATATAGCCTGCAATGTATATAACAAAAACATGAAAGTAAGATTTTAAGTAATATATTGTATATATGATTTAAACATTATATAATTTTATAGATCTTTTTTTCAAAATAATTTGGCATACGTTCTGACAACGAACTAGGTCCTCTTTAGATACTACATATGATAAACTGAAATAAAATATGATGACATGGCTAACATATTAACAGTTAGGAAGTGTGGTGAACATTGGGCAAACACATACCTTTGGGAAATCGAGAAGTGATATCAGGTGCCATAAAGAAATATGCATTCCCTGCCGAGCGGTCACGAGCCGGGAGGTCACTATCACGTTGAAAACAAAACAATTGAAAAACGACAAATAGTCACAATCGGTATACACGATTCAACAACTAATATATAACAGATAACCAAACACTCCACTTAGTGAGACTTGCTTATTGAAAACAAGGTGGTAATACCAAACGTAAAGTTCACGAAATATTGATTTTCATTGCTACTTCTCATAACTTAGTAACAAAATTTATCACAATTTATTTTTAAATAAATGAAAATCAAACACCCACTCCCATGCACACAACAGGAAAGTTAAAGAAATGCTACATATTACAAGTAAAATTTGATAAAGTAATAAATAAATGAAAATTGAATTCAAACAAAAGAATAACTAAAAACCTAAAATCAAACTACCAACGAAATGTGAGTCGAACTAGATCTAAGTGAAAATAACAAAAAAACTGCAAAATTTCAAAATAAATTTTATCTACAAACATAGTCAAAACACGAAAGTCAGTCTGATAAACTGCATTCAATTAGGCAGATTCGATGCATAAAAGGTTTTTAGTTATCCTAGCATTTCTTTCACTCTCCGGTTGTGTGTGTGTTAATTTTAAAGCACTAAATTTTGAAATTTGTAATAAAACATAGTATACCACGGTTTGTCGGTAACTAAAACTTAAATTGATTGCCCTTTGGTCGCCTCATATTAACTGTTAGGTTTCTTAAGAGTTGTCTCCCTTTACACCATGACGCATTCGTACCTCGGCAGTTGAAAACACCCAAGGATTTCGGAGATGCAAGGATAATACAAACTGAAACAAAATAAATCCATTTCAGACTGAAAGTGATTAGAGATAGTTGATATCATGGATATGTTTCTGTTCTGTTCGGTAGTCTTCGCCGTTCTGTTTGATGTGACTTCAGGTAAGTTATCCAGGTAATATATTTACCTGTGATTGTTTATATGTTGGCTTAGCTATAGCGTATATAAACAACGTGGAGCCGGATTTTACTGTCGATTGAAATATTTACTTTTGATCAAATTCATTTGTCTTATATTACACACAAACGCTTAATTGGGGTCATTGATGTGTGTTTGTACAATCGACTAGGTCTATCTATCCCTTATTAATTAGTAATCGGTGTGTACGACAGGATTGAGGCCGCGCCTTTTCAATATTTAAATATTTTTTACATAACTGGCATTCCCGATGGAACACTCCCAGTGGGGTAGCGATATTAGTGCTCAGTGCATAGTCCTAATTGTTGATTACGTTATATAAAATGAAATTCACAATGTAAGATGCTATATAGATAGTCCCGGAACAAACGGTAAAACTTTACAAAATATGAAAGTAGGTCACCGTCCCTAAATAACCCCAGGCATTGTACTATCATTGCCAGAAATAATAACACAATTGAAATGCATTTGAACCGAAGATTGTTATAATTATCGAGATTGCATTGTTAAATCTAAACGCGTCTTTATTTATTCAGTTCGGTTATAATAATTTCATTATCTCTATCATTCTCAATGTCCGTATTTACAAACATGCTACATGTATCTATTAACTGACCAACGATCTTCTAAGATTTTGTAACCTCTGGCAAGCAAGTACATTACATAATGATACTACAATGAATTACGTAATGTAACATCATAAATCAGTTCTTGTCAGGGTATAAATAGTTTTTACTTTTGCATGTAAATTTTGACTACATTGTATAGTACGATAGCGTGTAAATTAATACATTTTCACAATTTGTCTTATACAGAATGTACATGTATTGGGCAAAAACAGACCTATGGCATGCCAAAATCACATTAATGAGTTAAACCTAGTTTTTTTTCTCAGATAAACATAGGTTTTCTCCAGTTAAACCGAGTTTTCTCCAGTTAATGTGGGTAAGGAGTTAAACCAAATTTTTCTGCAGTTAAACCTAATTTTTCTCGTAACCCAAATTAACTGGAGAAAAATTAGGTATAACTGCGCCAAATACTCATTAATGTGCTTGTGGCACAGTTAAATCTAATTTTCCTCAGTTAAACTATTTTTTTCTCGAGAAAAACTAGGTTTAACTCATTTTTTTTGTGATTTTGGCACAATTAAACTTAGTTTTTCTCAGTTAAACCTAGTTTTTCTTCAGTTAGTGTGGGCTACTGAGAAAATCTAGATTTAACTGAAGAAAGACTAGATTTAACTGAAAAAAATATAGCTTTAACTGATGAAGCACGCCGAAATTACAATAATGAGTTAATCCTAGTTTTTCTTGAAATAAACCTTGTTTTTCTCAGCTAAACCTAGTTTTTCTCCAGTTAAAGTGGGTTACGAGTTCAACCTAATTTTTCTCCAGTTAATCCTAGTTTTTCACAGTAACTGGCGATTTAGATTTAGATTTAACTGAGAAAAACTAAGATAAAAATGCGCCAAAATCATATTAATACTCATTAATGTGATTGTGGTGCAAGTAAATCTAGTTTTTATCAGTTAAACTAGGTTTTTCTCGGGAAAAAACAAATTTAACTCATTTTTGTTTTTGGCGCAGTTAAACCTAGTTTTTCTCAGTGAAACCTAGTTTTTCTCTGGTTAATTTGGGTTACTGAGAAAAATTAGGTTTAACTCATTAATATGAATACCGGTATATTATTGAGCAGTAGACCTACACCCAGTGTGTGCTTAGTCTCCGGGGATTTTCTTTTCTTACATCACCGGACCTAGCTTCAGAAATTATAGTTTACGTACACAAACATTCTAAATAACTTTTCAATTATCATAAGTACAGACCCATAACCTCGCTTTGGCATTTTCTAATTTTATTCCAAGCGCTTTGCAATGAAAGTTCAACAGTCAGTAACTTTTTTCAAAGAAGTCTTTGTTATGAACCGATTACCAGGAATCGAATCCGGCAATTTCCACTTTCGTGACACAAACGTTCCGTAATCGTTTGGGGGCACAAAAAGGATCTCGTTCATTCGTGAAGATTAATATATACAGTTCACGAACATGTGAAAATTGGATTCTTTGTAAGAAATTTTTGTACGACTTTTTTTTTCCATTTTGTACTAGTATTATAAACGTAATACCAAAGTTATAATGCTCAAGACGACGGTTTCTGTCAATTAGACTTCATCAGTTGGGCTACAATTTTAAATAGTTTTTCGGAAGAGAAAGTGGTATCAGACAAGGCCAAATAATATATATAAACGTATAGCCAAAATCCGTCTAAGAGTAACCACTGTAAAAAGATGGCTAAAAAACTAGGGGTTTAATTTAAATCACATCATTTGTAAATCAATTTTGATAAAATTTATTCAACAAAACTTTCAATATTTTCTAGGCGTAGTAGTTTATACTGTTCAAATTTTCTGTTTTCGAGATTTAGCAATTTTAACAGAAGATTGAATCATTTTTGTTACAATTCCCTATTTACATTTATTAAACAGATACAATGTACATTGAGACTTTGTATCCCGAAAAACTCATTGGTACTGTAGAATAAAGCATTAGACAAAACGAACAGGTATTAAAAATATATTGTATGCTTAATTGTTAAAATTGTCTTGAAGTAAAACAGAAAATTTATGACAGTTTAAATATTGCTTTTATTGTTTTGTTGGAAATGTGGTTTTCTATGAAATATACAGATAAAATAAACAGTTTACTCATTTTGGTTATATATGTGTATATATATATATATATATATATATATATATATATATATATATATATATATATATATATATATATATATATATATATATATATGTGTGTGTGTGTGTGTGTGTGTCATCATAAACTAAAGATAAAAGTTTAAATATAACCTTTAGTTATATTGATACTAAGACCTATATCTAACCCATTGACCCTTTCATAATAATCAAAATGAAAATATAGTTCAGAACATATGTACGGACTATGTGTAAACCTTTAAATATGATATCCTGTAGCCAAATATAACTACATTCATATAGTTATCATACTTGAATTCTTGTTTGACAACAGAGTTCATCAACTGTTAAACAAACCTAATCTTGATAAAGAAATATTATTATGTGAAATATCTCCATAAATATCGTAGATATGAATCGTATTATCACAATTCCTTGAATATATATAGGTGTGTCCTCTCAGTTCTGTTAATTTTGGGGGAAATGCCATTGATGACACAACTGGGAATTTTTATTATGAAATTTGGAAAAATAGTAAACACATAATAATATAAATCTAGTTGGGGTGGAATCTCTTTTTAAATGCATTTCCCCCAGCATTAGTTAATTGTTCAATATTATTGTGGGCTGTATACCATTTTGCCATCAGATTGAAAAAAACATGTATTTTGCATTCAATTTGGTAATTTGGAGATTACAGAAAAACCTCTGATATATGTGTAACAAAATTCGCATTACATGTGTATATAGGTTTAAAACTTTCGTAATTCCATTTTATAGCAAAGAAGCATCAACTATATTTAATAATATGTGATATATGTATATTCAGCTAGGCTATTATTAGTTATTAGGCTTGTTACCGTTCACGGGAATATGTTGACTTGATCAAGTTCATGGAAGGCGAGGTGAAGCTGAGTCAACCCGACAGATTCCTGTGGAGTGTCAATAACAAACCTAATAACTATTTTATTTGTCCAGGAGCAGACCTTAATTATTCTAATTTTAGTAAATGTCTTCAATTGCCACTATTCACAAACATCCGCTATTGCCGTTCATTTTTACTGACCGTCCATAGAACCATTGGATAAAGACACACGACCCCTTACATCCAGTGAAATAATGACATTTCAGTTCGAGGCAAAACAAAATCTATTAGTGACCTACCGGTGAACCAGAGGTAGGGGTAGCTATACAAATTTATATTTTGTCTTTTATGTCATTCCGTTCAGTTTAGATTTTGGTTAAACTTTTGTAGTTACTGACCATTGTCTTAACAATTGTTTCACAAGTTGCGGATTAATGGATTGTTTCAAGAATACTCTCAGAATTCTTGACAAGTATAAATTTTGGAATTGCTTCTTTTTCATTTCAGAAGAAATAGAATTATGATTGTAATATAAATTGGATGATATCTTAGCAGATTTCCGTGTCAGAGTACCTGTCATTTAACTAAAGTAGTAAATATATATGGTAGCCTAAAATATATGGTTCTATTTTTTGTATTGGTGTTTTAAAAGGATGGAACATAAACCCAGAATATAATTTATCAGGGAAAATCTGATGGTCCCCTGCAGGTAAACTGGCATACTTCACCACAATAGACAACCCAGTTTCACTAGTTTTATTTTTTGAAGTCGTCATCTAGATACCGACATCACTACTATTTCATTTTGCTTTTTAAATTCACATATATATTAATTATTAAATTTATATCTACGTAAACTATTATTATTTGCATCTGCCTACCATCTGGTTAAATTAAAACATTGAAACGTGAGAAAATTGGAGGAAGTTCCTGCTAGATCTATTGTAAATATCAACTACCTTATTATACCTAATAAGCGCCCATGTCCCTATATGCGCCACTCCCCCTTTTTTTATACACGATCAAGTATCTCTTCTAGCCGGTTGACAAGGTGTTGTGGACCAGAAAAACGTAAATAACAGTTTATCTCTGCAACACAAGAATGTCGATAGGTGTTCACTGTATTAACTACAACAACTTTACTACTGTGCCTTTATAAATAATTAACTGCTTTACACCAATTTGATTATTAATTAGTTCCAGTAACCGCCCAACCTGGGCGTTTATTGGGACGAATACGGTAATACGCAAAAATGATAAAATAATAATAATGATGATGTCAATCATAATATTAATACAATGTTTATGCTATTTTTAGGTCTCAATTGCATACAGTGTTACTCATTTCGGACAATCAATGTTACCAACGTCCAACCTGCCGTATTGAGTATCCTACCAAATATGGTCAACGTTCAATGCCAGAGACAGATACAGCCAACAGTAACAGCGAACCCGAACAACTTTAATGGCATGAACAACAACCAGGATCTGCCGCCTATACCTACACTGTGTCCAAACGCAGAGGTTGTTGGAACAAACACGGAGATCCGCTGTGGATACTACACTGGACATATCGTTGTGAAATCTACAGATCCGTCCTATGGTGAGTGCTGACTCGTTTTTTTTTTCGTTTTTTTCGGGAGTAATGGTTTCACTTATTAACCCGTTAAGATACATTTGAACTGGTCTATGTCATTGATTTACAAAAGAGTTCATTGTTTTACAAGGGTTGATGAGATATATAGCTAAATGTTAATGCTCAGCGAGTTGAACATAACTGAACCCCTGAAAAATTAGGAATAACGAAAAGTCAATAATCTGACGTCCCAAACTTACCTCTATGAAATCAAGAGGAGATAAAGCTCTTCTGAAAAAGAAAGTGGTATCTTACAAGGTCAAATAATAAACTTAAATGTATTCCCAAAATCCAGAAAAGGGAAATCACTGTAAAAAGATACCTACCTTAAGTATCTTTTGAGGAGTTAAGTATAATTGGCAATATTTGTTATCCATACGAAAGTGTAGTACTATCAATACTAGACATGACTTTTGTATGGAATAATCTGCTGGTACCGGAATACGTAGTAATGGATTTATGTATACTATCGGGGACTCAAATGGTTAACTAGAAGTGGCAACGACCCAGTTGTTGTAAACAGATAATAGTTCAAAATAATGTGATCAGTATTTCTCCGCATGCTGCCAGGAAATGTTTGCACTGGGCACACGTTTTGCTAAGGACCCGATGTCATTAAATTTACTCAGTACTCATGCTCAAATTTTAATTTACTATCCTTTGTTAAAAAAATTCTTGGTGCGACTGACAAGAAAACACATTTAATATATTTTGATTCACATTAATACATTGGGTCAAAATAAAAAAAAAACCAAATTGCGTTGCTTATGATACTCTTGGTATACTCCTGGTAAATAAAAAAGCGAGAACATGATATAATAAATTACAGGATTACACACTACTTCAGGGTAGTCTTAAAGACTCTGAGGACCTGATTTGATCGAAAGTCACAAGTCCCAATTCTCTGTAACTTGGGTTGTAAGTGTGCTCCAAAGACCAAGTTTTAGACTCAGTACCTTGACTCACCGATTTATATACATGTATTATTAACACTGTTATACACACACACACACACACACACACACACACACACACACACACACATATATATATATATATATATATATATATATATATATATATATATATATATATATATATATATATATATATATATAATGATTTTATGTTTCTTATTTCATCAGGTTCATTCACAATGTCCGTTCTGTCGATGACCTGCTTTAGCGTGGAGAGAGGTCTGGACTACGGCTGTCACTCTGTGGATTACCCACTTCCAATAGATCTACAACACTTCAACAGAATCCTATTCACCAGATTAAGCAATCTTGTGACTATGGACCGATATATCGGAAGTGTGTGCTACTGTCGAAGCCCTGACTGTAGTGATATTAATTCTGCCCCATCGTCCAAGTTTTCCTTCCTTTTGTTTATTCCTACAGCAATCGTAGCACTGAAAAAATATCTCCTTTAAAATACCACTCTATCATGCAATTGTTTATCAAAGCCATTACTACATTTATCAATTGACTTGTTGTCATATAATTAATCAACCCAGACCACGTGGTAAGCAGCTGTGAGTGCTTAATTTGTGACTGACAAGACATGCAAAATGGTGTCCATTTGTCCATATCACAGATTCCAGGTTTTTGACGTAACTAAAACACCTAACTGGATGAAATGGATGATTGCTTATTAATGAATGTACTTTGATTTCTTGAGATTTACAGTAATGATGGAAAGCTCCTTGAAGATTT
Source organism: Atrina japonica (assembly GCA_030159075.1). Lineage (NCBI taxonomy): Eukaryota > Metazoa > Mollusca > Bivalvia > Pterioida > Pinnidae > Atrina > Atrina japonica. The sequence continues at coordinate 469,393 of BROG01000329.1, read as the reverse complement.
ATCTATAAATTCATCATCGCATGTCATTGAAGTACGTAATTTCTGGATATATTAATATTAACTTTATATCACTGTGGTATTTAGACTAGAAACTTGCAAATATACCCAGAATATACTCTCTAAATGATGATAGAGTAATGAATAGAAATACAGAACGAAGGACAAAGTAACATATTTGTGGTGGTTATAATGAATTATAATTCATGATATGTTTATTCACGTGAAACTAATTTCCGAAACTCGTGAGCAAAGGTTTGATATGTTAAAAAGATACAACATTATATTGCAGGATTTTTCTAATATCCTATACACGGGGGGACATTATGACTACATTGCACAAGTGTGACGGGTTGTAATAATTAAACCCCAAATGATAAAGAGATAGACATCTTTAGCAAACGGAAAATCAGCTTGCCTTTGAAAGTAACCATATTTAGATATAGTCTTCCAAGGGCATTTGCGGACATCTTGGTAATAATTAGAAATGGGTCTTAATCGTATATGTTCTAAGACGAATTATTACGATCGGAACGACATATGTACCTGGATGGTAAATAGGAACCAAAAAGGAATGCTTCAAGGAAATTGAATTGGAGATCAACCAGATTCCAAGATAATGAATGGGAACTGAACAAAGTAGATACCAGAATAGCGAACTCGATCAAACATATTCACGGACAAGCATCAATGCATAAATGTTAAACCATGTATATGCCACGGTAGAAGTTCAGAGTTGAAGCATGATTATACCTTGAATACAACTTTGTTCAATTTGATGATTCATGTACCTGTCACTTGGTAAATTCCAAATCATTGTGTTGAAGTCGTAGAAAACAACAATGGAACCATCATTATTTTATGTTAGTTCAAAATTTGAAAAAGCTATCCTTCCCATTTTGTATAGAATATTATTCATTCCATTATTGTATATGTGAAACTTTGCGAATATATCATTATGCTGTTTTTGTAAAAGAAAGAGTATAATTCTAGTGATATTTTTGTATAAACAAATTTAGTTTGTAGATGAAAAAAACATATTATCTTATCACCCTATCCGACAGTAGTCTATAGTTGTTGCTGATGTGATGTTTGATATATACATCATTAATTTTAAAACTGTAATAACGAGTTTCAGAAACTAGTTTAAATGTAGCATCAGATGTTTCAACGCTAAAGCGGACAGAGTAAATATTGTTATATGTTTTGACACGTTATCCAGAACCTGGTTACTCGGATACGTGCGTTGTACTTAACAGTAATATTTATTGCCATATGTTGGTATATATTTACACGCAAAGCATTTGTTAAAGTTCAGTCAAATGTCACTGTCACATGGTACCGGTATACGACTTTCCGCTAATACCATTGGTCAACGGGGCACACGTGATCCCTTTTTTACCTTTGAAATAAGTCCTTCTAGTTAGATAAATATGATACCAAATGATAATGTGTTAGATAATTTCTGTATGTACTGTAATATCTTTAAATTCTTTCAATTATTGGTATATTCGTTAAATTGTTGATTTTTATCCATAATAGGTCAATAATCAAGATGGTGAAATGACCGAAACCCCAATCTGTGTACATGCTGCTGCCATTGTGTAAAAATAAAGTGACATCTTAGGGTTCTGTCCAAAATCAATCTGTTTATTTTATTAAGAAGACACCTTTAAAGAACATTGGTCATTTACTCTGTTCTCCATCTACAAACCATTTAGCAATACAAAATTAGATTAGATTTATTCTTGGTGTTTAGTTTCTAGAGTCCGTTAGGCATTATTTGCATCGAGCCATTCCATTTGTTAAACGTTCCAAAGAGTATGTTCGTTAGTAACATATTCCATGTTTTACAGTATATCCCTTGTTTGCATATTCACAGTATTTAATTCGAGATTCAGTTCTTTAGTTATACATTCCAAGTTTTTAAAGTGTATACATTAGGTACACGTTCCAATTGTTTGAAGAGTAATAATTAGTTACAAATCACATGTTTCTGAAATGTATTCTTTAGATACACATTCCAAGTGTTTAGAGAATCTGTTCATTTGTAATGCAGTCCAAATTTTCAAACTGTTTCATTTAGTTACATATTCCAACTATTTAGAAAATCAGTTCATTTATTACTCATTCCAAGTCTTTACATAATCTGATCGTTTGTTGCACATTCCAAGTATAAGAGAAGTTGATGATTTATTACACATTCTAAGTGCTTGGAATGTCTGTGTGTTATACATTCCAAGTGTGAGAGAAGTTGATGATTTATTACACATTCTAAGTACTAAGAATGTCTGTGTGTTACACATTCCAAGTGTAAGAGAAGTTGATGATTTATTACACATTCTAAGTACTAAGAATGTCTGTGTGTTACACATTCCAAGTGTTCAGAAAAATCTATGGGTAATAACGTAATTCATTCTAACAGTTTTGAATATTCTCCAAATGTTAACATAGCACATTAGTTTTTACTCAGCTATATCATGCAAGTTACATAGTGACGCGTTCTAGTTGATGAACGAATTTGGAATTTCCACTCAATGACTTTCACGACTCCAGTCGTTCCGTATCATTGCTATATAGCCAGTACAATGCTGTTAGTTTTACATTCGGTGTTTTTCAAAATGCCGTTAACTATATTTTGTTTTCTTTGTTTAGTAATTTAGGCATGTAGCAATGTATACAAATGAAAAATTGGTAATATCAAGTCATTTTACCTTGCAGCTTTTTAGGGATTTTTAAAACATGTATGGTATCAAATATTTTAAATAGTGTTTAGATAAATTGCTTAAGTGCCATTATATATCGTATACTTTCGTTAGATGATACTCTTTGTTACAATGTATATACATTTATACATTTTGTACATGTATATGTATATTTGTGATACGTTGTTCATATTAGGTGACTTACTGAGCACTTTTAATTTTACATGTAATTACAACTTTTACAGCAATATAAATGATTAATTATAAAATATATTCAATTTTATCTTTGGTTCAATGTTCTGTTTGTGTATTGTACGATACTCGCGGAAGAACGACGATCTCTAGGATTGAATGTAGCCAAGTTTTTCCCTCCACCATTGAACTGGTCACTGCCTGGTCATATTACAGATATTGTGTTTCAAAGAAACGAAACTTACAATATAGTCCGATGCATGTTATGGAAGAGTATGTACATTTCTCATTTTGTATTTGCTTAAGGTGGACAATGGTTGAACTTTCCTCTGGAATGCCAAATCTACTGGGTATACGTCCGAATCAGGTTGCTTCTGATATATCATTGGCACTACACTCTTATGTCATCACATTTAGCTCCATAGCACACTTGTCTAACTCATTCTTGTTCATGGTTTTAGACATAACGAAAACACGTAATGATATTCTAATGTCAATGCGATATTATCTTTAGCTTATGGTATACGAAGTAATGCAGCTTGATTGTACAATAGCATAGCATTGACTAATGTCACTAGGACTTAGGCAGGTATAGTATAAGGCTTACGATATGATACAGAAACATGCAGAAATAAAAATGACATTATACATTTTGCACATCAAAGATGACACCAGAGAACCAATATGTACAGTAGAACCTCGCCTAAAGACTTGCTTAGGAGACCAACTCACAATAATTTAGGACCATGAATTTCCAGTCTTTTCATTAATACTGAATCAGTACAGAAAGTCGCTTAAAAGACCGCTTCATTAATCGGACCACTTTGAGTCAGTAAGTTAGGTGGTCTTAATAGCGAGGTACCACTGTATTTTGTATCTCCCGATTTAATTTATCTCAACCAGTCTTCTTAACCAAGGCATTAATAATAGCCTACGTCAAACCAGAGCAGCCAGGAGCCTGTGATCGCTTATCTGACCCAAAGCTGACACAACAATGCTGAAGTTGTTTACATGAAAGAGTCGTTGGCGGTTTTTTTTTCAAAATATTTTCTTTTCATTTCATTACTTCGATCGATATAACAACATAAAAGGGATACACACAGGCATAAAATTCGTAGATTTATCAATATTTTTAAAAATAAATGCTTGAGAAACCCAGTTTGGCAATTTATTACTTGCAGTAATTCTAAGTTATGTTTTACTGATGCTGTTTCTCCAGAGTGTCGACTTCAAGGTGTCATTTTTGACATTTCATACAACAGATTATTCAAAGCTGTCAGGACTAATGAACGTAAAGAAACGAGTAATCGCCCGTTCTTCAAGGTCAGATTTGCCAGTAAGGGCATTCACGCTTTTAATTTAAGCAATATTTTGAACCAAAAATCCGTCCAAAGAAAACCATACCTCCAATACAAAGATTCCCTATAGCTATACGCATTCAGTTGCCTCTAAACTATTCAATTACAAAGCTGGTCTGCAGCAACTCAATTTAACCAGCTTTCCCAGAACCTTCCACCTTGTACCTGTTTTACATCTGAGTTCATGTACGCTCTATATGGTCATGTTTTGACATGTGATCTCAACATTGTATGTAACAGAAAACTGCGAGAACTTTTATGCAAAGTCCCAAAATATAGGGAACCTGTCTCGTTTACATGGCGCCAAAATGTTGAAATTATTATGGACGCATGTAAAGAGCACGCAATACGTTGGACTAAGAAAGAAGATGTCGAACTTGATACTCTTTCAGAGTGGATTATCAGTAATGTTCTTAAACGAAGAATTCGACGGCTTAAACATTCCGTCAACACAAAACACAATTCAGTTTTTCGTGATCCTGATGTTGTCAGAGAACTTCCCCGTCTCCACGAAAATTTTATCATCGTCCCTGCTGACAAAACATTTAACAACTTCACATTTGTCTGCAGGAGATACTATTTCAGGAGGAACTTCTCTACCTCTGAAGTGTTAGTTTATCATAAATCCGTTCTCACAGCGTTTGGAATACCCACAAGTGACGCAGAGCTTGAATTACCACACATTAATGGATTCAAAAGATGCACAAAAATCCCTATAAACACAATTCATTGCGGGCCCATCCAAGTGTTCATCCAAGACTTTATCTATTTTACTCACCAAACTTCTTACACATATTAAACAAGGCCTTCCGAAGTACTGTACAATGGCCTACTCAAGAAGCGGAGTCAGTTAGATGTGGATCCTGAAGAATTCAAAAGAATTGTTGGAACATTTAAGGTGTCCAGAATTTCAAACATATTACAGGCATCAGGTCTTTTGATTTTTTACCCTTTACACAGCAATTCCTCATCAAAAACAGGTTAACATCTATTATACGAAACTCCTTTGTATACAAAAATGGAAACCACAGATATAAATATACACATGTTTACATTTATATATATATATATACGAAGTTCCCTTCGATAAATTTGTTTGTGTTGACAATGATGAAATAACAACAGAGGAAATTACCGACGAGGACATTGTCGATGAAATAACAATCTTATTTTAATTAATACATTGACCAATGTAGTAGTGACAATGAAACAGAAATCCCCGAACAAAAGCCTACATCAGCCACTGTCGTTATACAAGTACAATGAATAAATTTCAAATGGTTCTCCAGGTACGGAAAAATATCGAACAACGATTATTTGACAATGTTAGTGAACTATGTGCTTACGGGAATAAGATAGAATATGAAAGAAAGGAATAAAAGCAAATAATTGATTTCTTTACTAGGAAATGAATCAAATGAAATCTATTGAGCTGTATGGACAACATCGAGTTGTCATTTTTTTTACTTTCAGTACGATTTTGTTGTAGCATTATATAAGTGATCATACTAAAGTGATATAAACTGAAATTTAAATACAACATCCAAAATTCGCATTTTGCTTTGTATGAAGTACGGATTTTTTTTGTACGATACAATTTTTAATGTCCCCTAGACTTCGTAAAATCCGGAGTTGACTGTATAGTGTTAGATCCTGATTTTGTGAAGGAACTCTCTGATTCCATTAACAAGTACACTGCGAATGATATTATCAAGACGCTGGGATTTACAACTGAAATACATTTTCCAACACAATGGGTACCAATTGTGCACCTCTTTTGGCTGACATCTTTTTGTATCCATATGAAGCGGAATTTATAGTCTCTTCCCGCCAAAGGAAACAAACAGTTAGCATCTCAGTTCAATTTTACTGCCTATGGCATTTTCATTTCACAACTTATACGGTATGCCAGGGCATGCTATTCTTATGGATGTTTTATTCTGAGAGCAAAACGACTAGCTTACACAAGGTTACGTTGTTGAACGCTTGAAGTCGTCGTTTAAGAAGTTTTATGGTCGATACGGGGATATTGTTAAACATTATGAAGTCCCCCTCTCAGAATTATTAGATAGTATTCTGGAGCACGGCCACAGATAGTGATAGCCTTTCACCAATCGTGCTTTTCACCATATTTGACCTTATTACCAAACTTGACCTTTTCGCCGAATTGACTAGAAAGGTTTCCATGGAACTGGTGAAAGGCTTCAAATTTTGGCCTATGCACGGCACTTACGGTCATTGAGCATTAAGGGTTGTTCTTGAACGTGCCGACACCTACTGTGACACGGGACCTCGATTTTTACTGTCTCATCCGAAAGACAGGAATTCAACCTGTCGCCGACTGGACTTGAACTCGTGACCTTACAGTCAAGAGTCGAGCGCACTATCAGCTGAGCCAGGTCGCCTCAGAAGACTAAACAGTCTTAAATAATAATAATGCATTGCCAACAGCAAAAATATACAAATGCATATATTTTCCTTTATTATGATGACAAGGTTCGCACAGACCTTGAAAAGTGCTTGAATGTACAGTCCTAGAAGGCACCCTTGAAAGGTGCTTGAATTTAACACAAAATGCTTGATTTATTTAATCGGAGTGCTTGAAATCCACACTTTGCATGTTTATTAGTAATTAAAGAAAGACTTTTAGATAAAGAAAATTTAGCTCGACCATACAGATGCTTCACCTAGTATAATACGATTTGAGTAAAGCATTTTGTGATGCTGTACTGCTGGATCTCTTAAATTTGTAGTGGAACTCTAAGCAGTGTTTTGAGGACTGCTATTGAAATTGAGTTAAAGGATGTCGGTAGAATTAATGATATACCTTTGTGTCATTACAGGGTGTGATATCTTAAAGCTGTTTTCTCAACTTTTAAACCATTTTAATCAAATAAAAAAATATATCGTTTTTGAAACACCCCCATTGTTTTACTTCTATTGATCGCCATGTTTTCTGAATAGACACAAGACCCCGAAACCAATATAAAAGGTGAGTTTTAAAAATCAACCGTCATTGTCTAACTACAGTCACATAGAACAAACGTGTGAAGTAATGAAGTTTGAGAATATATCGCTTACATGTCGACATGGATACAGATATCAAAAAAGTTCTTTTACTCGATCTTGACATTTACCCGGCTAATATACAGTTCACAAGCATGTAATTAATCAGTTTAAACATGAGAATATCAAACAATGAGAATTTATCGTAAAATTATAAGCAATCAGAAGCTCAGACCACCTGTTATAATATGAATATCCTTACTTCCGAAATAACGGATCAAAGACAAGTCAGACCAAGGTCAACTCGGAAAAATATATTCGAACATTCGGCTCGTTTTACGGGACCACTTGCATCCATTTCGACAAATTTGATAGCAATATTTCACAGCCAAGTCTCTTATAACGTTTTTGTAAAATATGATAAGGAGTACCTCGTCATTGCTCAATTGCGCGCGACCCGACTGCTCACTTTACGGAGTTCATCAGAATGCGTGACACTATGTCAACAACATAACGAAAGGGTAGGATTTGATTTATTTTTACGTTCAAAGTGCATATTATTTTACGGATACTAAAATAATGAATTTAAAACTAATTATTAAATCTATTTATTACGTGTCTTTATTGAAGTCTTTGATGTAAAAACTAATGCGGAATGTTTATGATTTGAGTAAGGTGTATGCATTGATTACATGTCATCTGTCCATTGTTTCGCTTTGGAAGTACAGGTGTGAAGTAACGGTCATTCTGTGGCCTCGCCTTTCATTGCGGAATTGCAAGCCAATTTCTATCGATGACATTTAACAAAAATGTCTGCCCGTGGAATAATAAATTGAGGGCGATTCAAAAGCATTACATTTTTTTTCGAATTCAAAACTTGTTTAAAAGTTACGATGACAGCTTTAAGGCAACCTCGCTTCTTTGGCACCAGTCTCTCCATCCGGTGAAACCAGGGGACTAAATGTTTTGTTGCCGTGTGTCCGTCAAAATTAGGGCAAACGTTTTGTAATTGCTCACCTTTATAGGTAGGGGACATTTATTACTTCATTAATTTCCTCCGAATGCTTAAGATTGTTTGTTTTTCGGATCCAATTCTTGGTCGCAGTGTACATAGAAGATAAAAGTCATACGGATAATGACAAATAATTTATTTGACGATTAGCTTGTATCTTTTAATACAATACCAAACATAAAACTCTGCATGAATGGAATCTGTACAAATTTTAAAATGAAAACATGAAAAAGGAATCAAAATTACAATTGGTTCAAACACATCTTAAATGTCAATTTTCAACATATTCATCTCAACAATTGCTTAATTTCAAATAATCATGAAAAAGACAATTTAAAGGGACATTAGCTGTGATTGCCAATAAAAATATTTGGATTTTTTCTATTTTTACTTAAAGAACAATAACAAATAAGAACTATGCATAGGCATAAAAATCTTATATTTCTATAGATTTTGTGAAAATAAGGTCAGGTCCAGTTTGGTATTCAGAAGTTGAGTTAATCAATTCCAATTGAAAAAGTGCCAAACCCGGGTTTCTAACGCCATCTTCACAGATATATAGGAATTTAAGAATTTTATGGCTGTGTGTATCTCTTTTATGTTATTGTATATCAATTTAAGTAGTAGAAAATGAAAACTGTTTTTGAAAAAACACAGGTAATGTCCCTTTAACTAATTCACTTTTGCAATAGAAGATTTGAACAATTTAAAGTTGCCATGCTGTCCATCCATCTTAATGCTAAAACTCTAGCTTAAAGTATAGTTCCCCAAAATTAAGACTTTCACATTCGATTTATCCAGACACATATGATCCTGTTACTTTAGGACGACAAAATGACAAGGTTCCCATAGGGTTGCCAACGTTGTCATAGTGACTGACTGTCCCTCGACATCATTTTGCGGGAATCTGTATCATTTTGTCGTTCTATGCAACATGACCCCAGTTAAAGGAAAGTCTTTTGAGCGCCCTTTTTATCTTTAGGCCAAACATTACTTTTAATCGATAAAATGACGGCTTTGCAAATGCAGATCTGTATTCAATACGCTGAATTATAAAAAAAAACATTTGGACAGGACGAAATTGTATTTCCGAACCTTATTAACAATTACTAGAATTAATTTATCTAACTTAGCTCGTTGTCAGACTTCATAAGATGACAGTATATACTTAACATAATAGCCTGTATACTTTTTATAGTCGAACCCAAATACTCTTTATTCCCCCTTTTTATGAGAAGCAACATAAGCGGTCTTCGGTGTTGACAAGCAGAATTAAATTTGAGCTAATGTTTTGATTGCTATACATCATTAACAATTTTGGTCAGTGTAATTCTGTACATGTTTTTTTAAGTGGCACGTGAAAATCATTTTGTGGTAATTAATAACTGTTCATAATGAATCCCCTTAATGCATTTTATGAAATGAATATTCAAGCGACAAATTCAGGTTGTTAACCTAGTTCTATATTTAGTAAAACATAAAAAGTAGTATAACAACTCATACTCCTCAACCTCATTTTTCACTTAAAATAGGGATAAAGATTACTCCATTTCATATGGACAACCTCCATTAAACTTAGGCAATATATAAACAAAGCAATTAGGCCATTGATATACAATTGACACAAGTTTAAACAAAAAAAAGGTCATCAAAACTTTTACATTTTTTCTGATAAATGCAATTACATGTATTTAATATGACATGAATATATATATGACCGGTGTTAGCTTCACTTATAATGTATCTGATTTTGCACGAACAAATCATTCAATCTGATTATCAAGGTATGTAATAATAATAATAATAATAATAATAATAAATAAATAAATAAATAAATAAATATATATATATATATATAACTAAAATAAGCAAAGCAAAGAAAAATTATAATAACAAGTAAACAACGCTGTAATTATAGTACTTCAGAAGAAAGGGTACCAAGACCGCGATATAGGCGAGCAAATATTTAATATTTCACACAAATAAAATGTTGTTCTAAAGTTGTAATTTGTGAAAGGGATCACATGTGAACAATGGCCAAGTTCAGTTTAACATTATATATCATTTCATGGATGCTAGGAATGTCAATGGCGGGCACATTTCACTTATTCTACTAGGCAATATATGCATGATATTTTAAGAATTTCTACCGTGACGTATCTTTCTAGCATTTAGCAAAATTACAGACCATGTGCTTATGCTTCACATCTTCACAGGTACTGACAATGACTTTAATGTATGATACAGCTGTTGAGAAATATTTGACAAAATTATTAATGTAACAATAAAAGATGGACTAATTTAAAGATAATAAACCATATTGCACTTAAAATACAAGTTTTCATGAAATGTTTACTGCGCATTTAAGCATGGCGACTGCAGGTGATGTACACAATGGGGGGGGCAGCTCGTGACTTAAAACTATTAATAGTGTATGATAATTCCATTAGCAGTAGATGACCTCTTGCACTAAAATGACTTGCTGAAATATTTTACTGAGCAACACTGGTCAATAAATAGACTAAGTTTGCACGAGCTGAATGACGACGAATATAATCTTGGTTTATTATCTCTTCATATGACATGTCGCAGAAATAATCAGATCAGAAATAATCACTAACAAATGTTCTAAATCAACCCTACTTTTATGAATGGTAATAATATTATTATCTAATAGTTCCTATTCAGTTATCGATTGCTAGTATGTCATTTCTTTCTGACTATGAGAATGTTTTTAAAACGGGCAGTAACAAATAAAGACAATATACTCAGCATTTACTGTCGTCAAAACCTGAATAAAATACCACAAATGTCTAGCAAATGGGAAATGCTTATACTAATACTAATATACTAGAACATGAACGATGTACGCCAAAAGGAAACCGTTCATGCAGATTTTGAAGTCCAATAACTCTGGCAAACATTGAAAATAGTCGATCGTTATACCCTAACTTATCTAAAGCTTTCAAATCTGGAAAACGGCAAAGAAACAGAATTTACAAAATGAAACTGAAAACGCTGCAAACTGAAAAACGGATAAACAGATGGACAAAAATTAATATGTCATAATCTTCGTTGATTTGATTTTAAGGGAAAACATAAATTCAACAACTCTGATACCACTGACACTGGAATTACCCGTTAGGTTGATGCACTTGGTTAGATAGGTGAAGGTATGCTTGCCCGTCAACTTTTAATATCCAAAAGTCTGGATGATTATTCAATAATGAAAACATACAATGATACATATGAACATTTTACATGTATTTAAATTTGGATAAAAAGATGTGAAATATTTTAAAATATGGCTGGTAAATATTTCATATCAAATGTTCTAATATAAATAAATCGAATGTTTTAATAGTAGGTCAATGAATCTAGTGACTTTTGAATGACTCTGGATTAACTGAATTGTTTCTAACATAATGTATTCTGAATAGCTTAATGAATTGATATAATTAATACTGATGATAATGTATAAGGGTTGAACCCCTTGTGTTGGAATTTTCACGTTTTTCTTTCCTCCATTGATCACAATCACACTTTAGTGTATTAGATGATATTATATATATATATATATATATATTGTATATATATATATATATATAAAATTTTGTTCAAAAACTACAATTGTTTTTATTAAAATCACACCGTGAATATAGTGAAAATTAAAGAGTTATTACCAAGTGTGGAATCGCTGCATGCAAGTGAAATGTTAGGGTTTCTATACAGAGATGGATGGACAGATGACACAAATGTTTATGAATTTTTATGCATCACATATTCGAAATAAACATCACATATAAGTGTACCTATATCTATTATAGATTGCAAGATGCCACTCAACAATAAGATATAGTTTAACACAATGGTTTCTGTGAATTTATTTAATAATATATATAATATATATGTGAATTTATTTAATATAAATTAAGATGTATACCAAGTTGCCACAAAGCAATGAGATATAATTTAACACAATGCTTTCTGTGAATTTATTTAATAAACATATATATATATATATATATATATATATATATACTAAGATTAACACTGACATTAACACTAATACAAACGAAACATCCGTTACTAATAATAGATGATTATATGTCTAAGCATTTGCAAAAAACCAATGCACTGAACCAAAGAAATAACATCAGGTTTACACTTTTTGAAAATTACAGGAGATAGGATAATAATAATTTAAACCCTGATGAATATCCGGGTCAACTTTAAATGCACTTGTGAGAAAGTGATACTGTTCAAGGTTCAAAACTAAGGAATTGTTGTCGCATTGTTTCATATCCTAAAGATATATATGAAACAAGAACTATGATGAAAAATACCATAGACTTATGATGAACCAAATGACTTGAAATCCTGTCACTACGAAATAAAATGAAAACTAAAAATCTGCTGTTGATTCATAAATAATCACTGATAACAATCAGAAAACAAGAAAACACAATTTTAATATTGATGGTGTCGAACATCTTTGGTCTTTTTAATTCTTAGATCTTTAATTTCTTGAGCATGCACAATTACAAGCATCTCAATATTCGTGTATAGGTATCAAATTTATGTGTTTGTATCATTGCGTAATAATGAATGGCAATCACAATAATGCAGTAGTGTTGACATCTTTTTTAAATCAATCAGAGGCCAACAACCGAGAACATTTTCACATGCAGGGCAAGTTTTCAGAAGTCAGCAAATATGCGTATTTAAATGGTAATGTTAGTTGCCCAGAATCTGAATGATATACATGTAGTTATTTTTTCCCATATTAAGCCTCTGAAAAACTCTTGTATCACACGTGATTATACATGTACTTAAGAGAGTGATAGAAAAAGTAGTCATTGTACAAATATGTTTCACTGCCTGTCATATTAAGTTTAAAAGTTGTTGCTGATGCTTCCATAATGATTGTGGTCAGGGCTTGTTCCTGGTTTGTTTTGATTAGGACTTGAAAATTGTCTCACAATTGGTTTGACCAGTCAGTGGTGGGGATGTATTCCCCTCCATGCTACCTGGTCCTTGAGTCTGTATACTGCATTATGGACTTCTTAACAGTCAACAATAGTATGTTATACAGCAATACTAAACACGAAAATGCTACTGTAAAAAAAATGAGTCATGAGGATGCAAATGGCAGAATAATAATCCGATAATGAAATAGCCTACCATTACTCTTTGGTTTAGCGGCCTTTTTACAATTAGAAAAGCAAAGGTGAATTACAGAAAACATTTAATAAGAAGAAGTAAATAAGCCATCAACAACAAAAACAACCTTTTAAAAATCAAGGTCATTGCTTTTCAAACTATGACACAAGCAGCAAAACTCAGCGTGTGGATGTGTTCTCGGCAGATGCATATGTAAGGCAGCACAGCAACACAAACAAAAAAATTGTTGATATCATCACACTACGAAAAATCGGCCAACATTTGACTCATTTTTATGAGCATATGAAAACCAAACAACATGACAAATTTTTCAAATAATGAAACAGTACAAATGAAATATATATATATATACATAAATATATATATATATATATATATATATATATATATATATATATATATATTTATTTATATATATATACTTAGTCTATTGTGTAGATATACATATATACTATATGAGATATAATAAAGCATTATAGCAAACCTAGATCCAAACATTCTAACAATGCATAAACTACTAGCAGTATGTACAAGCAATGATACAAAAGTACTTTCACTTTGTAAGAAACACAACAGTCCAATAATAATGCATGGCTTTTTCGAAAAGAAAGAAATGATAAATTAGTGGGTCACATGATAAAAATGTTGAGATTTCATTGGGTAATGTGTAGACACCATGTGACAATACTGCCACACACACACCGAGATTTTTTCTCAACAAAGTTATCTTTCATGGCAGTTTTTAAATACTGAAACTCATACAGACTATCATCTTTTATCATGTTATGGATATATTTGTTGTTTTGTTTTTAATATAAAATCCATGAGCCTAGACCAGATCGCATTTGTCAGAATTGAGTGTGCGGATAGCACACATGCTTCTTACCAATGCGACCTGGTTTCCATCATCAGATTGGAAAGGCAAGGATGGAGATGGTATGGTGGTGGCCAAGTCAGACATGTGGGTTTTCACCGATTTCCTTTCAAAGGATGTACCCCTTTCAACCAACATCAGAGCCAACGAAAGACATTTATATAAGTTGACATAACTTGTTTGTTACCTGTTGTAAAATAAATGACATTTACACTGATTTCATTCATGTGATGTACTAAACATTTCAATTACAACAAAGCTATGGGAATTAAATCATGTCAAATAAAGTATTAGACAGTCTAAAAACTCTGCATAAACATTATGTCCTCATATCAGATATATTACAAGGGAGATAACTTGAAAATCTGAAGTTCCAATAAATTACATTTAGAATTCATAAAATAGCATACGAATGTTATACTATGCTTGCCTTTGGCGAGCAAAAGATGATAAATTTTTCCAATCAAAAAATAAATATGGCTGATAATTTTTTTCTACAAACTGTACATCAAAATCTTGTTCAACATGATTAACTGTTTAGATTATTGTCTCAAATCTTGTGAAATATGTCAAAAATATCATATCTTGTAGTATGAATTTAAAAAATTCACAGAAATGAGTTTTATGAATATGTTGTGAAACAAACCAATTATAATTCATCTTCATCGGTCTCTAATATATGCTTATGGATCAAAGTCAAAGATATTTCTTTTTGCATACAATTTCCATTCCAATAATTTTACACCAAGAAATGACATTAAAATTACATATATATATATATATATATATATACACACACACACACTCACACAGTAAAATTTTGTCATCTCAAAGTTCATGGAACCATCCCTACTCCTTCGAGATATGTGAAATTCGAGATAAATGAAATTTGATAAACATTTATTTATCAATAAAAATCGGGACCAATAGTTGAACTTTGATATGACCATAATTCTGACTCATCCGATTTCGAAATAATGAGAATTCCACTATATAAATATATATATATATATATATATATATATATATATACACACACACACACATATATATATATACACACATATATATATATACACATATATATATACATATGTATATATATATATATATATATATATATATATACATATACCTATACATATACACATACATATATATACACATATATATATACATATATATGTATATATATATATATATATATATATATATATATATATATATATATATATATATATATATATATACATACATACAAAGTGAAATCTCGTTAAGTCAAAATCGGGGCCTTCGTGGCCGAGTGGTTAGAGCATTGCACTTTAAATCACAATGTGTGTGTATGTATGTGTATGTGTAATTTTTCAAAGAATCCAACATAAGAACTGTCATATTTTGTAGACACTGTAGAATCATAAAATAAACGAGAACATGCATCAATCTATTAACTCTTTGGATCTTTGGTGCTGCAGTAAAATGCAGTTAACCCCCCCAAGAATCTGAATAGTATTTTCCAACTTGATATCCAATTTTGGCATGGTATTGGCATCCAAAACCCAATTTCATGTATCAGACCAACGTCCAAAAATCAATATCATGCATTTTTGGAAGTACACTTCATTGTCATCAGTAGTGATAATTGGTTAAAATGCAAATTGAAAATTATTCAGGTAACTTACTGTCAGACGTGTTACCTGTATTTTGACACATGATATATCATATGACATATCAGCCCTCTAAAAGTATCATACCTCAAGGTAAAGCACTCGGTCTAATATTGAGTACACAGTCTGATACGACATACAATATGGATTTTACCATGTTATAATCTCTATGAATAACACCAGTCTGATATGGCCTTTGGGTAGAAAAAGTAAGTAATTGAAAACTTTTGTTTGTTTGAAAGTTGTTTGATGCCAGACTGGCCTTCAGTGAGTAAACTGGCAAACCGTTTAACAAAATAAGCTTAGGTTATAGTGGGGAAACACCTTAGTAAACCGACCAGATAAAATACTTTATAGTGGGGAAACATCTTAGTAAACCGACCAGATAAAATACTTAAGAGATTTACCAATCTAAAGATTAGTCCTCTACTGTTCAATATGCATTTCAGAATTAGTTTTCACACCAAAAACAAACAAAATAACAAAAATAAATATATCCCAAAAGATCTATAGAGTACAACAAAAAGGGATAGAATTAACTTCAAAATCAACAATTTTTTTTCAGTAAAAACATTTCATTTTTACAAACTATTCATTAAATATTTACAATGTGTAATAACAAAAAAGAACTTGCAGATGTTAACTTTTCTCCCTTCAAACAACAATAGACTAATCTTAAACAATACACTGGTCTACTCCATTTTGAAAGTTTTGGATAACAGATTAAAAAAGAAATATTTCTCAATTTATAACAATAATATATTGCATGGTTTGAGTTACTAAATAACAAAACTTTTTAACAACAGCACAAATGAATTAGTAAACAATATTTCATATTCTACTTGCTTGATATGTAAACATTTATCGTAATTTGCATATTTTCTGTACACCTTTAATATCCCAGTCCTGAAAGTTGGGACTAGATTTTGGTCCTCCTTAAAAAAAATACATGCAAATTTTTCAATTATATCAGTCTTTGTTTAATCATAGAAACAGTTCAAAGTTTTGTAAAAAATGAAATACACAAGCCCTGTTTTGGGTACAGATAAGTGTACACACCTACCATACACAATATTCATCCCAGTAAATGACACATCCCTATCTAAAGCCTCCCTTCTCCCCCCTGGGGTACATAGAAATTATTTACTTACTATTTGTAAATCTGCCATAACCTCCGTTACTTTCCGATTAAACATTGGTAGTATTATAACTTTCACCAAGTTCAACATTCATATTTACAGAATATTCAGTTCTTGCTGTATTCATCAATATTTATCTTAACTCCTCAACCAATGAAAAACAATGGACTATTCTGTGAATCAATGATTTACACCAGTCCAAATGTGTTTTGGGTTAAAGTATTTATATACAGCGAGTTCAGCACAACTAAACAGTGCTAAAGATCAGGCAATCAATGGTCATTGGGACAGGTTATAGGTCACTAGCTCAGATTATATATGGCATTACGTTATAATATAGGCCATCATATCAGGTTATAGGTCATTTGGTCAGATTATGGAGGTCATCAGGTCAGATATCATAAACCAGAAAAATCTGGAAAGTTAGAAATGTCTTCAGTTTTGGTCTTTCAGATCTTCATCATTATCATACAAATACCATATAAACTTGCTTACATGCCTCAGGTTATTTATTAGGATTAAAACCTTAAATCAGTACAGCTGGCCTGGCTCAGTCAGTAGTGCGCTCAACTCTTGATCGTATGTTTGAGTCTAGTCGGCTGCAGGTTGGTTTCCCGTCTTTCGGACAAGACAGTAAAACCTGAGGTTCCATGTCACAGTAGGTATTGGCACATTAAAGAACCCTCATTGCTCAATGGCCGTAAGTCCATTTGGTGGCATTTGGCGACATCTCCATTTGAGTGCAATATTCTTGAGTGGGGCTTAAATGAATTCTACAATATCAACACATACAATATGAACTTGTTCACCCCTAAATTATGACAACAGATCATACTATTCACTGATTTGTTTGAGTCTAAATTCAATCACAGGGACTGATGAGTTAAATATCAAGTGTTTGATGTATCCTCGCCAGTTATTTTAGGAATGGGTCAGTGGGTAAGTATGTTTTTTTTTCGATCCTCATTTCAATTTTGATATGCAAACTTTAAAAAAACAATAAATTTTCAATACAACGGGAATCATATTTTCAGGAAATCTGGGAATATCAAAACTTGAATTAAATAATATATTTTCTTTTCTAATGGAACACCTGTATATCCTATTTAAATATTCCAATGTAAAGAATGCTGGTGTATTTTAAGGTTGAGGTGTGGAGTGACTGCTGGTTTTGAGACTTTAAAAACAAATATCATTTTTGACAAAAAAAATCACACATTATACTTCAATACTTTTTTTAAATCTTCGGGGAAAAATTAGTATGTAATTTTTTTCCCATTTTTCTGAAAAAAACTTACTACTTGGAAAATAAAGTATAAATGACTTGGATACCCATAAAAGACAAAGTAAACATATCAATAATGTTTTGTGTCACAGTGTATTATGGGATAGCTTTTAATGAACACATAAATCTGACTCTTGAATTTGATGATAAATATATTGAACTAAATTTAGAGTAGAATTATGCAATATAAACATATTCTCAGTGATTTGATGACAGTATGCCAATTTTTTGGTTTGTACTGATTTATATATATATATATATATATATATATATATATATATATATATATATATATATATATATATATATATAATAACAAGTCTGGAATTCTATTTTCCATACCAATGCATGTGTTCCTGAACTATAAGTGAAGATATTTTTGCCCTGGTTCCAAGTTATACCAAGGTACATATCATCCCCAAAATTTAAGTTTATTGAATAATATAATGTTGATTGATTTTCATGTAATACAAAGAAGTTGATACAAATGTCCATCATAAAAAAGTGACCAATGAATGATCAAGTCCCAAGAGATAGTATAACACAAAACTGAGATTATGAATACTAGCATTTCATAAATTCTGAGTCTCAATGTCCAAGGTGGACAGTTTGGTGCATATGATGTATCATTTAGTATCCCATTTG
Organism: Atrina japonica; assembly: GCA_030159075.1. Classification (NCBI taxonomy): domain Eukaryota; kingdom Metazoa; phylum Mollusca; class Bivalvia; order Pterioida; family Pinnidae; genus Atrina; species Atrina japonica. The sequence continues at coordinate 450,332 of BROG01000329.1, read as the reverse complement.
AGCCAACGGCCGAGAGAAGGGTCCTTACAACATAACCATTGAAATGTGAGAAAACAAAGAATTCCGTCAGACATAAGATTTCTTTATCTTGTTGATATTTCCCGGTGAAAACAAAAAGACTCGCTATTGCCTGTTCCCATTCTCATATGTTTTAAATCCACATATATTCAAGTTTTTGTAAACATGAAAATAACAAATTTCTCCCTAAATTAGCCTATGGACCCTTATCTTAGCCGCTAGACACACACAACATAATATTGTACATAAGAGGCAGCCTTGATTCTCCACCAAGTATGTATGATATACATTTAATAAATGCCTCACAAAAATTAACTCAAAACACAAATTTTAGGACAACAAAATACTACATTTAAACCATGGAGCCCACATTGCATTAGCTACTTCTAAAATCATTTTCAATCCTTCATCTTTGGTAAAATATTAAAATTAGCAGGGATCTCAAGGTGACCCCTGCTATGTGACTTATTTTGTACTACAAAAGGAGGGGTGTGAGGATATCCCAAAGCTTTTATCTCAAAATTTTGTGTATGTTAAAGTAAATTTGCGGTCTGAAGTATCAACATACTATATAGAAAAAACAATTGTCATCTCGAAACTTAATTTGCTTATTATCAAATAAAAATTTGAAGTGTATTTATATACCAGTAATTACTAAAAAGTATACAAAATTAAATGGACTATTGGAACGATTAAAAATCACTCACTTTTGACAAGTAGACCGAGAAAGATTATACACTGATTGATAATGATTGAAAGCGATATTAATTGAAAATGTCATTTATCTTGAATTCCAGATATCTATGTATATGTGTGTGTGTGTGTGTGTGTGTGTGACACAAGTATAATCTGACTATTCCAGACCTTGGGTATTCCAGATTCTTGTCCAATCTGGTGTTGTTAGCCGGTCCCATATTATTTACACTTTATGTGTATCACAATGTAAAAATACATTGTGTATTCCGTATCTTATCTATTCCAAATTCCGTCTTAAATGTATATCCCAAAAAGATTAAATAAGGGGGGTAATTACACTGTGTTATCCAAAAAGGTAAAAAATTGTTGTTAGCCAATAGGTGTACACTAGATTCTTACTTTACTAAATGGTAATAAGTACAAAACCAACACACTATAAGATGTATTTAATCTTTGTATTTATGCAAGTTTGGTGCAGATTAAATGATTTTCAAAAACGATAAATAGTTAAATGTCATTTCCAATTGTTTCGTCAATGTCATGAAATGTATATCTTTCTATATACTGGATCTTCCATAATCTGGCCCAATTCTTCATTCCCATGGTTGACCAGAATACAGAGATTATACTTAAAATATATAATTCACAACAGTTCTATTTTCGGTCTCTTTACAAATGGGCAGGTGTATTTGCTAAAGGTCAAACTGGACATTGTATCACAAAACATATGCGCTTCTTACTTAGAAAATCAACAAGAGACTTCTAAAAGAGCAGACATTCTGTTTTTTTTCCCCTATTTTACATTATGAGACAGATTAGGCATATCCCCACATTAAAATAACCTCCAGATTATGAAAATTGTTGATGGATCTAAATAAAATGATGGACACTCTATATACAAACATTTAAAATAATCAATTACATCATGAAATGAAAAAGTTTGATATATAAAATGACAATTTGTCTTTCTTCTCTTAAGACATTTCAACATTGCATCACTTTGTCCCAGTACACTTGCCGTTTCTTGTGTATTGTCTATGAATGACAGAATTTCACCACTAGCAATCAGCCTCCTTTTATCTGCATCCACAGCTGAACTTGATATTGGAGTCTTTGACATGTTCGTAACGACACCCCACACAGTCTGTGTGGTACCACTCATCGCAATCATCACATTGAACCTATAAATGAACATCAAATTATATACTTTAATAGTTTATACACAAACAATACTAATATACTAAAACAGCATATTAAAGTGGATTTCAATTTGATAAAGCAGATGAAAACATAGAAATCCTCTTGTCTGGTTCCAGCGAGGTTATGAGCTTAGAAATGCCTTTAGTGTTTATAAATCAATATACTGTCAATTTTCATAGAGGTTTATTTACACTTTACTCAAGTTCTAAATTTATTTGTGAGATAATATTTTTGCAATTTCAACGTCCTATAGTTTTCTCATGACAAAGCTAAACACGACAGCTAGACCAAATTGTTGATGCAGACAGACATATATTGTAACTTGCTTTGCAATCTGGATATACAGTAAAACCTGTATATAGGGGTCACTTAAGGGACTGACTGATTTTGGCCCCTATAGACAGGTGGACCCTATATAGAGGGTCGGCCATGATGGTTTAAGTGTACCAAAATCATTTTTCTATATTGATATGTGCATGTCTTGCAAACTGACAATACTTGTACATATGCAATAATAACCACGTCCAAATGTAAATACCATATACATGCATATATAAATAAATCAACAGACACAAAAATGCAATTAAAAATGTAACTAATTTATTAAATAAATTCCAACAAAATTTCAACGTTTTCTCTTAAATTAAAGAAATCTATTTGTACCTTGTAAATAAAACGCTAATTTCCTATTGTTTTACTGAGTTGAGTAACTGCATTCATACATGGTAATTGCTATAATTATAGACTCATGTAGGATGTGGGCCTGACACGGTTTCGTTTAATCTTAAGTCGCACATCGAAAGCCATCTCTTTGTTTAAATTATCCAATTAACCAATTAAGTACCCTCCAGGTGTATACCTCACCTGGAGATTTGTTTATACAAGTACAAATATCAGTCCCTGTAATAAACAAAGTCGTCTCGCTTCAAAGTGTAACATCAATTGAATGGAAAGTCTAAGTGAGATCCGAATCACCGAAAGCACGCTATATGTAAAAGTACGATATGCTTCGAAAGAAGTAGCAAGAGGGATAACTCTGATTTACTCGACCTCATGGTTCAAGTGGAATGGCCGCTATACAAAGAAAACGGCAATCGCTGGGCCGTAAATTAGTGACCGCTGACCGCGTTGAGCAGGTGACCGCTATGTAGAGGGACATTATATAGTAAAATACAATGGGGATACTTCAGACTGACCGCTAAGAGCAGGGTCGCGCTATAAACAGGTGACCGCTATGGCAGTTTTTACTGTACTTTGTTGGATTAAACTAACGGGCAAACCTAAACATTTTTCAAATTTGCATCTGTCATCTTTTCAGTGACAGAGCATCAAACGTACACATGCAATTCTTCTTAATGGGTCATTCAGCCCAATTTTCGAGGACTTTCCAGAAACTTTTTTCAGCACTTTTCAAAAACTTTATATATGTTAGTAGTGTCCCACCTGTCAGTTAGGAATATTCTACTTAACCATGCCAGTTAGGGACATTCTACTTTACCATGACTGTGAGGAATATTCCACTTAACCATATCACTTTCTGACATTTCTTTTAACCATGCCATTTAGGGATATTCTACTTAACCGTGCCAGCTAGGGATGTTCCCCTCAACCATACTTGTTAGGGATAATCTACTTAACCACACTACTTTCTTAAATTTCACTTAACCATGCCATTTAGGGATATTCCACTTAACCATGCCATTTAGGGATATTCTACTTCACCATACCAGTTAGGAATATTCTACTTAACCATGCAAGTTAAGGATATTTCACTTAACCATCAGTGTTCCCCATGCATACCTGTATCAGGGGATATTCCATACCTCCAGTTCAAATTTCATGGAGGTATAACATGAAATTAAAGGGTACCATATCATGTGAAAAGCTTTTAAATCCTTTAGAGTTACATTTGTGTTTTACTTTGCATCATTTATATTGCTTGTAGTTTACTGACTAGATCTATGTACACATAGTCATAGAATCTACCTACAATAGACTTAGGTACCAAACCATCATTAAATTCATTAAGCCCTATACCATTATAACGGTAAAACTGCTAGTAGTGTCTGGGATGAAGACTTCAATTTCACAGCAGGGTGCCAAAATAAGGGAATGATTCAAAAGTATAAACAAAATTTGATTATGAAGATTCAGACACTCTGTTAAATCCTAATTTTACCATAAAATGAAAGACTATTATTTTTCACAAGATGATGTTAACAGTTCATTATAAAAATGAGATTGAATTGAATGGTACTAGGTGTAACATAATTATAAATAATGTTTTTTTATTACATTAATGATGAAAGTGGGATTTTGTGATTTATGCCTTAAATCATAAGTTTTTTCCCCATTTTTAATATGTGACAAATATGTACAACCAATGATTCATCTGTGTGAAATTTGCATTTCTAATGTAAATACGTAAAGAATTTACGTAATGGGGAACACTGTCCATATCATTTTTATAAAATCCATTTAACCACACCAGTAACAGATATTCCACTTAACATACCAGTTAGGGACATTCCACTTAACCATGCCAGTTAGGGACATTCCACTTAACCATACCAGTTACAGATATTCCACTTAACCATACCAGTTACAGATATTCCACTTAACCATACCAGTAAGGGATATTCCACTTAACCACACCAGTTACAGATATTCCACTTTACCACACCAGTTACAGATATTCCACTTAACCATACCAGTTAGGGACATTCCACTTAACCATGCCAGTTAGGGATATTCCACTTAACCATGCCAGTTAGGGATATTCCACTTAACCATGCCAGTTATGGATATTCCACTTAACCATACTAGTAACAGATATTCCACTTAACCATACCAGTTAGGGACATTCCACTTAACCATGCCAGTTAGGGATATTCCACTTAACCATGCCAGTTAGGGATATTCCACTTCACCATGCCAGTTATGGATATTCCACTTAACCATACTAGTTACAGATATTCAACTTAACCATACCAGTTAGGGACATTCCACTTAACCATGCCAGTTAGGGATATTCCACTTAACCATGCCAGTTAGGGATATTCCATTTGACCATGCCAGTAATGGATATTCCACTTAACCATACTAGTTACAGATATTCCACTTAACCATACTAATTAGGGATATTCTACTTAACCATGCCAGTAAGGGATATTCCACTTAACTATGCCAGTAAGGGATATTCTACTTAACCATGCCAGTTAGGGATATTTCACTTAACCATGGCAGTTAGGGATATTCTACTTAACCATGCCAGTTAGGGATAATCCACTTAACCATACCACTTTCTGACATTTCACTAAACTGTGCCAGTCAGAGATATTTCACTTAACCATGTCACTTTAGATGTTCCCCCTAACTGTGCCATTTTTATTTCTATTATCAATGACACTCTGCAATGTTTCACTTTTCTAGTCCATTCTTCAATGTTTCACTTACCCATGCTACTCTACGATGCTTTGGGCGTTTACAATCGGGAGCAGAGCACTTGTCCTCTTCGTACCATGTTACACCAGCTTCCAAGTTGTCCTCTTCTGCCTCAGAATCATCATCGTCATCGTCGTCATCATCACTCTCGCTCCTTTTCACCTTCTTGGGGCGACCTCTCGGTTTCTTCTTGATAGGTGGCTTGGAATCTGATTATGGAACAAACATTTTAAATACAATACAAGGCCTTATTATAATTCAGTACCGCTACTACATGTCCCCCCAAAAGGTGGAACAAATCGTGGTGATATCAACCATAATTTATTAGATACCAAGCTGCAATTGTTATTAATCAATATGCAACAATAATAAAATAAGAATTCTAGGATTGGTTGTCATACACCTGAATACGCAATCACTTAATAATCAATAATTACAAATTTCATCCACAAAGAACAATGTTGAAATGTCAATAAATCACAAGCCTCAGATTTTATTTCCATGGCAATAAAACCCATACAGATGAATTTGCTATGCCTTGATATCACGAAATACAAAAATTCATCAGTGACCCTTCGGACCAGGTTAACTTATAATAACTTGAGCAAGTATCTTAATTATGGTTTAATATGCAACAATTTAAGGCGCACTGTATCGGGGCTCATGCTACAGGAGAAAGCCATCCAGTTGAAAATCAAGGTCAAGACTCAAAGAAGCTTGAGATAGACCAAAGTATTACGTTTCTTAAAACCACAGTGATTTTTTGGACTAGACAATGTCAGTGCTAGCATTTCCTATTTAATTTCCCCGATTCCTAAAAGAAAAACAAATGTGTCAAAGTGATAGGTGTTAAATTAATGACATGATGTACAGGAGGCTCTAGATCTACATGTGATATCAAATAATAAACATGTAATTTGATTGGAAGAAAAATCAGGTTTTTCTTACACATATTAGATTTCACCAGAGCAAGCTTTATAAATCACTGATATTATATCTACTCATCAAGCAATTAAAAGAACAACATGCCTGTGAAAACAGATATTTATTCAGTAACATGTTCACTGAGCACAGCCAGCTACATTGGCTAATATTTGGAAATCCAAACAGACTTTCAAAGTATAATTGGTTATCCGGATAACCAATTTTCCAGACTTTTTTTGTGTACATCCTGGTTAGTCCGAATAATCGACATTTGAAATTCATTTGTTATTGATAAAAAACATGAATTTAATCTGATCCCAGAGATTTACTATAAAATATATCGATTAAATGCTGGAACCACTTTTTGACATGAATTAAATAACGATAAAGTAATCTTTTTTCACAAACCTTTAGGTGGATCTTTCCTTTTTTTAGATTGCCTAAATTTCTCTTGTGTTTCAGTGATTTGACTCTCTCTTTTCCTTTCGATCTGTGACTTCAGTTTACTTTTCTTTGATTTCGCTTTTGATTCTACAATCAAATATCCAAACTTTACACTGGGAAGTGAAATAATTCACTAAAAATTCAATGATTTAGTGGTGTACTAAATGACTAAAACTTGTAAAATATTCATAAAAAAAACTTGGTCGACCAAAACCAATAATGTGTTCCGAAGTTCTGAAGCATGTGTTAGGTATTTATTAAAAACAGACATTCACAGAACAAAACAAAAATTCCATTGATCGTCTTGAGCATTATAACTTTGGTATTATGTTTATAATATTTATAACCACTAGGTCGTTGCCACTGCTGGTGGACCGTTTGAGTCCCCGAGGGTATACATAAACCTAGTACCTGGTATTTCGGTACCAGCTGTTCATCTTATACGATTTGGCTCTGTTAACACTATTTAAATTCAAAAATTGTCTAAAGCTAAGATAGTCATTTTTTTTACAGTGGTTACTCTTAGACGGATTTCGGCTATACTTTTAGAGATATTATTTGGCCTTGTATAATACCATTTTATCTTTAGAAAATACACATACTTTTCAAATTGGAGCTCAACTGATGAAGTCTAATTGACAGAAACGATATCGTCTTGAGCATTATAACATTGGTATTATGTTTATAATATTTATAACCACTAGGTCGTTGCCACTGCTGGTGGACCGTTTGAGTCCCCGAGGGTATACATAAACCTAGTACCTGGTATTTCGGTACCAGCTGTTCATCTTATACGATTTGGCACTGTTAACACTATTTAAATTCAAAAATTAGCTAAGATAGTCATTTTTTTTACAGTGGTTACTCTTAGACGGATTTCGGCTATACTTTTAGAGATATTATTTGGCCTTGTATAATACCATTTTATCTTTAGAAAATACACATACTTTTCAAATTGGAGCTCAACTGATGAAGTCTAATTGACAGAAACGATATCGTCTTGAGCATTATAACTTTGGTATTATGTTTATAATATTGATATAGAGACAGGCCTTTTTTCCGTCAATTTTGGAAAAATGCCATCGGCAACACAATTTTAACGAAAATTTGTGTCATATTGGGAAAAAATGTATGCACACATGGAAATCTAAATGCACTTTTTAAATGCATTTCCCCTTACATTATTATTTTCTTTTTCATAACAGTCATGAAATCAACATCTCATTGGGAATTTGTTCATCAAATTGGGAAAAAGTACATGCATTCTGCCCCATGGATACTATAGAAAGAGCCCTGAGTGAAGAAAACTTTCAAAAATGCAAAAGGTGGAAAATAGGTTATTTTTTTTTTTTTTAATTGTTGTTTAACATCCAACAATGAATTTTCCATTTACATGGCGATGTTACCAGCTTTAGGCAATGTGCCACAAATTTTTACATATGTTTCGGAATGACAGTAATGTGGTGAGGGGTCTTTCAGGTGACATGCCTGCAATGATATGCGACCCTGGTTTGCAAACTTAAGCACTTGACAAAGAAGTGGTCAATATCTTAATCAAAGTCTTTGGTATGACCTCATACCAGGTATAACAATGAACTTCCCTTTTTCCAGTTAAACAGTGGAGGAAATGGTTCTTCTGAGACCGTTTTGGAGGTAAATTTTCATGAGCATCATTTTTACGTTTGCAGTCTTACAAGTCATATATGAGAGATCGAGTAAAATAAAGAGAAGAGAGACACACAGAGATACAGACAGACCTGTATAATGCTTAATTTTCTTAGTTCTGATCATCATAATTGTCATGAACTCTCTCCAGATATCAACTTACTTGCAATACCAAGGACATTTGTTAATAAATACAAGGCCCTAGATCCCAAATTGTAAGAAATGGAATGTTTCCCAATACGGAGCAGAAAATTCCCAATGCAAAGTCTCTAGCCATAAATAACTGACATGTAAAAATAGTTGTAGAGAAAAAAAAAGAAAAAATTAATACTGAATCTCTCTTATCATATATTATGTTGAGTATAACAAGTTACATTTTTATCAGTAACTCAATCACTATTGATTATTTTCACCATATGGCAATCTGAAACACAAAAATCCCAATTTATGTGGTAAAGGACCCTTTAACATAAATCCAGGCCTTTCAATAAAAGTCAACAGCGGATGGAATCTGTTGGCTTTATTCATACAAGCAATTAAACTCTACATTCTTTTCTATTCAGGAAATGACAGCAGACTTCAATCTGCACATAAAGTTCAACAATACACTTTTCTGCTGGCTACATTACACATCCTGTCTCCTACTTTTTTAACTAATATTGAAAGAGCTCACAATTACGGTAATCCTTATTAATTTCTAATAAGATTCTGTCTAGTAATGTCTATTGTCTACATGTATGACCAACCTCTAGAACCTTCTGAGCCATCACTGAAGTTAAAGACATCTTTAATACTGCTGCCTCGACTACTGTCACCATCCAATGAAGGGAGGTCATCGTCGGAATCATCGGATATCCTACAGGAAAAGGAAACATTTCTTAGAGAAAAAAAACATTTACTGTACACCTGAAAATATTTGTTACATGTTATTTTTTTTCTGTCTGTGACAGAAACCATATCTACCCTAAATTATCAAATTTGGGTGGATGTCATGTACAAGATAAGAAGAAATAATATATGTATCAAATACAGTGATGAGATCTGCCTTGACAGACCACCCTTTCTGCCACTGAAATGTGGTCTCTCAAGATAAGTGGTCTCTCAAAACAGGTTTTATTTACAGAGTTATTTAACTAAATGGTTTTCAAAAAGTGGTCTCAAAAGACAGATTCATGAAAGTTGTCTCTCAAGGCACGTTCCACTCTAATATGTTGATTAATTTTTCTTGACATACAAAATATGACAATTGTTGATGGCGCAGTTATTCTCTATTATCTAAAAGATTCATCAATAATGTCGGAGATCCTCTTTTTCTGCACTACTATTTTCATAAACATTAAATTTGAGGAAAAGATTCAACCTATGAGAGATTATGGAAATCTCCCTTGTAGGGTTCAATATTTTGGTCATACATTGCATTCAAATCCTTGTGTCTGAATATAAAAAATTTCAGATACCAAAGTATAAATCAATAGAATGTCCAGGACAAAGATACAAATCCGGTAAAAATGGACAAACACAGACCTCTGGAAACCAAATGGTTGGATCAGGTGCCATGGAGGAGTAAGCATCCCCTGTCGACCGGTCACACCCGCCGTGTGTCCACAGTCAAGTCCAATGAAATATATGAGAAGTGATTCCTCGTCACAATAGAAACAGACATCTCAACAACCGCCAACGAAAAGGCAACTCAACACTTCACTTAGTGAAACAGAGTAATCGCAAACAAGACTATTATACCAACCATAAAATTTGTGAAACGTTGACATTAAACACAGTTTTCAATATCCCTGTGTCAATAATTTGTCACTGAGCACTTTACCTTTGTATATGAAATCTTCATATGTTGTATACGCCATGGCATATCGGATCATTTGTGAAATATAAACTCTAAATGCGGGTGACTGAGGGATATTACTACTATTAAATGTGGAAAATTTAGTAAGGGAAAGACAAAATCATTGCATTTGTCGTATAGCTTTGTTGCCAATTTCCTGTCTATGTCTATATTAAGTAAAATGTCTAAGTATGAAGCGCGTGTGCTTGATTCTGTTGTATCTTTAATTTCTAGTTTGCTTGGATATATGACACTGACATATGTATGAAAATTGTCATTATTAATTGACAAAACGTCATCGATATATCTAAATGTCAAATTAAAGGACACTGCTAACTTTTTCTTCTTTTGATTCATCAGTTTCTGAATGAAGTCTGCTTCATATAAATAAAGGAACAGATCGGCCAACAAAGGGGCACAATCGGTTCCCATAAGAATGCTGACAGTTTGTTGAAAGACCACATCTCCGAACATCACAAATATATTGTCTATTAGAAATTCAATCATGTTTTTTATATCAAGTTCAGTGTATTTATGTGTAGAATCAAAGTGGTGTTGGACAAAATAAGTATCCTGATAGCCAATCACTAGATATTTAAATTTTCGGGTACCACCTTTAGTGAAAAAACAGTTGTCTATGATGCTAAAAAGTCTTTCTTTTAATTCTTTATGTGGAATATTTGTGTAAAGAGTAGAGATGTCAAATGTTCTGATACTGGGAATTTGAGAAAAATTGTGCGCCTTCAAATTTTCTAAAAGCTGTTTAGAATTTTTTTAGTTTACACATCTGATTTACACCGCTTCTGAAATAAGCAACTGTACAGTCTTGTTGAAGTTTACAGCTGTCAATATCTTGGTAAGGAGTAAAGATAAAGGTATGGTAGAACATTTGCTGGATCCTCCTATGTATCTTTGCTTATATAGGGTTTTATGAAGTTTAGGTATCCAATATAAATGTGGTAGCTCAAAATCGGTATCCGTTGTAGGTATATCAAATGAGTGTAATACGGACACGTGATTTTGAAGGATCTCGTCCTTTGAAAGTGAGCTATGTGTGTATGTAGGATTAAAAAAATTCGTATTAAACCCAAGTTTTTATAAATAATTAATAATAAATAATTATAGTAATGTGCCTTACAAATAAAAACTATATTATTTGAGGCTTTGTCTGCTGGTACCAGTACATACTGGTCATGTAATATATCCAGTCCAGTAACTACTTCTGGATCACTAAATACAGAGGGATAACATGTTTTTATAATCCCTTTAAGTTTTCGAATATGAGATTTTATCAACCATCATATGGCTTTTAGCCATTCAGACAAAATGTCTGGTTCTACATGTACATCTTCATGTTTGGCCTATCGTCTGGCATAATCTTCCACAGAATTCATAACTAAACTGAAATAATAGCGTTTTATGCAATAATTATAGTAAAATATAAATAACCTGGCAGGCTGGAGTCTTGTGAAACATTTCTTGATCTGGACAAGTTTAAATTTAAGGTAATAAAACAAAACATTAAAATTACACTGACCAGAGTGATCGTTCCTACTTGTCATCGCACATACGAGACTATCCAGTGAGGAATAAAACGTTTTTCCAGTGCAGCTTGTCACAACCGAAAAGTGAGTAGAATCATCCGTATAATAATACCAAAAGGTTACTCCGCCCCACCATCTTATGTGAATCGTACAATAACAACTTTGTTTTTAGTCATTGCTTTGTAAGAGTGTGCAACCAAAAAAACTTTTGAACAAATTTACTTCAGTCTGAGAATATGTTCAGCTTGGACTGCTTAGCCAATCAGATTTCTGGACTTGTCAAAGTTGAATAAAGTATTCTAGACATATGTTTTGGATGCACAGCACTGGACCTGTATTTTAAAGACTTACATCTTTCAAGAATAAAAAAATTTACTCACAATATTTCCTGCTTGGATTTGCTTGGCGACACAGACATTTTTCTCTGAATGCTTGGGACTTCTTGTTTAACACCACGTGTTGGAGGCAAGTCTTTGTTACCAGACTTATGGTTCGGAAATGAGACTGTCTTTCTGCTATCAGACACAGCTCCATTAGTCACTTCCATTTTGAAGTCATTTGAATTTTTCATTGCGGATGAAACTTTCGATCCTTTTGTTTTGAGATCTTTTTGTATATTGTTAGTCTTTTTAGAATTTTTTTGCGAAGAACTGACTCCTGTGTCAGTATTTTGCTTTGATTCCGACTTGGTGATTTTGCGTTCACTTTTGTCCGAATTTTTTGTAACTTTGGGCGATTCACCTGAGTATTTGTGTGTGGGAGTGTTTGAAGGGGATGTGTGGGATGAAGAAGAAGCATATCCTAGAGTTTGGTCATTTTGTAGGCTTGATTTTTGGTCACGTACACAGAAATCTGTACTAGGCCTGTTCCCAGGTAACTGTTTGCTGTCACAGCTGTTTACACTTGAAGGACTTGAATTATAATTACTTCCGGGTGTGTTGCCACTAACATCGGCAATATCCCCAGTCCTCACACCTGTTTCCTCTTCTTTCTCATACACTTTCATAAACTGTAAGAAAAACCATATTATCATGAATTCTTAACAATGATCGATGCCGTAAGGTCACTTGAATGACTCGAGTGATCTAATATATATACATGTATATGTCACCGTGACTGTACCATTCTACATGGATATGCACTTGAAACCTTCTCTCTGTTTGGTGTATACTGAACTCATTCTCTGCCAATCAATACTGCTGTTACAAAACATGTAGTGCAGCTACCAGTCAGAGAGTTGATTTCAGGAAAAAATCAAAATACTGAAAGTACTGAAATGGGTTGTTATTTTGGCAAAATAGCCATGGGATTCAAACTACTTCTATCTAACATATATGAAATGAAAATAAATCAAATTAATGTAGATCTTAAAACAAAATAACTTCAATTTCCAACCTCTAAATAAATTCAAAATTAACATTCTAAATTTTATTTGTTGTATCTTCCACACAACTTTAAACAGAATCTATTGTCTGTCATGCATTAACACTCATTTCAAAATAAAACGTGAGCATTTATGAAACCTAATTAAATTTAAACCAAACATGACACTGTGAACAGGTGAAATAAATTTTTCATGGCGAAAAATGGCTGTGATCTAAAAAATTACTTGTAATATCGAACATAAACAATCCTATTTAGGGCTATTACCGTGGTACATGAACATATACTTTTCCTAGACTAAATAAACAACCAAACAACATTCTCTATCTTGTATTAATTAATATAAAAATCTGTACAGGGTGAAAAAAACAGTTTACCCAATGTTTATTGTTAAAGAAATAATTTTTCATCAACATAATTCTGGCCTATATCGCGATGTAGCAAAACGATCTATCACCAATTTCACTTATCTATAGACATTGACGCTTTCGGCAAAGGATTTTTTTTCTTGTTGAAGAAAATCCATTAGGAACAGACCGACTACACAAAAAGTTTAGGTTTATACATCCTAATCTTATCGTGATTAACTTCTAAAGTTGTGATAATTGTTGTGTAAACACACAACAATGGACATGGTGGTTTCCCCCACCTTCCGCAGAAACGAGAACTGGAAATTGTAACATTCAATGTTCAATTTACCTCCCTTTGTGATATCACTATAAATATATACACACAGTATACAAGTGACCAACCGCTGACATAGAGCGGTCGCTGGTTATGTAAGCAGGGTTTTCCCTGGGATTTTAAAATGAGGAGTCCATGGACTCCCACAACTACAAAATTAGGAGTCCATTTGGTAATTTAGGAGTCCATTTGGAGTCAACTTCAATTCCACCAGAATTAAACTAAATGTCAAATGTGCACTTTTTTTGATAATTACAGACATCCCTATAGGGAAAATATCAAGAGTACATGTGGAGCATTTATTTTCTGATCATAACTTAATCATGTCGGGAGAGTGAGTATTTTTTCCAGCACTCATGTGAAACAAAACATCAGCGCCATTTTTATATGTTACTGTAACACCATCGTAATTTCCTGGTTTGTTCTTTAACCCTCCAAGTTCCCTTAATTCAATATATAATTATTGTATACATACATGTACTATAGATTAAAGGGTTTATACGAAATTAAATAAAATATAGTTGTTTTAATTACATTTGAAATCATATGGAAAATTTATATTAAAAATCTATAAATTATAATACAATTACATGTTTTTAGAAATATAGATGCAAAACTGAAAAGTTACTAAATATATGTAGCCTACTAATTGATGCCTCAAATTTATTTATTTGAAAATTATATCTATTTTATTCATTTCAAGTATTAAAGTACTTTATCATATGTAAGATTTACATAAACATTTGTGAAAATAAATCATTTTATATAACTATCATTAGTACTTTCATTATTATTTTTTAATTTCCATAATTCAAATGAAAATCGGGTTTGGTATCCCTTCTTTAATTTATACTTCCGGAAGTACCCATAAACTGATGAACGATGTTGTCTTGTTGATTCTAGATCTATACTAGAGGTAAAGATTTTCCTGTTTTATTATTAATAAAATGATGAATTCAGTTTCTTCGTTTTCTCGTGGAACTGCTCTAGAACATAAGAAATGGACATAAAAAAGAAGCAAACTGGTCGAAATAGGTAGCAAGTATTAAACGCGTCCACTAGGATGCAATAGATCTTATTTTAGGCGTCATTTAGGATTTTTACGCGTAAATACGCAGAATATTTGAGTTAGGGAAAACCCTGTGTAAGGCATGTGATCACCATATAGGGTGTATGTATAGAGATTAGTTGACAAACACATTTATTCGATAGTTTTCAAAATGGACAGGAACTTATTTATAATGAATTTCACATGCCATTTGCATAACAAGCAGCTCTTACACGATGCTATACCCTCTATTTTGCTTTTATTTTCATTTTTCCATGGACTAGAAAAAATACATATTCTTGAGATTTCAATAGAAATTGATTTAGCTTCATGTTGGTATCAGGTGGTATGTAATTATTTCTATTTATAATCGATATATGCTTGTAGCTGTCAATATCAATATAATGAAGTGGCAAAGTAATTCTGCAGTTTTTTTTTAGGCAGGCTCAACATCACTGATATCTTATATAGTGGAATCCCATACTTATAAATAGATCGATGACGTTTTATTGAAACTACCTACAAATCGTATTGTATAATTTCAAAAGGCAGAAGTAAGTAGAATTATGTGGTAATTCATTTAATGATTATTCACACTAGATTTAATTTCATTTACACCAAAATATTTGACTTTTCTGTAAAAGTTGAATTCTTGAGCTGGACTATATTTTACAAATGCAACCTCCATGAGCTCTTCACTGCTAACAGGATAGCAACATCAATAAAAACTTCATGCACAATGTTAAAAAGTCCTCCAGCATGATGTATGACAGATATTCGGTGAAATAAAATCACCTGAATTATCAAAATAGTAATTTTAAAAAAGGACATTGATAAATGTATATGAAATACCAGACATTTGGACCAACAGTGACAGTACATTCTTTTACCATATACATTCAGCGGATTGAGGTCCTTTGCACACTTTGATAAAACTGCTCGTCTATCACCTCAAATTTTACATACCAGAAACTGAAACTCAGAGTTGGGCTGTTTTGCTATTTCTCCTGGTTTCAGCTTATATCCATTTGTGTGACCAAAAGTGATCTTGTCGCCTTCCTCCAGCAGGTATGGTCCAGACATCTGTATTAAAAGAATGACACATAATCCTTGCTCCAGATTAAATCATTACCGAGTAAATCAAAAGCAAATGGGAAAACTTCTATTTTACTCATCTCGACCTAACCCCTACCTTTAATAGAAACAAGTACCTGTGGATCTGATGCAGATATATAAATTGTGACATGTGTGTGTGGATAATGTGTGTTCAATATCTCCACAATGACATCTAATGGACTATTATGCTATGATAGCTTTGGGATTCAAGAGTTATCTGAGTTTTTAGATACTGTGTCCAAAATGGAAGAATCCAAATCTGTAAACCTTTATTTTGGCACCTCATTGTAAAGTTATATTCCTTTATTTTGGCACCTGCTGTGAAGTTGAAGTCTTTAGTCAGGACATTCCAAGCTGTGTTCATGGGAATGTGACCTTCAACTGATAAGAATCATTTGGTTGTCTTTGAAGTTGGGAAAGATTTGGAAAATGTGTTACATACTCAAATACACTGAATTTGAGGAATAACTGTTTTATAATCACTGACATTGTTTACAAAGTAAGGATAGGACACAGGTAACCAACATCATTCTAGTGTTACCATCATAATGACAATATCTATCATAGGCATCCCTTACATGTGAATGCACATGGTATGTTCTGATTTTGTGCGCAGGTTTTTGCATATCTAGGAACCACATAAAGATGATCAATTTGAAATGAAAATGCAGAATTTGTTTTCTTTAATAGAATTTAGAACAACCATAAAAGGTAAATGATGTATATTACTTTCATCAGTCTAGCAGTCAACTTACCTTTTTATCATTGATGAAGGTCCCATTAAGACCTTTGTCATAAACAAAGAATTCAAGTTCTCCCTTTTCATTTTTTTCCCCACGTATCTCGGCATGATGGCGTGAAATGAAATTTTTCAGCTTTGAAGAATCCAGGTAGAAATCATTACTGGTATTTCTCCCGAAACTTGTTACTCCGACCTTTAACCTGTTGAAGATTAGATACTGAGGTTAGTTACAATGTATACACATATTTTCTTCTTGTCTGAACAGTATTTTACGCCTCACTCAACAATATTTAGTTAAAAAAAGATATGATGCAGGCTAGTTTTTGATGGTAGAGAAGAGACCCAATTATTATATGTACCCAGGATGAGATCATCTGGTGTCTGTCTTCCTAAAGAAAACTGGCAAACTTTCTCACTTGCCAGGGGTTAATAGACCCCTTTTTGGGAGAGGGTCAAGTACCCATCCAATTTGAAATTTTACATAGCAATGGGCCAAATTGGGAAAAAATTAACTATGGACATTTAAGTCATGAGTAAAGACACAAACTAGTGATTCATTTGGCTTCAGTGGTTTTTATCTGAAGATCTAGACTTCAATGTGCATTACATACAATTGTACCTGTACCAAATTCTCCTTTTAATTGTTTAATACTGAAGCTCAAAGACACTGTTGACAGATAAATGACTTAATTTTTTTCAGCCAGTTTCTAGCAAAAGCTATTGCTGATATTTTAATGAAATTAAAAAAAACAAAAAACACACAAAAAAAAGGAAAGATATATATTCTGCCAATTTTTAACTTTTTAAATTCAACTAGTCCAGTGTTCCCACTGCTTTTTCAGAATATGGGGTTTTTGTACCCCAGGGGTAGCAAATATAGGGGGACAAAGATACAAATCAGGGGTACACATACATAACATTAAATCAACAAGAAAATAAAAAGTTTAATTTTACTCATCTCAACCCCCATCAATACTAGACACAAGTGTGTGTGACATCATGTGTGGATAATCTAGAGCTACATGTACATCAAGTGCTGTGTTCAACATCTATTGACAACTACATGTAGTGGACTTTCATGTTACAATAGCACAGGGATTCAAGAGTATTTAGATACTGTGTCAAAAATTACATAATCAAATTCTGTAAAGATCTTAAATCATTCCTTTATCTGGGCACCCTACTGTGAAGTTAAAGTCTTCAGTCAGAACAATGCAAGCTGTGTTCACTGGAAGGTGACTTTCAACTGATAAGAATCATGCAGTGGTCAAGTTGGGAAAGTCTTGGAAAAAGTGTTATACACAAATATACACAACATTTTGAAGATTAATTGTTTTATAATCACTGACAGTGTTACAAAGTAAGGATGCAACACAATATACATTTAATTACTAAATGAAATATCTAACCATGAAAGAAACATGTAGTTGGAAATAATGAAAGTCATCTCCAATACCTTGGATTTCATAATATCATATGTGACCCTTTATATAAAGACCACCTGTCTATAAAGACCGTTTTTGTAATTTCTCCCATAGCGGTCTTTATATACAAGTTTGACTGTAGTTAATAATCGTGGGAAACACCTAACACATTGATCTATTTATAAACGGTAAGTGTTGCCTGTCATGTGGTGACGCTCTACTGAGCATGTTCGTTTCACTGTCCAGGACAATCCAGACAAGTGGAACACCAATGAAATTGCTCTGGAACACTGTCCTAGGCAAGCAATTTATTTTATTTAGCCATAAACTTACGTGAACTATCTTTTAAATTACTACTTCCTGACCTGGTACATTCAATTGTAACATGTTCTGACACTGTGCTGGAACAGTACGTGTACATGTACTCTTGTGTTAAATAGGGCACACCCTTTATATTACTTGTTCACCAAGGTAAATTTAAGAATTCTTACCAAATCCCCTTATAACACTATTAATACATCAAATTTTTGAAAAAATTTTCATTTTCGTTGGTTCGTGTAGGAGTGGTTTTCTAATGAAAATGTCAAAAATTACAATAATGTCCAGAAAATTACAATAACGTCCCCAGAATGTGACTTTAACTGATTAAGTGTTAACTGCATCTGTGTTTTAATGAAGACAGAAACTATTTCTTTTAATTTCAAAAATTGTTAACTTAACTTAATTGTTATGGAGTTCTGTGGCATTTCAACATTTCATGACAAATAAAGTTTTGAGTTTTATATGTGGCTGTAATATGTTATGGTAAACAATTTATCAAACTAAAGTGGTAAAATATCAAGCCAGTGATATCAAAATTGGGAATGTATCATATATGATACAAATGTACGTGTTACAATTTGTACTCCTAATTATAATACCCAGTGTATTTATTATATATGATACATTTTAAAAATCACACTTGAATTTACTTACTTTTCTATTTTGTCATAGAACTCTTTTTAAAAATGTCTCCTAAAGTAATAATTTACCAAAATATCAGAATTTTTTGACAAGTATATTTGGTCGTGTGTACTAGTGCGCCCCAAATGCTATATACAACTTTTCAAAAATTGTTAGTTTATGATGCATAAATGCATTTGATATTAAGCAAAAGTAACAAAATCTCATCTGCACCTTTAAAATTCTCTTGAACAGCTTAAGGTCAGGCACTATAAGGTGTGAAAGCCATTAGCCTACAGTATCAGTAATATTACAAGTATAGCGATATGTTATATCGGCGGATTATTTAAAACAGTCTTAGTTAATCGGTGTGTTGTAGCGAGGTACCGAAATACATCTAAACAAGTCTCGCTGTTCACGAATTTCCAAAAGATAAAAACAAAATTTAAAGACAGTGACTAAATTCGTAACATTATTACGCGCCGATTTTCAAATCTGTTCAATTTCAGATGTAGTTTATGAAGGACATGTTTAAACGCCTAACACTGGATTATAGCATTTTCTAACACGTTATTTTAAAAAAATGTACTGAAATAAAATAAATAAATGAATAGATAAATTGAAAAATAAATAAATGGATAAATAAATAAATAAATAAATTAATAAATTAATTTATAAAACACCTAACAGTATTTTTTCTTCCTGAATTTCCTTATTTTCAGTTCAAAATGTAATTTATTTAGTTTACTAACACTAAGAAATACTACAGAGTAAAAATATATCTGTTATTGTTAGTAAGTTTGCATAAAATGCATGTTTTATTGTAAATTATGACAGTTTCTATCAAATTATATAAAAATATGAACGTTTTTAACAAAAATTAAACAAAAAAATCACCGAACATTAAACAGAATAAGCAGAATTTCATTCAAAATTATATGTTATAAATTATATATGTTGCTGATGTAATGTAAAATAGATCAATAGATATTCAAATATTTTGTATTAAAAGTTTCTGCTGAACAAAATGGCAGAACACTCTCTCTCTCTCTCTCTCTCCCTCAACAGATATACTCCATTAAAATTTGGGTGGGGAGAGAGAGAGAGAGAGAGAGATAGAGAGAGAGAGAGAGAGTTAAATAACCATGTAGCTTTTGACACATTGTTAATTTATCACAGATTTTACTGACCATTGATATGGCAATGGATGGTTTAAATTTTAGGCGACTTCTTTTCTTGTGTTATTTTTTTTAGTTATCAATATCATGAATTAAAGGTTCAGAAGGTAATGGTAAGGTTAAAGATTTACACTCAGTAAAGGTTGTTAATTTAAGTATCGGTGATTTCATTAGGCCTAAAATAAAATTAAGTTTGTGGTTTACCCACCGACCCACGGAAATCACTGGCAACTCAGAAAATTTTATTGCCGTTTTCAAAAAAGTACTTTTTTTTTATTGACGATCTTTTTGGAACATTTGATTACCCTCATAACTTTTTATATAGTATAAGTTCGTCTCAATCTGTGAGAATATACATATATATATATTTTGACCGTGGCACTATTATTTATTTAATGAAACATTGTATATTAACAGTATTTTATCCCAGTAGTGTAAAATAATGGCCAAAACGTACATAACATGACACTAGGGCCTATCAAGGAACTGCAAATTCATAATATGACCTCTTGTAACTCTTCGATATATTACTAATCTACAGTATTAGGGCATAAATGAGTTTGCCGAACTTTCTGTCCTGATTTTAAGCATTTTTTTTTTTGGCAGGGGTGGCGGGGGGGGGGTGTCTGGCAGGGCAACACCACAGAATCTCCAATGGGAGTTATTTAGATTTTACTAACTAAAAATAAATCGCTTAAAATCGGGACATAAGTTCAGCCTAAGCTACTGCTATATCCCAGAATGACACACGTATTTTCTCTACGAATACTATTTATAAAAATAGGAAACAAAACATCATGTATGATACATGTTTTACTAAGATAAACAATTTATGAAACACCTGTGTAAATTTGTTTAAAATGTTTCTTCCTTTTATGAAAGCTTAAGGGAAAATATAATGTTTTAGCAAACATAAAATCGTGTAAGAGTTACATAAGAGTTACCTCCAGTTATTTTTATTTCAAAAATATTTGTCAAAACAATAATTTTACAAAAAAGATATCAAATCTAGTAAAATGAAATCAATTAAATTTATACACCTGTTTTCTTTAGCATAACTCTGTGTATTTCTCTAATTTACATTAAAATATATTAAAAACATCCCAGGAAAATTATAATTTTAAAACACCGACTCTGTCACTGCACCATGCACCTTACTATAAACACTGCCTCCCCATGTGACTGACTGCCGATAGTTGGGAGGCCAAGTTGAGCCTCTAATTTGTTACTGGCAAGTCTGTTTAACTTGCAACCAGTGAACAAATACTATGCATTGATCATTTACTTTCGATAGATAATTGTTGTACAATATATCAAATCTGAAATGTCTTTGTATATTTTGTTTTACTTTTAATAATGTTCTAGTGCATACAATGTACATGTACAAATAATCATGAAATGATACACAAAATAGAACATGTAGCATGAGACACTGAATCATCTGTGCCACCATTGTGCTATCTGAAATTTCTGGGGAGAACAGTGACATATACAGATAGATTTCAGAATATCTGCATACATTTTATTTATACTCTGTCATGAACCTCTGTGAAAACTTGTTGAAATTTCACAAATAACCTCTCTCTTCTCCTGTCTGTCTCAAACATTTATGAAATATTTAATGTGTCCTCATTTACAATTATTTCCATCATAATTTGTACAGAAAATGACGGACTGCACAATGACATCAGTATTTACATGCAAGAGAACAATATATCATTTCCTAACTCGATGCCAGAAAATTTCCAATAAAATAAAATATTTTCCCTACCTACCTACCCATAGGTAAAAGGGTAGAGTCGGTAAACAGCAAACAGAGAATATTTTATGTTTGGCCTTATGGTGTTTGTGTATTTCATCACAGATCCATTTATTAGTTTTGTAATAAACAGAATATGTATATTTAACTCTCTTGAAGAATAATTAATAAATTCTTGTGACACAATACATTGCAATACAGTTGATACATGTACCAAATGAGAAAAAATGAGTACCAAAACCTCTAATTTTTGTGAATCAAGTTTTGTTAAAATTGGATAAAAGATCCAATTCTCTAAGAAATATTACAAAAGCATAATTTACAAAGAATACATGTACATATAGAGAAAATAAATCATGGAAACATACTGATGGCCAACTACTGTAAATTTATGCTCTGATAAAAACTTTTAATTTACAAATGTTGTTCTTGAATCATGTTGCATAATAATGTTGTCGATGTTATTACTTTTAGTCAGACAATCACAAGTAACTAGACCCTAGGCTACAATGAGAAAGACTTTGTTTAGAAATTGCGGGACTGGCAAGCTTACTTAAGTGGATTTGTTAAAATACAAAATGTGCATTTCACAATCTTACATAGAAAAGTTGTAACATGTAAAAGACTAACAGCATATAAAAAAAACTTTATTCCATTTTAAAACAAGAGAGAACTGAGTATCTGGTTATAAGGTTGCTATTATATACATGTATATAAATACAACATTCCCTAGAGAATGATTTTCATGGAGTGACAATTTCCATATGCAATCAATGTGCCACCCTCTCAGGAATGTTATATTTATTATATTATACCGATCCACTGTACATATTGAAGCAGACATTCTTCATTAAATTAGTAAAATGCAACCTTAGCTTCACACATGTTCAGTTATCCACAATTACATCGCCCCCTTTTGTTTTTCTAAATTATAGCTATATACATGTATATACATGTAATAGGTTTAACATTATCCCTGCTGTGTACCATGTCTTGCTTACTTCAACTTGGATATTTTGTCCATTGTTTAGGTTCAGCCAAAATCTTAAAGTCCTCCAAATCTCGAAGTTTCGTACAGGTAACAATTTTTTCCTTCATAAATTAAGTAAATTAACTCAATTTCTCTAACGTCAAAACCTTTAAGTTTTTGAAACCTCAAAGTCAATTCGAAGTCCCGATTTGTATATTCCTTTATATTTGACTCTCGAAACCTCATAGTTCGAGTAATTATTGGTGAATTCATAAAAGTCAATGCCATAAGCCAAAATGACACCAGTATCCTTACCTGGAAGATTAAACAAAAGTTGTTCTGATAACCGGGTGACAAGTAGGTGCTGGCCTGATCAAGTAGTAATTGACAGTATTGTTAATTAATTAAGACCGATGAAAACATAATAACTTTATAAAGATGCGTCTTACACTACGATTTGTATCCGAATCGGATACATAATAAAGATAGTGTATTAACACATTGTTTATGTTTGAAAACTAGGTACGGGGGATTGTTTATTACAAAATCCATACGAATTACGAAAACAAACTCCATTATTTTTAAGAACCAACATCGGTCGGAATGTTAATTTCTGGAACTCTCAAAACCTCTAACTCTTGAAACCTTGAAGTTTTTCGGTGGTCCTGTGGACTTCGAGGTATCGAAAGTCACCTGTATGTTCATCTACATGTACATTTTCGATGACTGGAAAATCCGGATCTGTTTCTAAAACCAACTCGGAAATATTTTTTTCTTAATAATTATTCTGTGCACGGAATAATGTTTTTACACCACTTTGATACTAGTGACTATGTCACCTCCTGGGCTCCATAGAATAGATAATGATGACAGATAACATTATTAGACAACTTATTTCGGCCATTGAAACCTTCATTATACACTATAATTTCCTTGCATTAGAAATATCAAAGATTTTCCGATTTCCAAAGTGAGCTGCAGGGACAGTAGTTACTACAGTCTCTGTATAAAATGTAACAACTGTAACATTTATCTTGGAATTTTAGATAATTCAAATTTTAACTTAAAACATAAAATAATAAATATAACATTTTTTTATATATAGTTTTGATGGTTCACCAAAACCAGAATATAGCAAAATTAATATCTATAATATTCTATCACAAAATAATTTTGAGCTTTTAATATGAAATATTAGTTTAAACATATTTTATTGATGTCATACAATAACATCAATACAGTAACAATGCATATGACAAAAAAGGGATCAGAAAAAAAGCTTAAAGCTTATGTAAATTCTTTTCCCAGGTGTTTTAGTTTAAAATTATTTATTTTAGTTTAGTTTAATTTTTAGACAAAGTCAACCATATTGTGAATAGACTGCAGAGTTAAATATGAAGAGAATACATTTAAACTGTAAGAACAAAAAACAGAAGGAAAAAAAAATTAGAGAGTTGTACATAAAGGTGGTAATGTAATGAAATTATTGTGCTTAGAATGAAGCAGATGGATAGATGAACAGGACAAAAGTAATTAATTAATAATGTGGAGATATGAATGTTTAACTACTATGATTGTAGATCTAAGGGAAACTCTATTTACAAATTTGAGAGAGAGAGCGAGAGAGAGAGAGAGAGAGAGAGAGAGAGAGAGAGAGAGAGAGAGAGAGAGAATATACTATAATAGTTGGATTATCGAAAGAGAAAATAAATTTATTTGAAATTGAAATTAAAATTAAAAATTGGAAATGGCGAATTCAGATAAATGGCCATTACAACTGGACAGGATGTTAGAATATGGTTAAAATCTCTACAAACATGGCAAGAATTTGCTATATGAATTCTTGAACTGATAAGAATGTATTTTTATTAAAGTCAAATGGTTTTGATTCGTCACCGAAAAGAAGGTCACATGTAAAAGGTACATTTACTGAACTTGACAAGCGAGTACATAGTTGAGTGTATAACAGACAATGTATAAGATAATGTGACGTGGATTCAATTTCTCCACATGTACAGGATTTTATATTGGTTTGAAATATTGAAAATTAGATTCTAGGCCTATATAAAAACTTTTGGATTTCTGATGTTCAACATTACAAAAACTTAATATTTAAAAATTTACAATAGTAGTATTGTGAATTTGCAAAATAAATCGAGATTAAAATAAAAATACTTATAAAGTGACCATGTTAGCCAATGTACTAAAACAACCAGATCCATTCATACAATACAATAATTTTGTGAAGATATCCAAATTTATCGGTTTAAATACCAAGATTTCCTACATTATCAGTACCAAATATAAGTATGTATATTTCACTCAGAAGTCAAACACAAATCCTGACCCTAGATAAAGGTTTTCACGTAATCAGTTAACTGTTGCGATCTGAATCTTTCATTTACGTGTACCTGCGCATGATAGACTCTACGCACGCACTTGAGTTGAAAACGACAATAGTAAATAGCTAAAAATAGCCCATGATTTTTACAATATCCGATCGGGGTGTTCAATGATCTTTTATTCCCACTAAATTGGTTATACTAAGCCTACACGTTAGTCAATGAAAACAAGCAGATTGACAAAAAGTTTGCCATTTTAAATGCTGGTTTAAAACCAGCGGAAGCTTAAGAATCATTAATTAATACAATCATGGCGGTGGTGGAAAAAGAAATGTAAATTGCCATTTGTTTATGTTTTACAAAACCGAAAGAAGATTTTTATTTCACTCACTTCATAAAATCGCTGACGGTGGAGCATGTGGGCTTGGGTCCAATGCGTCTTAAAAGGAAAGTGCAGGTCTCTCCCGTTCCCATTTGTCTCCAAATTGATACGTCCTCACCATTAAAACGTCGGGAATATATGGCCTTCACCTTCAGTCAGTTTGATGCATACATCAAAAGGTTTCCCGCGAACTTGTATGTATTACGTTCTCTTCAATGAAATGATGGCATTTGTTTAGATCTAATTTATAAAATAGATTTTATAAGATGGTTTAGGAGAAGAAAACTGTCCTTGAGTGTTGAAAAATCATTTAACTGGTTTATTTCACAATATTTGCATCAAATACGCTAATCTAAATAACGGATTCGGACTAA
The DNA here is from genome assembly GCA_030159075.1 of Atrina japonica. Classification (NCBI taxonomy): domain Eukaryota; kingdom Metazoa; phylum Mollusca; class Bivalvia; order Pterioida; family Pinnidae; genus Atrina; species Atrina japonica. Next base: position 424,216 of record BROG01000329.1, on the reverse strand, counting down.
AATGTTTGGAGAAAAAAAAATTAACCGGAATGTATGAATAGCGCTCGCGGCAATTTTTAGACATTATATTTCAATATTGACAATAATGTGATCTGATGAGGTTGTCATATAGTTTAGTTGTTTTGTTGTTGTTAATTCATTGGCGTAACTGGGTTTCAGAAAAGGTGGAAGGTCACAATGAATGGATTACAGGGGCGGATCCAGGAATTTTCAAAGAGGGGGCGTAACGGGGGGGGGGGTGACAAGACGCCACGCGCGTGAAAATGGTGCGTTCTTTATGCAGTGGTGTAGGAAGCAAGTCAAAATGTGGTTTTGAAAGGGTTGATGACATTAATTAAACTTGTTTATACTTTAAATATTTCGATTAAATCTGTTTATGCAATGCATACCTCATCAATAGTTGAGTGACGATTTAAAGTTGGAGTTGTGTAAATCTTAAGTAAAGTCGCGGATCGTTTGGAAATTTGTCTTTATTTTTTCATAGAAAAATGAAAGGTTTTACAACTATTTTAACCAACTTTAAGCGGCACCATCTCCCTCATTACTGTACATATTTCTAAATATTGGATTAACTGTGAGGCAATGTTTCATTAGGGGTAGGGTTTTACGCATCTTTCAGATTATATATATATATATATATATATATATATATATATATACTACAGGGGTTTCCCTGGGAGAGGAGTCCCATTTACAAAATTAGGGGGTAGGTAATTTTAGGAGTCCATTTGCAGCACTTCAATTTCGAACAGAATTATATATATGTCAAAAATATGCACTTTTGTATGATAATTACAGACATCCCTATAGGGAAAATATCAAGAGTACATGTGGAGCATTTATTTTCTGATCATAATTTAATCATGTTGGGAGAGTGAGTAATTTTGTGTGAAACAAACTTCAGCGCCATTTTTATACGTTACTGTAACACCATCGTAATTTCTTGGTTTGTTCTTGAACCCTCAAAGTTCCCTTAATTCAATATATAGTTATTGTATACATACATGTACTATAGATTAAAAAATAAGAAATTAAATAAAATATAGTTGTTTTAATAAACATTTGAAATCATTGGATTATTAAAAATCTTAAATTGTCATACAATTAATGTTTTTAGAAATATAGATGCAAAACTGAAAAGTTAAAAAACATGTAGTGATACTCAAATTTATTTATTTGAAATTATATCTTTTTGGTACTTAAATTAAAGTACTTTATCATATGTAAGATTTACCTCTATATCATATGAATTTACATAAACATTTGTGTAAATAAATCTTTTTATATAACAACCGTACTTTCATTATTATTTTTTTATTTCAAAAATTCGGGTTTGGTATCCCTTCTATAATTTATATTTCCGGAAGTACCCATAAAGTGATGAACGATGTTGTCTTGTTGATTCTAGATCTATATTAGAGGTAAAGATTTTCCTGTTTTATTATAAATAAAATGATGTAGTTTCTTGGTTTTCTTGTGGAATTGCACAGAAACATAAGAATTAAAAAATGGACATATAAAAGGAAGCCCAGTAGAAATAGTTCATGCTTGGTTTATTTACCCAAACGATCTCGAAAGACTCAAGTATTTTACGCGTCCACTAGACGCAATCGATCTTTTTTTAGGCCGATTTTTACGCGTAAATACGCAGAATTTTTGCGTCGGGGAAAACCCTGTTATATATATATATATATATATAAATTTGGAATCCCTTAATTTCTTCTGCATCCAGACACGAAAATACGCATAGCAAACCGCTAATAAACCACTTTGATTGTCCTTCTCAAAAAGAATGTTGGATTTTTCGGGACAGATTTTTGGCCTAAAATCCTCTATCTTTTTTTTGGGGGGGGGGGATTATCGCAGATTGATGGATTAATTCGGAAGCCCGATGAGGTATTCTCTAGCTTCCAGGGTATAGTCCCAGAAATGTTCAATTATTAAAGCCCAGAGAGCTAATTATCACCTAGCGACTCGTTTTTATTCCGGCCAAATATTGCATTAACTTGAACAAATAAATTGCGTATAAGCAAACACAAATGCATGAATAGGGAGTCGAGAATTTTTTTTTTATTGTTAAAAGTTCTTTTTGGGGGGGGGGGGATTCCAGACGTGTTGATAATGTATTTAAAAAATAGTATGTGAGAAAATGTGTGGAGGGGCATTTCCTCGCCGCCCGGTACCTACGCCTACATACATATGTAATTTATAAAAACAATTGTAAGATATAATGCAAAAGTTTACAAATCAATTAGCTGAGGAAAATAAAACGAAAATTATGTACCGAAATGATGGGCAACAGGGAAGGAAAAGTACATATAGGCCCTAAAGTAGTTGTTCTAGTCGAGCGTAGCGAGGCGCGAAAATTTTGGTAATTCATTTTTATTAATTTTCCAACTTTTTATTAAAATTATATAGGTTCTAAACATTTTTTTTAACTTCTGGGCTTTTAAATTGATTTTTACTGTACAAACATCTATACTCTGGCGTCCAAAAAGGGGGTGTACCCTACTTACACCCCCTTGAAACTGCCACTGGATTAAAAGCGACGACGATACGGGATAAGTACGGATTACAGAAAAATGAATAATTCAAGTATTATAACTACTGCTTTGAAAAAGTTGGAGAAGGTTAAGTAGGCTACTGAGTGAAAATCCTATAAAGTTCCTGGTGACATTTTGAAATTTGAATGCTGCATTCCATTTACTGATGCTGCTGCGGCGCTATCCTAAGTAGGCCTGCAGATGCGTACATTGACGTGTACCGAGGGGGCCACTGGAAATGAAACTCCACATTTGATACGATAAAACTCGGTCGGTAGAAAAATATAATGCGGGGTGCATATCTAGAGGCCTTCAGAAGAGAGGTCACGTGTGACTTTATTTTTCACGACCGATACTGCATGATATATGCAGCCTATTGATCTACAGAAGTTTTATTTTCAAATTACAATGAATGTATTTCAATGTCCGTGTGTTTTTTTTAAATACAATAGATTTATTACAGGTTTAGATACTTTAATAACATTAATTCGAAGATATAAAACATCATCATTATTACTTAGTTCATCCGTGATTATAGTGATAACGGACTGCACATACTGATTCGCACGTTTTGGGTTTTTTCTTTTTTAAGTCCAGACCTAATCCCATCCACAGTCCATACTTGGTCCACCCCACAGTCAAACTCCTTATCTCACAAATAGTCTGGGTATTGTTTATTTGGGACGGCATCCCGCTGACAGGTTAGGCACACACGTATGATGACTCTCAGCATGATATATCCGGTCTTGATAAAGACGAGTGATCGATGCTATGATCTTTCCTATTGGTAATGCACACCAATCTCGGAGAAAGACTTTGGAAAACTATCAATATATGTACGAGTACTAACTCTTAAATTGTCTTATTTTTCAGTAACTTATACCGATTCATAATGAAATAATTTTTTTTAAGAAAGTTTTATTGCCCAGATATATTAGTATTTCAGTCGGCCAGGGTTGGGGCCCTGGATTCAGACTGATCACAATGTTTCGTACAACTCCAACTGTTAGTAATTATAATGATATGAATATAATATATATGTACTATATAATTATATATGTTTTATAGTTTAATTAAGTAAGAATATAATATGTATGGTAATTTTTAATTTCCATTTTGACTTATTTCAAATTAAAAATATTATATGCAGATTTTTTCCTGGGCAAAAGACAGAAGAAGTTTAAAGCAGGATATAGTGATAGACAGTCAACGTGAAAGATGATAAGAAAAAGTAAAAATAAAAGAGACAGAAAAGAAACTTACTCCTATCTGATATTTAAAGACATATACATACCGTCTTTCCCTGATTTGCAATTTTTTTAATTGCAAATCAGTGCATGACTAGTGTCTTTCCCTGATTTGCAATTTTTTTTTAATTGCAAATCAGTGCATGACTAATTGCAAATCAGTGCATGACTAACTAGTCATGCACTGATTTGCAATTAAAAAAAAATTGCAAATCAGGGAAAGACAATACACATACATATAAATATACACAAAAATATTGATTTCTCATTTGTACATGCACAATAGATATATATGTGCACACTGCATTCTTTACTTATCCATATCAATTATAATGTACATATACAAAATTGTAATTATAAAAAAAAAATTCACAATGAAATAAATTATCAACAATTTAAAATACTACATTTTTTTAACATATTTAATTTCACATATCATATGTGAAAATTATAAATTAGTTAAACCGATAGGTTGTTCTGTTAGTAATCCATATCACTCATCCATGCGCATTTCCAACTGATAGAGAACTCGAACTTCTCTCATCGCGTGTAACATTTTCTCGACCCTGATTCGTGGTGTTTAAAGCGCTGTAAATGGCGATAGCGGTAGGCTCCCATTATCTGGAAGCTGAGATCGCTTCATGATCTCGGGCCCTGGGCTGACTTTCAAAGTCCATTTTAGTTAAAACTTGAAATAATTATCGTAACTGTACCAAACCTTACACATGTTTAGATATCGAATAGGCCTAGCTATTACGCGCAGCAAGTGATAATGCTTGAAATTATCACATGTTATGACTAACAGTGGGTGATAATAAATAAAGAATAATAAATGGCAAAATCTGTATCGCATGCCATATCAACCCGAGACTCCAATATCTGCCCGAGGGCCTGGGGGTTGGCATGTCATGCGATACAGATTTTGTCATGTTTTGTTGTTTTTATCATATATTTAAAATTCTACAAATATTAAATATCAACGATAAAAAAATTTTTTTAAATGTAGCTGGTGTTAGTTGTTGTCACTAGAATAATAAGTTCGAGAACATTGACAGATTTATCTTTTATTCATATGTAGATGTCCAATATGAATTATCACAATATTTGTATATATATTTTAGTTTTGTTTGTTTTGGCTCTGAAATTAATAAAAATACAATTAGGAAATTGCATTCATAAAAATATACAATCATATATAGCCTAGTAAAACAGTAACCTGTTATAATACACAAGTGTTTAACTAATCGGTGTAATCAGTTCATTATACCAGCGATATATAAAGCTAATCTTTATATATCGCTGATTATACGGTGTGATAAAAATAGAGTTGACTCAGAGTTAATTCCCTTTACAACACTTTACACCTATATAGTGTAACTAAGAGTTATGTTCCTTAACTGAAAATTCTGTACTTTTCTAAATAAAGTTAATAATGTTTTATTCTCTTCAAAAATACTAAGATTAAATAAAAAGAGTCGTTCAATAAATATTATAAATATAACGAACCTGTATGGTGGTACAAAGCCACTAAACGGTGTCTTTATTGAATGTGTTATATGATACAAGTACCAAAACATTGCATATTGGATGACACGGCGCCCAGTATAAAAAGGTGTCCTTCTGTGAAGTCTATCGGGAGCACAGACTCGCAGAGATTGTTTGGTGCTCCCCGGGTTGTCCTTCGGGACATTTATAATTTAACATTTGTACAGTCGAAAGATGACCCGTATAAACATAATAATGCTTATGTTCCCATAAAAAATTGTCAGATTCCACTTGACGACATATATGATAGTTCATTTTCAAATAATATACCAACAATTTCTAAATGTTCTGTCAAAAATTGTAAAACATGTCATATATTAATAACGGATCAAGTGTTCACCAGCAATCTGACAAATAAGCATTATAACACCAGAAGCTGGGATCATCTAGACTGCAAATCATCTAACGTTGTTTACGGAATTGAGTGTACCTTGTGTGGTTTGATTTTTGTTGGCGAAACTAAGGGGCCCTTAAATAAAAGAGTATCTGGTCATCGATTCGAGATTAATAATGGGGGTAACCAGATACTCTATCGGCATTTCAACTCTCCTGACCATTCCATCTTGTCTATGAGAGTGCGTATAATTGAAAAAATATACCACTGGACCAACAATCCCACCTTGAGTACCCCCTTCCGTAGACAACGTGAAAAATTTTGGATTAAACATCTTGGCACTGCATATCCCTATGGATGTAACGCTAATATCCAAAGTGTAGGCATTCTATCAAGCCCACTGTGTAATGGTGTTAATGTGATGAAACTTTTTAATTCTAACGTAAGACGTAAACGAAGTCACGGACATCGTTCATACAACCGACCCTACATTTTCATCTCTTTTACCTTACGTTAATAAAAAAAAATTGGGTCTTCATCACATTCGCAGCAAACTTTATTCTGTTCCTTTTTACAAATCTCAATAAACTTTTTCAAGAAGCAAGAATGAACCCCTACACGGATTCTTCAACCCCAGAATACATACTGAACTCCATAATAATGGACATCGCTTAAGCCTGCACGCGTCACAAACGATGACTGTTCTGAACAGAAACGTCTTTTCCTTAAACTTAAATTCACAAATAAAGGCATAGACGCTTTAAACATTGGCAATGTTCTCAATCACAAAAAAGTTCAGTCCTGTATTCCACCATATTTTAAACTGAAGACCACGCCTTGCATTTCATACAGCTATACACCTAGCATCGCATCCCAGCTATTCAATTACAAACAGGTTTTGCAGTGCCTAGACATCAACCATCTTCTACACAACACTGTCACATGTTCATGTGCTTCATCTCCTTTCAATGGTTGATGGTTGATTAAATCTCGTATTCGAAAACTTAAAGGGACTATGAAAACACGTTATCCCTCTGTATTTAATGATCCAGAAGTAGTAACTGAACTGGATAGGTTACATGACCAATATGTACTGGTACCAGCAGACAAAGCCTCAAATAATATAGTTTTTATTTGTAAGGCACATTACTATAATTGTTTATTAGAAGAACTTGGGTTTAATACGAATTCTGGAAATCCTACATACACACGCAGCTCACTTTCAAAGGACGAGATCCTTCAAAATCACGTGTCCGTATTACGCTCATTTGATATACCTACAACGGATACCGATTTCGAGCTACCACATTTATACTGGATACCTAAACTTCATAAAACCCCATATAAGCAAAGATACATAGCAGGATCCAGCAAATGTTCTACCAATCGTTACCAAGATATTGACAGCCATTAAGGAAAAACTTCAACAATACTGTACAGTTGCTTATTCCAGAAGCGGTGTAAATCAGATGTGGATACTTAAAAATTCAAAACAGCTTTTAGAAAATTTGAAGGCACACAATTTTTCTCGAATTCACAGTATCAAATCTTATGACTTCTCTACTCTTTATACTACTATTCCACATAAAAAATTAAAAGAAAGACTTTTCAGCATCATAGACAACTGCTTTTTCACTAAAGGTGGTACCCGAAAATTTTAATATCTAGTGATTGGCTATCAGGATACTTATTTTGTCAAACACCACTCTGATTCTACACACAAATATACTGAAGTTGATATAAAAACATGCTGGAATTTCTAATAGACAATATATTTGTAATGTTCGGAGATGTGGTCTTTCAACAAACCGTCGGCATTCCTATGGGAACCAATTGTGCTCCTTTATTGCCCGACCTGTTCCTTTATTCATACGAAGCAGACTTCATTCAGAAACTGCTAAATCAAAAGAAGAAAAAGTTAACGGTGTCCTTTAATTTTACATTTAGATATATCGACGACGTTTTGTCAATTAATAATGACAATTTTCATACATATGTCAATGCGATATATCCCAGAACTAGAAATTAAAGATACAACAGAATCAAGCACACACGCTTCATGCTTAGACATTTTACTTAATATATACACAGACGGGAAATTAGCAACTCAGCTATACGATAAACGCGACGATTTCGGCTTTCCCATCGTAAATTTTCCACATTTAAGTAGTAATATCCCTCAGTCACCCGCATATGGAGTTTATATTTCACAAATGATCCGATATGCCAGGGCTTGCACAACATATGAAGATTTCATATACAGAGGTAAACTACTCACTGACAAATTATTGACACAGGGATATCGAAAACCGCGTTCAATGTCAACGTTCCGCAAATTTTACGGTCGATATAATAGTCTTGTTTGCGGCTACTCTGTTTCACCAAGTGAAATGTTGAGTTGCCTTTTCGTTGGTGGTTGTTGAGACGTCTGTACCAATTGTGACGAGGATACATTCCTCACTTGTTTCATTGGACTTGACTGTGGACTCACGGCGGGTGTGACCGGTCGACAGGGGATGCTTACTCCTCCATGGCACCTGGTCCCACCTCTTGGTTTCCAGAGGTCCGTGTTTGTCCATTTTTACCGGATTTGTATTTTTGTGCTGGACATTCTATTGATTTATACTTTGGTATCTGAAATTTTTATAATAATAATAATAAATACACTTTCATTTCATGTATGATAAGTTAATTGGGAATAAGAAGTTCATTATTATATAGATAAATATTAGTATAAGAAAATACTTACAGTCAATAGGTCTGGTCTTGGAATATGATGTCAATGTCAAACCAGACAATCAACTCAAAACTCCAAAACAAAGTAAAGAGAGGGAAATTAAAACCAATAGGAACCAAGTTTCTTAAGATTAGGGTTATTACTTATGACCTTTAGTGACCTGTGATGTCATCCAGGTAAATGTTTACAAACACTATGTACATATGTATATAAGGTAAGTGATAGTTCATATGACGTTACACTGTGTGTGTATTTATTTTTAATTCATTTAATTTGATTTAATTGATATACCATCAATTGATCACTGCCACATATATTCACGACTTGCGTCCCTCAATGGAAATTCCTATGCGGGAAGATTACGGAGTATGCCTACAAAAACTGTTTACACAACTTAAAATTAGCCTTTCTCAAGATACTTTGCTGATATAATTTGTATTAAATGTAATTATGTTATTAAGATATATCTGAAATAACGGTAGGCCTACAGGAACTTTGAAAAGAACATTCATGAATCCCTGTTGTGAGGCTGTTCACGGCCGAACATTGTGTTAAAGGGAAGAGTCTACGATACTCCGTACTTGTATCTAAAAGTACCGATAAATAAGCGCCAGATGAATAACTGGCTGTAATATAAATAGTTATATATTTTGTACAATCAGTTTTAATAGAATTTAAAAGTTTTTGCTGAACAAAACGACGGCTAAAAATATGTGGCAGCCGCCAGATAAAATATTTTCACTCTCAAGAAAAATGTTAGCACGTGACCTCTTTCGCTTCCGTAGAAAACATTGACTTGGGAAGATTGGTGAATAATTCTCGCCAATACGGTAACAATTATTGAGGACAACAAAGCTACCAATATTGCAGTGGCTACATTAAAATTGGCCAGGATGACAAACTGATATTTGTTCTTTTATGCTTTATGCAGAATTAGGCAGATCTCCATTAATGATAAGTAGAAAAATGAGAATTCTGAAATATTGGGTTAAATTATTAAATACTAATAATATTATTTTGAAAGGAATGTATGAGGACATGTTTGAAAATATTGAGTCTCAAAACTGGTTACATCAAGTCAAAGAATGACTTTTATCTCTTGGCTGTGGCTATGTTTGGTATAACCAGTATGTTCCCAATGGTAAAGTTTTTATTGCACAAGTAAATACTGTTTTAAATGATTTATTCATTCAAGAAATGAATGCATACTTTGAAAACTCTAGTAAATGTTACCTTTATAAGTATTTAACAGATACTCATATGATACAATATTATATCCGTAAGTCTTTACCTGAGAAGTATGTTTTTTCACTTGCACAATTTAGACTGTCCTCACATGAATTAATGATAGAACAGGGTAGATACAGAAATATCACAAGAGAAGACAGAATTTGTGAAAAGTGTTCACGTCATGAAGTTGAGGATGAATATATGCCCTTTCTATACAGATTTAAGGTCTAAATTCATAAATAAATATTACTACAAAAGACCTTCTATGTTTAAATTAGTACAGTTATTAGGTATTAAAAATAAAACAAAATTGTGTAACCTAGCTAAGTTTATTACCAATGCCTTTGCACAGAGGAAAAATAATTGATTTATTTCAGTGTTCTTCCTCCATTTTCATTTTCATATCTACTCTTGATCACTCTTGATCTACTTTATGTACTTTTTCAATTTAATTAGTATATAATTATTTATTTATATGTATTGCACATGTATATATGTGTGTATATGTGCATGTTCACAACATTGTATATTATACTCTATGTTTATGCTGATGAGCCGTAAGGCTTAAGGCAGTTAAATGAATAAACTGAAACCTGAAATATCAGCTTGTCATCCTGACCACTGTAGTGGTCATACACAGTTTAATGCTTATTTGATAATGTTTAAAGGGGCATTAGCTATGTTTAACAAAAAATTATGTTAATAATAAATAAGAGCTACACAGTCATAAAAAATCTTATATTCCTATACATTTTGTGAAAATAAGGTCAGGTCCAGTGTGGTATTCACATACAAATAGCAAGGTTGAGCTTTTTAATTGCGAGTGAAAAAGTGCCAAATCCAGGTTTTTCACAAAATATAGAGGAATTGAAGAATTTCTATGCCTTTGTATATCTCTTTTGTTATTGTATATCAATCTATGTAGAAAAGATTTGAAAAACACAGCTAATGCACCTTTAATGTTGACAAATCTGTGGCTACTGAAGTTATGTTAAATGTATATAGTTTTGGTTCGTTAGAAATAAAGCATGTAAAAGGACAGACATTCTGGTGTTTATCTGTTTATGCTTAGAGCAAGTTCTTTTGAGACTAATAGATATTCCATTTGTAAAATTCACAAATTTCAGATATGCTAGTGTTAAAAGTAAAAGCAAAGTAGTAAATGATATTTTCACATTATGTAGAAACACTTTGGCTATAAAAATGATTAAGATAACTTTACGAAACTCTGTGAAAAAGGTATCTTTGATTTTATCACGTATAGGTTAGAAAACTTCCCAATTAATCAAACAAATCAAGGAGGAAATGCAATGAGGCCCTATATATTTTTTTTAGAAAAAGATAATTTCCATTGTGATATGCATATACATTGTACTAAGGTTGAATGAGCGATAAGCCTGACTTAAGACTTTATATATCGCTGGTTGAATCGATCAAATTCAAGTGAATAAATGCCAAACTGGGTTTCTCAAGTAATATATAGGATTTAACATGAATTTTATTCAAAATATTTTAACCTTTGTCTACTGAAAGATTTTTTTTAAATTTGGCGTCTACAATTTAAAGACCGTTTCCTGTATTTCGGTACATGGAACATAGAAGTTTTTGCTATTATTTAATTTCGTTACTTGATCATTTTTTCAATGCTTTTTTATCACAAAGGTTTATCACGTTTTGTCACAAAGGTCTATTTGATAAATCAGTCTTAGTTTCGGACAACATTGCCAATTTTATGTCGGAAGTGTCATTTTGTCGTGTAAAATTACAGGACTACATTTAGTCATGGTAACTAAAGTATCAGAATATTTAATCACTTTAAACATACTGTTTACTATGAACACCCCCCCCCCAAAAAAAAAAAAAAGGAATTAGACCTACATTTCTATTATCGATCAGAGCGGTTAATCTATAAGGACAATCAGCAATATGTATCCCGCCGTACTTGTAGATCAGGATAGAATTAAAAACGAAAAACAAAATATATATATTTATACAAGAGGGAAATAACAGAGTAAAGTTGATATTCACTAAAGAACTAGTTTATTAATCCCCCGATAACAAGTGTTAATCCCTGGATCCCGAAAAAGTACTTCATACACATAAGATTATCCGGGAATACACATTCGTTTAAGTTTGATTTTAAATGTTACATGTAGCTGACTACTTCCGTCAATGTTGGGAGCACTTGTTATTTTTAATTATACTTCCTATACAGGAATTAATTCTTTGCACCACACAACAAACTTTGCATTCCAAACATAAAATTTATGTAGAATAAAATATTAACTTGAAATCACTATTTGATTCCCTTGTCTATACTCTTATTTCCAAATTGCTTCATGATTTTTAGCAATAACAGAGAGGCCCCTAAGTTTATTTTGACGCTCATTTACACTGCATCGAAAGTGTGAATTTTGTTTGGCGAATGGCTGACCCCGAAAATCCTGAGGCACGAGATACTGAAAAGGTGGCTTTCAACAAAATGCCAGGCCAGCTTCCGCTACATAATTCAGTCAATGTCAGCCGAGTAAATCACGAGAAACTTCGTTATCCACACTGCATCGTGTGGACTCCGATACCCTGCCTTACGTAAGATAATATTAGCCGAATATTTTAATAATAACAAAACATTTTCAGATTTTGAATTGTTCCCCCGAACACCCAGAGGACTAAAACAATATCTAATTATCCCCAACAATTAAGGGCCTAATGTAGGGACATACCTGTGAATGTGAAATTTACCTGTTATATACGTTTGAAATTGAATGGTGTGCATGTCTTTAAGTCCCCTATTCCAACATTTGAAAAAATCAGATTCCCCGTATTTCAAAATTGTACAAACAATTGATGTTTTTATAAGGTAGGTATGTTGTTTTAGCAATGCAATGTTAATTAAAATACAGGTCCTGTACAGGTAAATTTAGATATCCAGGTAAAGTAAAACATTTTTTTCTCTCCTCACAATTGACCTATCGCCATTGCCTGATACGGCACTCAGGCACCCTTTTGTGAACTTTTCCATTATGACATCACAATCAAATGGCCCGTCAAACACTTGTGTGATTATGACATTACAATTGAATGACGTCAAAAACACACATGGAGAGCCACGTGTCAGACATTTGGCGATAGGTAAATTCTGTAGTATAATAAATTTATAATAGTAAACTTTAGGTATTCAGGTAAATTAATTCAAATACATGTATTTAGCAAAATTAAGGAATTCAGCTAACTTAATTTATTTTTTCTTGTTAAGACACTTTAATATTTTCAATTTCATGGTAAATAAAGTAAAAATTTGGTTTGTTGGTACATTGTAAATTCAAATATTTAGTAAAATTTAGGTATTAGGGTATATTATATTATGTGTTCTCACAAACACACATTTAACTGGCATAGAGATTCTTATATTCCTAAATATTTTGTGAAAATAAGAACAGATTCAATGTGTTATGCATATACAGTAAAATTGATTAATCAATTGCAAGTGAATAATTGCCAAACTGGTTTCTCAAGCAATTTTTACAATACATACAGGAATTTAAGAATTTTTATGTCTTTGTACAGTGAAACCTCACCTACAGATCACCTTGCTTAGGAGACCACCTCACATTTCAGACCATATGTTTTCAGTTTCTTGAAGAACATAATGTTAAGAACCTCACTTAAGAGACCACCTCTCAAATCAGATCACTTTTAGTAAAACAGTTAGCAATCTTAGTAGCAAGGTTCCACTGTATATCTCTTTTTGTTGTTATATATCAATCTAAGTAAAAAGGAAAGAACATTTCTTCATGTTTTGACGGTCTTACATTTTACTAGGTTTGTACGTCATTTCAATGATATATCTATAAGTTTTGCTATGTATCATGTCGTTTTGTGCTCAGTATTCGGTATGTTTCTGTTAGGTTTTACTACTTATCACTAAATATTCATTACAGTTCTCTAAGAGTTACTGTGTGTTGCAATGGCATATATAAAGCTGTCAAATTTTACACTCTAATCATTTCATTGCAATAATGCCAAAGAGAGCACAATCAAAGAAAAGGAAAAAAACCATTAATGGAATTAAAAATGAAAAATATGTCACTGAAAAGGTAAATATGAAGTAAATCCTGTTTATATAAATCTTTTGAAGAGAGTGATGTAAAACACGTTTCATGAATGTCTGATGCGAATGTAAGAATAGAAATTGATTGGAATAACAGAGATGTTTAATTCTGATCTAGGAGTACATTTGGGTGCCACAGCCTAGTACTAAACCTCCTAATGAAGTGCTTACAAAGCGATTTCAAAGAGTTTTAACCAATCAAGCTATTTCAAAAACAGCAAGATGATCTCATTGAATGGTAAAGGGACCATAGATAATGTAATCAACATTTAGGAAAAATTGGTAGATGTCGATTAGATAGTTACTGTTTGTGGAATGTTGAAATTTTCATCCGAAATATGTTGTTACAAGTCACAATGGTTCCAGGTCTCGGCATCAGAACAGGAACCAACGGTTACCCACTTAAACCTACAGTTTGCATCAACCAAGCCCATCGAAGAGATAAAGTAATAGCCCTTGTAGTCAAAATAGTTTGATCCGCCTTCATGGGGACACTTAATGACAACATATTTTCCATCTAGCGCTCCAAGCACATGATGAAATTGCCACCTTGTACTAAACAGGGGGGGGCTCCATGGTGGAGTGGTTAGAGCATCACGCTTTAAATCATGAGGTCTCTCACTTCCTGTAAGCGCAGGTTTGAGTCTTGCTGGGAACTAAGCTGATGTTTTTGTTGGAAAGGTTGCCAGTTTACTTGTAGAGTGCTGTTGGTCTCTTTCCAGGTACATTGTAATCAGGTTCTATCCTTCACCATAAAAAACAGGCTGCCACCATATAGCTGAAGAAAAACCATTCAAAATTAAAAAAACAAAAATTCACCGAACTGGTTGGCCACCTGAAGCCTAGCATCTTTCATAGTTGAGTATCAATTACCTCTTCTGCATACTCAGCAATTATAGCTTCACATTCATTTGTGAATGCTTCTGAAATTGTGATGTGTGCAACTCTAAAAGAACACATGAAGGAGTGGTGATTGTCACCGCTGACCAAGTATCACAGGGTGATGGGTATTTTGAGTCCAACAGGCAAAGGTTTGTGAAATCATGTGTCTTTCTTTCAGAGTCTAAGAGTAAGTCTTCCGACTACTTCTTGAAACGTAACATGATTACACGTACTTTTTAATAAAAATGTAGTCACATCCTCTCTCTGATGTACCTCCAAAACCTGTTCATAAATTCCATATTGATTCCTCCTTTCTAACCATTCCCGAACCCAAATTGTTCTTCTCCTTCTTTTTTTATATTGTCAAAACAGTATAACAGCACCCTATTTTGTAGAACATTGATGTTTAGGGCCATTGCGACATCTACTGATCTAGTTTAATTTGAAAATGATGCTTGATAAACCTACGAAAAACATACAGAAACGTACCTATATGCAGTAAAACGCACTGAAAATGTATGTAACTTTTAGAGCTTTTCCATATTATGTAGTATTAACCTATTGAAACGTAGTTGATATGTACAATTGTTGTTTGTACGTTTCCATAGGTTTTAACAATGATTTATCAGCAATATATAAAAGCCAGGGATATTGCTGGCTTTATAAAGATCATAGTATGTAAAGATGCCACTTATCGTCATGTATCTAGCCGTAAGAACTAGGTTTTGTTGCAGTTTTAATACGATTTCCTATGTCTCATTACATATTATTATAATGGTTCGCTACATTTTCAAAACATAGTAAAACATAGCTCTTATACGTGACAATGTGACTGTGACTTGATGCCCCAGTAATAATATAATTAGGTAAATTCAAATATTTAGTTAAATTAAGGTATTTGGGCAAATTCAGGATAATTGATATTAGCAATAATATATTTTGATTACCTGATATAGGCCTATTCAAAATGTACTTCAAAGAAATGGATGAATGCATACAAAATATGCAATGTACAATTAGTCATAATACAAATTTTTATTATAAAACCCAAAAATATAATTTGATGATATGATATAATGTTAAGAAGAACTTGAAATTACAGGTACATTGAATGAAATGTAATTTTGATATTTTATATCATATTTCTTATGTTCATTTCTTTATCAGTTGCAAGTGTTTTTCAACAGAGTGGAACCTCGCCATTAAGACCAACTTTCTGACTGACTGAAAGTTGCATGGTCTGCGAAGCGAGGTGGTCTCATACATGAAAGTGAGGCTCTGTACTTATTTAATTATTTATCAAGAGACTGGAAATTTCTGGAGTGAAAAGCGAGGTGGTATCTTAAGTGAGATGGTCTTTAGGCAAGGTTCCACTGTACTTTTTAAAGTACTATAAGTAAATCATACACGTAAGTAAGTTGCTGTAGTGGATCTTTTAACTCATCGACCCCCTGTGTTACATTTAGACTCACCCAAATTAATAAATATTAGAGTCTACTGTCATAATTCAAGGGTGTTGCATGTAAAATTATTGTAAAAGTTTTATACTTAATCATACACTCCTGAATTCTGAAAATGGATTTTACTATTCTTTGAAATGGGTGAGTCCAAATGTGGCTACAGGGGTTGAAGAGTTAATTAGTCAATGATTACTTTGATGTTGCTTTAGGGTAGCAGACATTCAGTGATCACACCAACAATGACATTTTATATACATCACTGGTTTCATCCAGATTTTTTTTTTTTGAATGACATTTAAATTGAATAACTGTCTACATGTTTTTTTTTACTACACGGTACATGCATTATGAAACAAACTTATTTATCATAAATCCTTTCATAATAATAAGAACTGTTGACATTTTTAAAAATTGGATCTAATATGAACTAAATCTAAGGCAATGCCTTGGATGAAAGCAAATACAGCTCCATATTTTACAAATGCAGGGCAAAAAAATATTTATGGTGATTTGGGCCAAATTTAAGACAGGGTGGACATAATGTTCTCTCTCATAAAAGGGCGAAAATAACCAGGGGCAATAAGTGCCAGGTATTAAATATATGTAAACTGCTTAGGCAGCTGACATCTCAACATTATTTACATTTTGTAAATTATTCTTTATCTTATTTTCAGGTGGCTATTCCCATTCATTGGACATATGGGTATTGCTATGACTTCAGGAGTTATTCGGGACTTTGCTGGACCTTACTTTGTTTCGGTATGTAGCAGGAGCAGGTTAACCTCAGTGTGCTCATTTAAGACTATAAATACATATGTATTTGGCTAATTTGACGAAAATTAGGATTTCAAATTAGGTCATAGGAATTATTCAGTACCGCAATACTGGTAATGCATGAAGGTCATTCACGCTTTGAATCCCGGTGACTCAAGACTGACGACTCCTCCACTTTCAGTTCCTAGGCATGCTAGGGTCATTATGCTTAAAATATATGAAAATTGGATGAATTTGATTTTATGATTTTTATTAGATCTGTTATGAGAAAATGCACTTTCAATTTTGTTGTGTTTTCAGTTTCTTTTTTTCTCAAAGTCCATTTCATTCCCATCATCATCATTCATCATTTTATTTTAAGTATTCACATGCCTGAGCACCTGTTGATAAGACATGTGATTTCAACTCATTCACTGTACAAAACAATACAAAAAACAACTCTGATAATGTAGATATAACTATTCAGAAGATATGCTAACCAAGATGTAAGGGCACCACTGATTGGCAGGGCTGCAACAATACATCAAACTATCTATGCATCGCAATGGTGGACCTTCCAATAGTACAATTGCAATAGTAAATTGGCAGTGCAATAGACAATCATACATGTAATAGTGAGTTAGGCTATCGATGATTTCAATAGTTTTAATTTACTACATAAAAGTTAAGGTAAATGCTGAATTATTAAGAAATTTAAAGCATTTGCATGTATATATATAAAATTATATCATTGATGATTACAAATAGTTATTAGGTCCCTTTCACAGGAATATACATTCTTGAAAAACAATTTAAATCATTGAAAAACTGTACGAGTCAATATTCACAAGGTATTTCTGTCACTGAAGTTTTTTCATTAGGTTTTGTTTTATAGTTGTTAACAACTCAATAACTATCACAATAGTATTGCAGTAGTATGTGTATGTATCAATAGTATTAGTAATAGTACTGGAATAGTGATTTCCTCAGTAACAATACTGTTGTAATAGTTAAAATCAACGTCAATAGTATATGTCAACAGTAATAGTATTGGAATAGTGATTTCCTCAGTAACAATACTGTTGTAATAGTTAAAATCAACGTCAATAGTATATGTCAACAGTAATAGTACTGGAATAGTGATTTCCTCAGTAACAATACTGTTGTAATAGTTAAAATCAACGTCAATAGTATGTGTCAATAGTAATAGTATTGGAATAGTGATTTCCTCAATAGCAATACTGTTGTAATAGTTAAAATCAATGTCAATAGTATGTGTCAATAGTAATAGTATTGGAATAGTGATTTCCTCAATAGCAATACTGTTGTAATAGTTAAAATCAACGTCAATAGTATGTGTCAATAGTAATAGTATTGGAATAGTGATTTCCTCAGTAACAATACTGTTGTAATAGTTAAAATCAACGTCAATAGTATGTGTCAACAGTAATAGTATTGGAATAGTGATTTCCTCAATAACAATACTGTTGTAATAGTTAAAATCAATATCAATAGTATATGTCAATAGTAATAGTATTGGAATAGTGATTTCCTCAATAACAATACTGTTGTAATAGTTAAAATCAACGTCAATAGTATGTGTCAATAGTAATAGTATTGGAATAGTGATTTCCTCAGTAACAATACTGTTGTAATAGTTAAAATCAATGTCAATAGTATGTGTCAACAGTAATAGTATTGGAATAGTGATTTCCTCAGTAACAATACTGTTGTAATAGTTAAAATCAACGTCAATAGTATGTGTCAACAGTAATAGTACTGGAATAGTGATTTCCTCAGTAACAATACTGTTGTAATAGTTAAAATCAACGTCAATAGTATGTGTCAATAGTAATAGTATTGGAATAGTGATTTCCTCAATAACAATACTGTTGTTATAGTTAAAATCAATATCAATAGTATATGTCAACAGTAATAGTATTGGAATAGTGATTTCCTCAAAAGCAATACTGTTTTAATAGTTAAAATCAATATCAATAGTATATGTCAACAGTAATAGTATTGGAATAGTGATTTCCTCAATAACAATACTGTTGTAATAGTTAAAATCAATATCAATAGTATGTGTCAACAGTAATAGTATTGGAATAGTGATTTCCTCAGTAACAATACTGTTGTAATAGTTAAAATCACCGTCAATAGTATATGTCAACAGTAATAGTATTGGAATAGTGATTTCCTCAATAGCAATAACTGTTGCAGTAGTTAAAATCAATGTCAATATTCAGTACTATTGATTGTTTCTTTGGTTGTCTATATTGATACATTACATTGTAAACAAAGACAATATGCCAACTGCCAGGGTATATGAACTTGTTTATGTGTATATATATATATATTGGCCAGTTCATTTACCAACATTATTCAAAGGGTTAACTCATTCACCCCTAAAGACACATTTAGTCATTGATTTACAGAAGAGTCCACTTTTTTTCAGGGGTTGATGAGTTAAGTTTACCTCACAAGCATGTTAATCATTAATTTACAGGGATGATAATTTTCCTCCAACTGGAGGAATTCTGCCTTTTTCAAAATTTTCCTGTAATTTTAATTGTTTACTTTCCCCATTAAACCCCTACAAATTAGTGATTTCCTTTCTTTTTCACCATTATGGTTATGGAATCACATCCCTGAATTCTATTTTTGAAAGTATAGCCAGGTTTATTTATATGAAATCCTTTCTTTAATAACAGTTTACAGTTTTGAATTCTAATGAAAACAAAATTTTGTTTACAGATTAACAATTTATATATATATATATATATATATATATATATACACATGTGTACATGTATTCTCTTTTCAATTCAGGAAGACGACATGGCCTTTGGTAATCCAGCAAAGTAAGTTAGCAAAAATCTTTAATTTTTCTTTTTCATTTATTTCTTGGTCACTTTAGTCAGTTCCAGGTCTTTTATTAGTTTCCACAGTATTCAGCCCCGTTCCCAATATATGCAAAACACATTTTGATGAAAAACATACCCAATTTGCTGTATACACCACTACAATGATAAAACAAATACAAATGTATGCAGTATCAAAAAAAAAAAAAAAAAAAAAAAGAAGGAATTCCCAAAAAAACCATTACCTGTGCTTCATAGCATTATTGTCCATTATGGTCCATTTGAAATATTGCATCTTGTGTAAATCAAAAAATTTAATTTTACGATGGTTGTGATCACTGAAAATTTTTTAGCATCTCCACATAAGTGCAAATTCTTCATAGGGACATTCAAATATGGCAGCTTGTTTTTTATGGAGGAAAGAATCATGTTACAGCATACCCGGAAAGAGACCATGAGAAATTGACCTTAGAAGAAAACTTCAAAAAACATTCAACCCTACCCTAACTCTAGTGTTGAGACATATTTACACATTTCCAAATAAAATCTTGAAAGTTAATGAGCACTTATACCTGTATCATTTACCTGAGATAAATTATGACACTTAACTACCGCTAACTAGTCATAAAGACAGGACAAGATTTGGTCGTGAGTCACAAGTCATAATTCTTTGTAAAGTGGTTACCACTGTGGTGAAAAGACAAAGTCTCAGACTTAAGATCTGTTGAAAAATGAACCCCAGGCGACTGAGTCGTTAGAGCATTGCTTTTTGAACCATGAATTCTCTCACCTCTGGTCAACGCTGGTTTGAGATCCACTGGAACCTAAGCTGATTTTTTGAGAACTTTTAACAGTTTACTTGCAGAAGGCCATGGTTTCTTCCTGTTGACCTTGAAAGAAGTTGTCACCGCCAACATTAGAAATCTGGCAACCACCATATAAAATTATAAAATTGTTGAGAGTGGCATAAATCACCATTTAAGAATTTTGGTAGGCCTTAACATGCGTATTGAAATTTTATAAACCATGTACATGTACCAGCATTTCTAAAATGCTTGTAGATGGGTACATTGTTATTATTTTCTTTGTTAATGTCAAACACTGAATCATATAAATTCCACATTTAGTAAGGAAAGAGAGAGAGAGAGAGAGATTAACAAAATTGCACTGAAAATGTTTTTGAGTTAAGGCTATTTTGGTTGGTTGGTCCAAACACGTAAAAATTGATTATCTTATAAGGTCAGCTGCAAAAAATAGATTATATTTTATGTTGTACCTTGTTTGTTTTAGGTATTGGCAACTAAATTTGGACAAGGTTCAGAAAGGAAAAGAAAAATGGGATAAATCTGTGATAGATGCTTCAGAAGAATACAAAAAGCGCATGGTATGACAAGAATAAGAATATGTTAACCCTTCCACCCCTAAATATCTGAGTGGTATGCTCTATCTATTGTTTAAGACCAGTCAGTTGTCGTTGGTAGGGTTGAAAGGGTTAATATCCTAGAAAATTTAGAAAAGATAATTATTTTATTGTGCTTATTTAAAATTATACAGTTATATACAATTATAAAGTTATCTCTTTACTTGTTTCATGGTTCACCAGAAATACCATTGAAAAGTGTTTGAATATATACAGAGTGCGTTTGAAGAGTGTTTGAAAATCTTGAAAAGTGTGCTTAACACAGAAATGCCTTTGAAAAGTGTTTGAATATAGAGTTAGACCTTGAAAAGTGCTTAACACAGAAATGCCTTTGAAAAGTGTTTGAATATAGAGTTAGACCTTGAAAAGTGCTTAACACAGAAATGCCTTTGAAAAGTGTTTGAATATAGAGGTAGACCTTGAAAAGTGCTTAACACAGAAATGCCTTTGAAAAGAGCTTGAATGTAGAGTTAATCTGTGAAAAGGTCTTAAAACAGATATAACATTGGAAAATGCATTAATGTAGAGTTGGTCGGTGAAAAGTTCTCAAAACAAAAATAACTTTGAAAAATGCATGACTCTCATGATGAATGCTAATTTTTTCATCAGTGATTGAATTTTACTTTGTGTATGTTTCTTCATCACTAAAGAAAGATGTCTACAGTGGAATCTGTATTAAAAGACCACTTATCAGAGATAGAAATGAAACTTAACAATCAAAGTGCCATCTGGGCTTGTATGTCAGGATTTTGGGAGCCCAGTTGCAAGTCTGGAAGCCTAGAAACTTGCTTTTCCTGTAACATGCGATTTAAAAAAATCTTAAAACATGTTTTAAAGTACATGTAGTGTATACGCTAGCTACATAAAACCACTCAGTTACATAAAAATATATATAAAAACTCTTTTGAGAGAGACCACCTGTCTTGAGAGACACATTTCAGTGGCAGATGGGTGTGTTGTCTCTTAAAACAGGTTCCACTGTATTAAAATGAAATATTAGCTCAATTATATTATATAGATGTTTGACTTAGTATATTTTAATACATTAGGGCCTGGCACCATAATAGAATATAAACTTCTACTCAACTTTGGCTAATCCTGAAATCTGATTGGCTAAACAGGCCAGTTAGAGAATATTCTAAAGTCTTATGAATTGGTGCCAAGAAAAGATAAAGTTTGAACTGTAAATTGATGGTAATCACATTTTTCTTCTGTAGCACAACCTCTGTTGTGATAACTGTCACTCACATGTTGCCATGGCATTGAACTTGATGAACTATGATGGAAGCTCCTCCTACAACATGGTCAATCTGTGTTTTTGGATGTTGATAAAAGGACGTTATGTCAGGTATAAATTGTGTTTTTGTTTTTTGTTTTTATCAGTTATTTACGTCCAAAACTTGTCAATCGGTGCCATCTTTTGTCCTAGTTATATGCATGTATTTTATTTCTTCATTTATCAATAAATTATCTATTTATCTTTTAATCTCCTACGATGAAACCAGAGTGACTCTCCTCTGTCTGTGTCCATCAGTCAATCTGGTTAAGGATTTTGTTAAAGTTTTGGTTAAAGTTTAGTAATTGTGGACTTTTTCCTCTATATACAAATGTAATTGCCCCATCACAACACTAAACCCGTATATTGGCATCTGACTCTCCATTACAAAAGGACATTTATGCATGTTAAATCTCCAGACCCGATGAAAAAAGGGGTGTAAGTAAACATTTTTTGATACAGGTAGGTAATTAATGTTGGATAATCATCGTCCCCAAGCTCAGGTAATAAGATATATATGCCCTGTATTTGGAATAATGAGCTGTAAACAGGATAATCATATACAGCAGGGATTATAGACTTGAAAATGGCTACACCTCAAGAATGGTAAGCATCGATTTATTGTCAAATATGATGAAAAATACTATTAAAACAACAGAGCTCTAATCTTGTAAGACAACAACATCTGGGTGAATATGTGACTAAATTTAGTTTCTTTCCATTACTAATTTATTCAAAATCAAAAAGAGATGCAAATTTATTGGTTAGAGAAAAAAACACAAACGAAAAATGAAATGCTCTGTCATTTAATATTTTACTGTTACTGTGCAAGGGTTTAATTCCAGAGGTTGTGATTTTCATGTTTTTCATGTCCTCGGACGACGATAAAGTCGGCCGATTCATATTATTTATATTTACATTTAAAATACAGGACGTGATTTTTATTGGAAAGTGCATATATTATGTAAAATATATGCATTTCAATGCTATTTTAAATACCTGAAGAAAATCGGATGAATATGTGAATAGATATATCGGGTACTAAAAGATTTTTTTTTCGGATCTTTAATGTTACCCTGAATGCTGACATTGACAAAATCAAAACAACATAACTGTGAAAAGTATGCATACCTCATGTTTACAATCGTGCCACAATGTTCGGTGGAGTTGGGCAGTTCATAATTATATGTGTCAAGAATGATAAAGCCGAGAATTCCATGGGTCGAGTTAAAAATTGGTCGAGATCACCTGATATATCTGGCATGTGGACAATTTCAGAAATAAATGTTTTGAAACGACGAAAAAGACAAACTTTGCCTGATTTAGGCATGAAATGATGACGTACGAAAATAAACCAAACGGGTAATAAGAATAGAATGTATATTAACTGCAAATAGCACGTGTTTGTGAGACACTCAGTAATCTCTGTAAAAAATTACCGAAAGTTAATTCGCAATGCTCAAAGTAATGGCGGACAAATAATAACTGATATTACGAGTCACGTTTTGCAAGATTGTTGCAATTATACACATGCGTTTGTTACTCTAACCACCAGATGGTCTCTTTGGGATATATACGAGATCAAATATTACATAAAATGGGCATGTAAATTTTTTCACCTACGACAGCTCATCGCTTTAAGAATAGAATTTTTTCATAATGCTTTACATATGTCTTTTATATTTATTCCTATATATGTCTACAACTATGTATATATTATAGGAATATAAAAAATCAGTTGTGAATTTAGTCTATTGATTAATTATAAAACAAGCTAGTAAATGTCTCAAGTTAAATATTTGATTCATGATTTACACTTTGATAACATGTACATTGTAACAGAAATAATTTCCTGAATTGATGATCAATTTTCATGATTAGGCTAAAGTATCTAAATAAAGTCAACAAATTTGTAAGATTTAGGCCTACTTGAATTTCTCCTCACTGTGTCACAGAGGAAAGGAAAAGTCCCAAGAATTTCGGGAGTTGTGTGACATGAAGTCAATAAAGTCCGAGAACAAATTTGCTTTTGGATTTGGGAGAAGACTCGGCGTTTTATTCCCTTTTACAGTATTTTCACAGCGATTATGGCTTTAAAAAGTCCTTGGTGAATTCCTATGTATAGGATTTCGCACGTTTTACGTTGCGAGTACAGATATAAAATGACGACCAATATAACTAATCCACCTTTTATACCTGTTGTAGAACTTGTTAAAAATGTCTGCTGTGTGGGGAGATGAAGTGGGAATGTTTCAAAACATTTTTTTCCATTAAAGTTCAGAATCTTTTTATATTCTTAGTTCAGCTCTATACAGGCAAATTTTTTTAGGCATACTATATTTGGAAGATACCAACACAGTGCTGGCAAGGGATAATCAGATAATACTCTGTCACATTTGATTGAAAAATTTCAAATATCTTGTCAGTTGTATTCCTTATCTCTTCTACCCCTGAGAAATAATGGGCTCTATTTAACTCCTGAATAGCAATGGACTTATCTATAAATCAAAAAAATTAAGCTGGTTCAAATGTGTCTTTGGGGGTGAATGGGTTAAAATCAATGACATTGGACAGTCCAAATGTATATTCATGAATGAATGGGTTAATGTTATTACTCCATACTTGTATTTTCCTTCTCTTTGCAGTGTGTGGGGCTTCATCAAGACATGGCTGCCATTTCTCATTTTGGCAGGGATCATCATTGGCGTTGCTGTTGGTATGTCTGTGTGATATCTTACATCATTGAAGGCAAGAAAGAATTCTCATAAATACTGTGACCACTTATATAATGGATGCCATAAAGTTCAAATCCACTTTAAAAAGTGTAAACTGTTTCATACATGGAAGATATTAAAGATAAAACCAGGCAGTAAAGACATCTTACATCATCAGTAGAAAGATTGCCTTTGTCCTGATCCAGGTTTGTAATAGTGGGTCTATAGATAGGCAAGGTTTCTTTTATTAATTTTATAATATTTTATATAATATTATAGCATAGATATTAGATATTCCAAATTTTTCGGGGGAAAAATTGTTAATTGGAAAAATTACTGAAAAGAAATTTTAGTCAGGGCTATTTCAGACAGTTGGTTAAAATAGATCAACCATTGAAACAAATATGTTTTTTACTCATTTTAGCTTTAGATATAAAACAATTAAGAAAAGTAAACTTGAAGTATTCTGGCAGTTTGATTTAGTAGCAAAATCAGGAATTACTACAACAAATGAAATGTCTGATATTTTTTAATTTGTATATTTCCCACAAAATTTTGTTTGAGGTATTATATTCAATTGTAATAAATCAGTTATGATGCACGTGCTTATAAACTCTTACAGTCAATATCTGGGTACAAAAGAACATGTATTTCCTGATTCTCATCTATGGGCTTACATAAAATCATCATATTCCTTATCTATTTGTTGTCCTGTTTTAAGATTTACATTGTGTTATATGTTGCTTTAATGGATTCTTCTAGACAATAGACACCTAAAGATAATGGACTATATATAATCATTTCCATAGCAGATGCATAAACGCTGGAATCTCGCCATAGAGATCACCTAACTGACTGACTTATTGGAGCTTGGTGGTCTCTTAAGTGAGGGTACATACTTATTTAATATTTAATAACAGAATTTTCAAGTGACTAATTATTTAAGGTCTTAAATGTTAGGTGGTCTCTAGCGAGGTTCCTCTGTACATATGTTTTGATCATGCATGTTTGTGTCAGAAAAGATCAGAGATGAGATGGCACATTGTATGTTGCTTGTCTATTTCTATTTCATATATATATATATATATATATATATATATATATATATATATATATATATATATATATATATATATGAAACATGATACCTATATGTAATGAATGTCATCAATATTTGTTATTTATCTGATCTCTAATATGTTAACTACAGATTAGTTTAACAGACAAAAAAATCAACTTTTATTGGCATCTGGCTGGTCATGTGCAGATATTATATATTGGAGCTCAGTTGATGAATTCTTGACAGAATTGATCATCTTGGGCAGTATAACTTTGGTGTTATGTTGAATATATATATATATATACACACAACTATCATATATATATACAAGTATCATATATTAATATACATGTACATATTGTGATTGTTTCAGTACTTAATTAAAACATCACAAAATATATAGATATGTTTAATGAGGTTTAGTGCTGTGATATTAAATTAATATTGATTATGTATATATGACAAAAGTAATCTTGGCGTTTTGTTGTCTTTCACAACAAAAGAAAAAGTATGAAAGTTTCTAACTTGTCTTTGTGTGTTGTGTGTGTGAATTTTATCATGTATGAGGGAAAAAAGTATGAGAAATTGGTAGATTACTGGACATTACATAGCCATGTTTGATACAGTGATGGTACATATGTACCTAGTAGGTTCACGATGTCATTTGACCTTTGCTTCCAAAAGTCAAAGTTCAAGGACACACAGGCTTTTATTGAGATGTTGCTGGGTTATGCTCATCTTGACTTTGTTATTATTTGTAATTGTTCAGGTTATCAGGTGTTGTAACAATTTCATTGGTTTTTTTTGTAATATTTTACCTTACATATACTGTCGATTCCACTTATTTGCATACCTGATAATTGTATATTCCTGTTTATTGCATAAGAAATCAAAACACAAAACCATTTCCTATCTGTTATTTGTAAAATATTTCTTTAAATTGTACAGGTTAAACCCAGAATTCCTGTTAATTGCATAAAATATTAAATGGGGAAAAATGTACTGATTACGGTGAAAGTATTTATATGCATAAATACTAATTTAATAGAAATGTGAACATACCAAACTATGTTTTATGAGAATTTTGCTTTTATGACATTATTTTACCTTAATGCTTAATGAGAATCCATTACTAGTGTATCTAGGATGTTTGTTATAGTTTTATTCTTGCAAATGACTAGATGATTATGAACCATCAACGTTTACTGAAATACACTATTCCTGTTAATTGCTTAATTTTCTGTGACATTTTGGCTATACAATTAAGAAGAATCCACTGTAATTTGTATAGATAACTGTAAATAAATGTAATGTATTAACTCACATCAGTATTTTTTTGTCAATATTTATTATGTAATTATTTTATAACTTTGATGAAAATTGGGGGAATATATATGTGTGTGTGTGTAAATCAAGAAGAACTGAACATGTCGTATTTCATAAATTACTATAAATATATATTATATTGCTTGTATATTAAGCAGAATATAGCAACAATGAAATCCAACGTCAAGATTTGTAAAACTAACTTTATATATTTCGGTAATGATTTGTACTAACCTGATAGTATACATATATCTAGATTAGAACTGAAAATTAAACCAAAAATTTGTAATGGAATATTTGTTATAACTTTTCAAATTCATGTTCAAATATTTTTTAAAATACCTTCTTATGTTTTTTATTGTCGATGTATAGATTACTATTTACTTTATTTTTTTGAATAAGTACTGTTGAACCCGGGTATATTTAAATGAATTTTTCTTTCAAATATACAGGGGTTTCAAAATAACCAGGTTATACAATGTAATGGTAAATTACTAAAGATATTTGACCAGGGGATCAAAATCATTTTAAATTTAGCGGGACTTAGCAAGAACATGTTTTAATATAAGTTGATTCAAGGGTGTGTGGAAAATTCCAAGTAAAATATTTAATATAGAATATCAGGACATACGTGCACTGTAAATCCGGTTTTATTCGTGAAAATTTTATTTTTGCATAATTTTGTGATATCTTCATGTAATGAAGTATGATGAAAGTTTGACAGAAGAGCATTCGAAATTTCATCTCACAAATAAATTTAGAACTTGTGTATCATGAAAATAAAGTCCCACTGAAATTTCATCTCACAAATAAATTTAGAACTTGTGTATCATGAAAATAAAGTCCCACTGAAATGTTTGATTTACAGTGTGGAACAATGATATTTTGGGCTCATTACCAGATGATCTTTAGTCAATCTGTAAGCATCATAAC
Source organism: Atrina japonica (assembly GCA_030159075.1). Lineage (NCBI taxonomy): Eukaryota > Metazoa > Mollusca > Bivalvia > Pterioida > Pinnidae > Atrina > Atrina japonica. Next base: position 395,781 of record BROG01000329.1, on the reverse strand, counting down.
ACGATAAATAATGTTCCGAAAATTCAATATATTGTAAATTTCACAAAATGAAATCTCTCAAGGTACAATATCATAGTGACACTTAAACATAAAAGTTGTCATGTTGTTAGGAATCACGATCTTCTATTTACTGTAATTTTGGTCTGTTTATGACGATTTTTTTTTTTTTTTTTTTTTTTTTTTTTTTTTTAATATATAAACAAAATACAACATATAAGATACAGAGACAGGTACATTCACACATACACACAACTTTCATCCAGGTCATATTATGATACATATATATAGGAATTCTAATGTATATTAGTTATAATGTCTTTTACATTATTCCATTTGATGGTGAATTCTTTTTGTTTCATATTCACTGCATATGAATTCTTTTCTGCAATATAATAAGACAATTACTTTTGATGTAGTAATCATGTTTTTTCAAATATTTTCCTGATCTAGTTGTACTTTTATCAATGCAGTTATCACGTTAAGACAAAAGAAACTTATACTTTTAAATTTGAATTTGAATTTGAATTTTAATAGTCTTTTATGCCACACAACGACTTTTCAGTTATATGGAGGCAACCAGTTTTTATCAGTGGGAGACAAAACCCGGTTACAATTTACCCGAAAAGAGATCACCAGCCTTCTACAATTAAAGTGGCGGACTTTCTTACAAAAAATCAGGTTAGGTTCCAGCAGGGTTTGAGCCCGCACTGGCCAGAGACTTCATAGCTCAAAGTGTGATGCTCTAGCCACTAAGCCATGGAAGCCTTTGCCAATGCTGTTGACAAATACCGGTATTTTGATTTCTAATAACTCTACATATACACATTCATGAATTTTGAATGCTTTCAACAACAATTGGTTCTTCTTTGTGTCAAATATTGCCACTGTGTTCCCAAGCAAACCCAAATTGAGTTCTTTGTGATTGCAATAGGTTGGAAGATACATGTAATCAAAATGAACACAAGTTTTTAGTTACGAATATGGTTATTGTTCCACCACAGCAACTTTGTACAACATATTTACGGAAAATCCCTTTCAGAATCTTTCTGAATTTGCTGGGACATGCAGAACTATAGTTGGTATTTCAAGTTGCATGCATTAAAATGGTGCGAGGAACGAATCAAGACAGGATTTACCTCCCTTACACCTTTCAATTCTTTTCTGTCATAAATGACAATAATAACCAAGAGCTAAAAGGAAAAAAAAGAGTTTTTGGTATTGAAAATTATTGTTTTATTGATTCTGTCAATACTATTGTTTGTGTATTCTATGTACATGTACTGGGTACATTTGTATGACTTTGTGTGATGTTAAACTAAAAATATAACTATTAAAATAACGAAAATAATTTTGTGTGTGATATTATTATGAGTGTTTTTTGGCAATAAACTTTTATTAGATGAGAGACTGGGATTCGATTCACCAATCTCTACTGCAGTAATTAATAAGTTGGGGACCCTTTTAGCCTTTCCTTTTTTGATCTTGTTTGTTGAATACTTTTTTCTTTGGCAAAAATGTTTGCAGTACAAGATATTTTTATTTCCTTTCCTTTAAGTAAAATTCCGCACTGATAACACCATTTAAATTCTAAATTCTTCAAAAGCTAAGATAGTCATCTTTTTACCATGGTTATTCTTAGATGGATTTGGCTATGGAGTTAGATTTATTATTTGGTCTTGTTATGGGTTGTTATGTAATAACAACCTATTATGGGGTTACTATGACTTTTCATCGACAGCTATCTTGTTAGCAGTGAAGAGGTGGTGGTTGCTTTCACAAAATATTGTCCAACTCAAGAATTCAAATTTATACAGAAAAGTCAAATATTTTGGTACAAATGAAATTAAATCTAGTTTGAATAATCGTTAAATGAAATACCACATGATTTTACTTACATCTGCCTTTCGAAATTATACAATACGATTTGTAGTTAGTTTCAACCAAACATCGATCTATTTATAAATATGGAGATTCCAGTGATATAAAGCCTGTGTTATTCCGCCATTCATCATTTTGATATTGACAGCTAGCGAGCTTCAACCATACAGCGATGTAAATAGAAATAATAACATATCGCTGATACCAACATGAAGCTAAATCAATTTCTGTTGAACTCTCGAGAATATGTATGTTTTCTAGTCCGCGGAAAAATGAAAATAAAAGCAGAATAAGGGAATAGCATCGAGTTGGAGGTGCTTGTTATGCAAAGGGCACGTGAAAGTTCCTGTCAAAATTAACGTGTTTGTCAACTAATCGCTTTACATAACCTGCCTTTATGAGATTCCCGTGCTTATTCCCTTTATTTATACACCTTATGTGGTGACCACATGCCTTACATAACCATCGTCAGCTCAATTTCAGCGGACGGTCACTTGTATACTGTATGTATTGACATCGTAAAGGGGGGTAACTCGAACATTGAATGTTTCAATTTCCAGTTGTCGTTTCCGTGGAAGTTGATGGAAATCGCCATGTCCATTGTCGGGTGTTTACACAACTTTTGAAGTTAATCACAATTAAATTGGGATGTATAAGCCTAAAATCATTGTGTAATTGGTCTGTTAATAATGAATTTCAACAAAGGAAAAAAAAACCGTTTTATCCATTGCCGAAGGCCGGCGTTGATGTCTATAAGTGAAATTGGGGATAGATCGTTTTGCTACATCGCGACTTTAGGCCCGAATTATGTTGATGAAAAATTATTTGTTTAACAATAGACATGGGGTAAACTGTCTGTTTCACCATGTACAGTTATTTATATGAATGAATACAAGATAGTGAACGTTGTTTTGTTGTTTTTTAGTCAAGGCAGAGTATATATGTTCATGTACCACGGTAATAGCCCTAAATAGGATTGTTTACGTTCGATATTACAAGCCCTAAAATTTGCTTTAAATCACAGCCATTTTTCGCTATGAAAAAATTATTTTACCAGTTCCCAGTGCCATGTTTGGTTTAAATTTAAGTAGGCACCATAAATGCTCACGTTTTATTTTGAAATGAGTGTTAATGCACGAGAGACAATATTTAAAGTTGGTGCGGAAGATACAATAAATTAAATTTAGAATGTTAATTTTGAATTTATCTAGAGGGTGGAAATTGAAGTTTTTTCTATTGTTTTAAGATCTACATTAATCTGATTTATTTTCATTTCATATATGTTAGAAAGAAGTAGTTTGAATCCCATGGCTATTTTGCCAAAAAAAAAAAAAATCATTTAAGTACTATGATATGACACCATTTTCCCTTTAGATAATCTATTCTTATCTGGAGCTCAACTGATGAAGTCTGATTGACAGAAATGATGGTCGTGATCATTAAAACTTTGGTAAAATGTTTATCATATATATCACTATTAATAGTTGTTTGTGAAGATTGTTTGCAATGATACCTTTCTTATGATTCCATAAAGCTAAGCGATTTTTAAAAAATGAACCTGGGGCCCGTTTTACGAAAGGTCATAAGTCTTAAATCGTAATCCTTAGTCCTAATTGTCATGGGACTGACCAATCAGCGATGCGTTGCCATGGTAGGTAGGACTAAAAAGTAGGATTTAGAACTTAGGACCTTTCGTAAAACGGACCCCTGGACTGGAAGTCGCAAAATATACTCCAAATTAATGATTTTCACTAAAAAATTACTAAAATACTTTGAGTATGGTACTTAAAGCGATATAAGCTGTCACAATGATTATTCTTGTCCCCTGACATATAGTCGAGGATATGATAAAATGTGACAAACACATTATCAAACACGTGAAACGTTGTAAAAGACCTTCTTTTCGAAGGTATTTGTTTTCCCGTACCTTAAAAAATCCAGCTGTTTTCCGTATACAATGACCTATCAGATAAACTCTTTCGCCATATGAAATGTACTTCCTAATTCGGTCGGGGGGGATCTCGGTCTTGGTGTTTTATATTAACCTGCGACTGCTCATATCGCTTTAAAAATTTAGTTTGTACTCTTCTTATTTTATTTTTGATATTTCAAAAGTTTTTCAATGTGGAATGATTTTCATCGCTTTTTACAGCTGTAAGCAATGAATATACACCCATTTTCAGTTGCAATATAATTTCTGTGTTTTCATCTTTAAATAATGGGATTTGAATTTGATATCTAAGGGACATTAGCTGTATTTTTTCCCCATTATTTTTCTTTTTTACTTCTTAGATTGATAGGTCATATACAGACATGACAATTCGTAATCCCTATATATTTTGTAAAAATTGCTTGAGAAACCCAGTTTTGCAATTGTTTATTTTTAATTATTCAATATAGACTGTTCCTTTGCCGAATCCTCGATAAGAGAAAATTTAAAATGAAGGCGGCATTTTTAAGCTAAGTAAAGTAGACATTGGTATTCATGTGACTCTGGTGATTTAGGACGAAATTACGGCGAATAATTAAGTTTTCTGTCGTAAAAGAGTGAAATTAACTGTGGATGAAATTATTCATTTATTCAGTATCGCGTGTGTACGATAAAATCTATTCTTAAAATGTATGTTTTTGGTTCTTAATGGATGAGTTTTCACAGTAACTTGCGGTCCTGTAACTTTCGACGGCAAAACTGATACAGATTCCAAGAAATATAAAAATCTCGGATACCAAAGTATAAATCTTTATGATGTCCAGGATATATATACACACAAATCTAGTAAAATTGGACAAACACGAACCCCTGAAAATCAAGAAACGGGTATAGGTGTCACGGAGGAGTAAGCATTGATTTCCCTGATGACCGGCCGTGAGTCCACAGTCAAATCTAAATGAAATAAGTGAGGAACTGATCTTCGTCACAATCGGTACAGACAACTCAACAACTGCTATCGAACAGGCAACTCAACATTTCATTTAGAGAAACAGAGTAATCGCAAACAAGACTTTGCGGAACATTGCCATCAAATGCGGCTTTCGATATCCGTGTGTCAATAATTTGTCACCGAGTAGTTTTTCTATAAATATATCGTGACACCGAGAAACAGCCAGTTACTGTGAAGACTTACCGTTTTTTCAGCAATCTTTATCGTGAGAAGGTCCATAAAATATGTGTGCTACATCATATTATTTAATTAAATTTCTCTTATATATTTAACAAGTGAAGTAGACGATGTACACATATATTATATCCCAGTCACATTAAAGGGAACTACTGGTATCACAAAATTGTTTGTCAGAAATTATCGCATCAAAACGTATATATAATGCGCAAAAAACAGGAAAACACTCAACATTCACAAATTTTCGGCCACTTTTACTGTTATTTTGGCATACTGATACTTCCCTTTGGAGGACATTAAATGTTATTGGTATATATAATGTATTCTTTATATTCAGAGGTTAGCCTGAATACACATGTATTTATAGCAAAAATCTGAGTTAGATAGGCTATATCGTAAATGTCTATGTAAGATCAGAGGAAGATAAACTAAAGAACCAAAGTCTTAGTAAAATCAGAATTAGATAAGCCACATTGTAAGTCTTAGTAAAATCAGAGTTAGATTAGCTACATTGTAAGTCTATGTAAAATCAGAGTTAGATAAGCCACATTGTAAGTCTATGTAAAATCAGAATTAGATAACCCACATTGTAAGTCTATGTAAAATCAGAGTTAGATACACTAAATAATTAACTCTAAGTAAGATCAGAGTTAGATAGGATTAAATTGCAAAAGTCGAAAGATTTTCAGAGGTCCACGAGTGATCTATTTTCTCCTGATTTGTATATGGTTTCATGAAGCTTCTTTCGAGTTATACTTTGGTATCTAGGATTTTTATAAATTAAATTTACACTTTCTAGAAAGATCAGAGTTAGGTATTATAAATTTTCAACTCCTAAGTAAGATCAGAGTTAAACAGGATACTGTTATGTTGTAAATTTTTAATTTGGGTGCCATGTTGTATACATTGTATATTGTTGTTTAATTTAATTTTATGGCATTTATTTAAGAATATATTATGATTATTTTAGATTGGTACTAACAAAACAATCATGTAACAAAATATATTTAGTTTCTTCATTCATTTCTAAACCCGACATTTTTCATACAGATTCATTCCCGGGGAAATTTTTTACCATAGAATTATACTCCTCCATGGCACCTGTTCCCATCTCTCGATTGCCAGAGATCAGCGTTTGTCCAATATTCACCAGATTTGTATATTGTATCCTGGACATCCTGAGGATTTATACTTTGGTATCTGTGAATTTTTAACGCTAGAATACTTTATTTTTTTTTGGGGGGGGGGGGTATACAATTGGCATTTTGTTGACAGGGTAAGGGTTAAAACAAATCTGTTTATTACTTCCATGCATACTGTTTGGCTTATTTTACAATAGTTTTGATTTATGTATGTTAGAAGTCAGATGTGAAATGTGATTTCAATAGCGATACATTTTATATCGATATAAAATGCTTCACTTTTTCATGATACAAAAAATCAAATCAATTACCTTACAATTTTGACGACGTAAAGTGTAATTACCTGTTGAGAATCAGGGCTGACTCACACTGTTTATGATGTTTGGTAGTGTGAGAAAAAATATTTGTAACAGGTATTTATGACTATTTCCGTGATTCTGTGTTACACCTGCCACGTATAATTAGCCTCCAAATCTGACTGCCTTAAATTTACAGGCAATGATAAAACATGTCTCAAGTTCCTATGTTTCAGGAGTTGAATTGACAATTTCCAAATATAAATATTGATGATAGATAAACTAAACGCAAACACAATACAAAAATAATAACAACAACAAAACGACAATAATTATATCATTAATTAGAACAATTTTAAGTTCGTTTGAAATTCCAATCTTCAAAGGGAGGCAAAGGGGACAGAAATTTATTGTAAAATTATTCTTGGGTGAATAAGCAATACTTTTATGTCAGCAAAACTTTTATGTATGTCTCTTTGTTTGTCTTACAGGATCCACTGATGCCCTCGCCAATCCCCTTTAACAACAGCTGGCTATTAGCTCCTACAAGAAGTACGTATTTGCTACTTAGTGACTAATGTAAAATGACCTTGACATAACGTAAAAAGACAAATTACAGAACACTGATTCAGAATCTTCAGTAAAAATCTTCCGGGGTCAAAAAGCTAGAAATTATAGGGGATTTCGCTCCGTATTTCCTTGAGTCTAAATTAACTCTCATTCTAATTTTGATTTAGAAAAAATACGCCTCGAGTGAAAGGATAGTAATCAGAATGACGTGGCATTAATCATCATATATAATATATATATATATATATATATATAATATATACATATATACATACATATATATATATATACATATATATATATATATATATATATATATATATATATATATATATATATATATATATATATATATATATATATATATATATATATATATATATATATATATATATTGCATTGCACCGGTTGTCCAAACTTAAAAGTTAAGAAACTAAATTTAGCTAAGTGGTGCTACATATAACTAATTGGTCCAGCATTTAAGATTCCATATTTACTAGACCCTCCTCATTCATTGTCATCTTGAATTAAATCTAAATGCCGTATGCTTTACTGTTCAAACGATGCGTGGATACAAAATTACGAAGACACTATTTCAACACTTCCTGGTAGCCTACTTTATGATTACAACGAGACAATATATTTCACATTTTTATTTTTTATTTTTTTTTTTTTTTTACTATTTTACTGTTTTAAGTTTTCTTATATTCACTTGGTTCTGCAAAGAAAAAAGTATGAAAGTTTATTTCAACGTTTGCAGCGATCAAATATTACAGAGCGCAGTTCATACATTTATCTATATTAAACTAACTTTGGTTTCTTTGAGATATGTCTGCAGGAAAGCAAAATTCAAACGAGTAGGCTGTTGTGATATTCACACACACACACACACACACACACACACACACACACACACACACACACACACACACATACACACACACTGACTGGATGGTTATGTATCTGGACTCGAATACATTCGTTGGTAAGCCTAAATTGGAATTGTATATAACTATAAGATGTCAAATGACGACACGGACAACTTATCGTTAAATTTTCGGTACGACCTGTCTCCCTTCATCAAGGCAAAAAGAAGTGAATTTCATTATCACACACACGCTCGCGTGAAAACACAATTTTTGGCCTTTAGTCATTTTAATGGTTTATATAATTCATTTAAGATTTGCAGCCTCTTTATATGGATAATTATATATGCATGTGTATTCGAAATTGTGAAAATGATGTGTTAATGTGATCTACTAAATAGACAGCACATTCCCAGTCTGTTTTATTATATTCCACGTGGCACTTGGTTGAAGGTTATTCAAGTAAGCTGAAAGCAGAAGGTGCGAAAGACAACTTTTTATTGGCATGGTCGAATTGTCTTTTATGATCCAACCAAATGTCAGCAATCGGGACCAGTAATTTATAATTTATGATAAAACACAAACGGACGTCACTAATTCCTTGTCATGTTCACGCTTACACTTATTGACTTTGATTACAAATATTTTCTGTTTTTACAAATCAAGAATATTAGCGACAGATGTATTGAAACACATTCAGGGCCCGAAGTCACAAAATTTACTCAATACTCTCAAGCTTAACATTTATTTCAATAATTCGACTATTTAATCCTTTGTAAAACGTTTGGGCTTGAATAAATACGTTGAGTACGGTACTCAAAATTTTAGTAGGTATTCAAACATTTTTAAATATATCTGAAGGTTTCTTCAAATGAGCAATAATTTTGATCATTATTTACAATTGTATGCCGTCAATAGGCAAACATGTACAGTTACATAATACATTTTGCGTGTTTTTTACTTAAAATCACGAAAAGTTAGTTGAGCTTGAGTACTGAGTAAGTTTGGTAATTGGAGAAATAAAAATGATGACAATCTTTAAATTCTGATTGGTCAAACGTTATATGATAAAAGTAAGATAGCAATCTTTAAACACCAATTGGTTATGACTAATATTGTTATGGTAAGAATTGCTAAATATTTATTGGTCACTCGTGAAATCATGACATTGACAATCTTTAAATTCCGATGATCATGAATGACATTATACTATCATCAATGATTTAAGTTTGATTGGTGGAACTTGCTAGTAAGCTAGCTTAATCTAGAGTCAAGCAAATCTTGAATTTTGCCTTTTCCATTGCTTTGAACTCGAACCTTTCTCTGAGAGTGCATATACCTGAGTACCAGTATCTGTATTTATGATTCAATTAACAGCTTCCAACAGATTGTTACTATACTATAGAGTGATATAAATTCTTAACCGTTTTTGTTGTTGTTGTTGTTGCTGTTGTTGTTGTTGTTGTTGTTGTTGTTAACGTCCCACTCAAGAATATTTCACCTATATGGAGATGTCACCAAATGCCGGTGAAATGCTTTAAATTTTGGCACTTACGGCCATTGAGCAGTGACGGTTCTTTAACGTACCGACACCTACTGTGACACGGGACCTCGGTTTTTACTGTCTCATCCGAAAGACAGGAAACCAACCTGACGCCGGCTGGTCTCGAACTTACGATCGCGCTGCCGACTGAACCAGGCCGGCTCTAAATTTTCAACCGGACTGGTTTAAATACGGTAATGATCCTGAATCCTTCCAGCTTTCAATACAACCCAACACTTCTACCTTAGTCTGTTCTTCTCATGTGAAAAACCATGACATTCACCTTTCATATCCAAATCTAGAAAGAACAATTAAAAGATTCTCCGGTCACGGTGAAAAGTCGGTCGATATATTTCCTATTAATTTGTCTAAAGTTGAATTTACTATTATCAAATGGAACAAAGCATTAGGAAAGGGTTTGTGCTTCGATTTTGTTTGTCACACCTCAGGATATTAAACTCTCATTATCTCATTCTGTTTTAGATACAAAAGCAATCATTAGTTTACAATTATTATATTTCATTGTTTCATGCTATATTCTGTATTAGTCATACTCTGGAATACCTTTTCGTATTTAATATTTTCATCTTTTAAATGAAATTCCTTTCACAAATACAGTTAAATGCTTCTTGTTCTGTGCTAGCTTTCAAATATACCAGGAAATCATTATTTAAGTGTCTACTGATACAATGATTATAATAAGGCAATATTGATATTAATGGCAACATATGAATGGGAGGTTTAATATACGACCGCCAACAAATTTTTGAATTTGTCATTCTGGACCAAAGAAATAGTTCAATGTCAGTATGTATGGTGTCTTCTAGTTTTGTCAGTGCCACCTTGATAATAGAAGAATATTGATATTAATGGCAAAATAAGTGTGAAGCTTTTAAGATCGCCAGCCACAAATTTATTGGCAGACCTGGACCCCGTATTGTGAGTGCTCCCAAGTCTAAGATTTGGTCTTAGGACCATACGTACGACTTCAGGCTATTTTACAAAGAATGAGGACCAAATCAAATTCTATTTCAGTGACTAGCAGGGACATTGCGTAGTTTTGTTGTATGTGTAATGATATACCTTTGTAAATGTAGCTGGTGAACCTATTCATATACAATTAAGATATAAATTTGAAAATGGTTCGAGACTTGAGTTGGGAAAGTGTTGATAAAAAACTTTTGTATTAAGGTCAAATAACTTAGAACTTGTGACTTCTCGATAACACGCACTCCAGGAATACAAAATATATCCATGTTCACCTGCAAAATTAGAGCAGTCTATACTTACCAAATCTAGTTATATAAGTATTTTAAAAGAGCATTTGAATGGCAGATTTGATTAGATCAGATTGGATTTGGACATGATCACCGAACAATCGTACTCTACTTCACATTTGATCTGGATATTTTGTCTACATATCTCAGCTGATACCCTAATACGGAAGCCTATAAGGGTCACTCTGAAAAGAAAAAAAAATATTTATGTCGTTTTAACGCGTTAATTTTCTTGTTCGTTACGCGGTAGTTATCTCGTTAAAACGCGATAGTATCCCGTTAACACGCGATGTATTCGTTTCAAACGCGTTATTTATCTCGTTAAAACGCGTTAATTATCTCGTTATGATCGCGTTATTGATGTCGTTAAAACGCGTTATTGTGATCTCGTTAAAACGCGTTTATTTATCTCGTTTGATGCGATAGTTATGTCGTTTGAAATTGCGTTATTTTTCTAAAGTTAAGTCAGTCAGATAAAATGAGTAAAAACCGCTGAATGTTATGATTAGTTTTCAAATCTGCATTTTCCGTGATAGATATGCCTACGCCATTGCAATGATCTTGTAGTCTGTGTTTAATGTTGTTTTGTCATTGTGGTTAATGCAAGATTTGCTGTGACAAATGGTTTGAAACCTTTATTGTTTATATCGGCTTTTACATTTTTTATACGAGCGGCCTGGCTCATATCGTGGTCGCGCACTCGACTCCGGATCGTGAGATCGTGAGTTCGAGTCCCGCTGCCGATTGTTGGTTTCCTTTCGGATGAGACAGTAAAAACTGGAGGTCCCGTGTCAAGTAAGTGTCGGCACGTGATCCCTCACTGCTCAATGATCCGTAAGTGCCGAGATAGTTAAAATTTGAAGCCCTTCAATCATTTGGTGACGTCTCCATATAAGTGAAATATTCTTGAGATCTGTATTTGAACAACATGAACAAACAAACAAACAAATGATCCGTGTTTTTATACAAAAAGTTTATATGTTTATATTTGTTTAATGTTTGTGATGATTGTGACATTTGCTTTACACCCACCTGAAGAGCACAGGAAATTAATTTTGCGGATACGTATTGGGTTTCGAGTAGTGTCCGTTTGCCGTATTCTGCGCGTCCGTCGTCCGAAGAAGGGGAGGGGTTAGTTGAGGGTTAAATGGGTGGAGTATAGGTCTTCTCCTCTAGGTGGAATGAGGGGGTTAGGATATGTGGGGGTGAACTGGACGCTGACGTGCAAATAGGGCGCCTAGTGCTAGTTATCTACTGTTTGTGGGATATACTTGTAATGTCGCGATACTCCCTAACTACGATAGTGGCCGTTCACAACAGCATAAAAATAAGAACACTTAGGGGGTATATATTTGCATAACGCGTTTTAACGAGATACTATCGCGTTTTTAACAACCATAATTACAGTTTTAACGAGATAAATACACGCGGGTTAAAGTGATAACTAACGCGTTTTAATGAGATCAATACCGCGTTTTTTTGAAGAGAATAAGTAACGCCTTTTAACGAGATAACTACCGCGTTTTTGTAAAATTTTCAAAATTTTTAACGAGATACTATCGCGTTTATTTCAAAAAATACTATCGCGTTTTAACGTCAATAATTATCGCAAAAACGAGATAAATAACGCGTTTTAACGAGATAACTAACGCGTTTGAACGAGAATAAATAAAACGTTTTAACGAGTTAATTATCGCGTTTTTTTCAACGAGATAAATAACGCGTTTTAACGAGATTCTATCGCGTTTTAAAACTATACTATCGCGTTTTAACGAGATAACTACCGCGTGTTTAACAAGAAAATTAACGACTTCAAAACCGACATAAATATTTTTTTTTCTTTTCAGAGTGACCTTTATAGGCTTCCGTACCCCTAGACCTAGTTGTCTCAAATTTTAAAACTCGATTTATATGTTTTATGTCTCTCAGTATTGTCTTTGTCGTTACGTTGTAAGCTGTCATTATCTGGTTGTAATCTGTGTTTGATTTCATGGTTTTGTGTTTGATACTGTGATCTATGTTTGCTGGTATGATCTATAATTGATGTGATCAGAGTTTTGTGATCTATATTTTATATTATCTATGTTTGATGTTATGATTTGTGTTTGAACCAAAATTGTGATCTGTTTTGTATGTTATGATGTGTTTGATGTCATGGTCTGTGTTTGATGTTATGATGTGTTTGATATCGTGGTCTGTGTTTGATATGTGTTTGATATCTTGGTCTGTGTTTAATATGTGTTTGATATTGTGGTCTGTGTTTGATGTTATGAGATGTTTGATATCGTTGTCTGTTTTTTATGTTATGACGTGTTTCATATCGTGGTCGTGTTTGATCCGTGTTTGATGTTATTATGTGTTTGATATTGTGATCTAAAAACGCTGAAGCAAATATAACCTGTAATTGAAGAATGAGTGTTTTGAAGATCTTTATTTTATATGATCTATGTTTGATGTTATGATCTGTCAAAAATCATGTTTTTTTATGGCTATGATTAGTTTGATCATTGATCTGTATTTGATGTTATGATCTGTGTTTGATGTTATGATCTGTGTTTGATGTTATGATGCATATTGTGATCCGTTTTTTATGTTATGATATGTTTGATATCGTGATCTGTATTTGCTCGTTTCGTCTCTGATGTTTGATGTTATGATCTGTGTTTGATGTTATGATGTGTTTAATATTGTGATCCGTTTTTTATGTTATGATATGTTTGATATCGTGGTCTGTGTTTGATATGTGTTTGATATCGTGATCTATGTTTGCTGTTATGATCTGCGTTTTTTGTTATTATCTGTGTTTGATGTTATGATCTATGTTTGATATTGTGATCTATGTTTGATATCGTGGTCTATGTTTGATCTGTGTTTGATGTTATGATCTGTGTTTGATATTGTGATCTATGTTTGATATCGTGATCTATGTTTGATATCGTGATCTATGTTTGATGTTATGATCTGTGTTTGATGTTATGATCTGTATTTGATGTGAATTAGTTCTTGATATCGTGATTTTTGTTTGCTATCGTGATCTGTGTTTGATGTTTTATGTGAGCTATCTATTTATGCTTAATGTTATGATCTGATATTGATATTGAGATCTTCGTGTGACGTCTTTATCTGTTTTTTTATATTGTGATCTATATTTGATGTTATGATCTGCAATTGTGTCTTTGTGATGCCTTGATCTGTATTTGTCTTGTTCGATTGTCTCTGTGTCTGTTGTGATTAAGCCTATAGTCTGTGTTGGACGACTTCTTATCAATGGTAACTTGTTCTTTGAGTTGTCTTCGTCTATTTGTAATGGTAAAGCATGATGACAGGGGGCTCTGACTACATCCTGACATCTGGTCACATAACGTTTGGGATTCACAATTGTTCTTCATGTTGAGACCATTATCACATCTGATTTGTCGTATTCCAATGGACTTGGAGTTTCGATTATCCATTGGAACTTGTTATAAGTATCTGATCTATGTGTTAAACCCAGAAATAAATGTTCTTTTGACAATGTTCTGGTCACCTATTTTTCGTGGTTTGCGATTTTCTGCCACAATAGTGAAAATGATATTTCTGGTCGCCAATCTACCATTACATTTATATATGTGACAATCTAACTCCAACCACTCCTACTACGTGGCTGTTCCTCTTTCCAATCTTTAATATTTTCTTTAAAGAAATAGCCATATAGACATGGGATATGCGTCTAAATAAGTTCCAATATTTACGGTATATACACTTTGACATCAAGTTTACTTTCGTTAAATATTAAATAATTTTTCGTACTAAACATTTTATCTGGAGGCATCTAATGTTCTTCGAAACGCGCACCTGTTCTTTTTCCCCGATATCTTTAATACGCTGTTTCGCATAATTAGATAGTCATCTAAAAGATTTAACTTCATTCTTTCAATTAACTACAACGAAATGAAATTGAGCTTATCATACATTTTGACTAGTCTGTGAAAATCATAACTCAATGAAAAGGAGTTTTCCTGGGGTGAGTAAGTTTCCGAATCCACGATTACCTACTTGATCACGTGTCGCCTGTTGTGCATCACTATACTGATTCTGGCCATGAGTAGTATCTTATTTGTTTTGTTTGGATTTGGCTGCAGAATCAATGATAGGTGTGATTGGTCTGCAAATAATTCTGAATCCTCCATTATACCTTATCTCTCCTGTGAGTTTCCAGATATTCGTAAATGTCCAAAATTCACTGTATTTTTGCATCATGTAGATTGCCTTGGTATCTGTTAAACTTGTATATAAAGACCCCCTTCGGGACACAAGACCAGCCTTTATAGGCAGGTGATCTTTATATATAGAGGTTGATTTGTACACAAATGGTACTATTGGGGACAGCAAAGACCAGACTTTGTGACCAGGTGGTCTTTATAAACAGGTGATCGCTAAAGTAGGTTTATGTTTATATATGCTAAGAATTTGTAGGAATTTTTGCAATATAATAACTATTTTTGTTCGGAGATATTTCAAGTTATCTTGGATATCCTTGGATAAATATATTACAATATGTAAAATATATTCACGGGATTAAATTTGACATAAAGTTATAAAATATGCATATATATATATTTGCAAAATTTCATCGTATAACAATTTATAAATAAACTTAAACAAAAGCAAAAATAAAACATATAGATACATTAAATAGGGATAATGTCACATATATGTTTACATATGTCAATATAAGTATACAATAGATATGCAAAAATACCAGTATGTCGTTCAATGAAAGTCAAAATTGGCGTCCATTACAGGGTTGTAGGAAAATGAAAATATGAAATACGCACAAATAAATATAAGAGACCATCTATTTATTTCAATATACACGTAAATATTAAAAATATGCATATACAAGTTTACATTATTTTTGTTCGTGTTGTTAGTAATTTATATAATTCGTATCTTGACTTGTATCTACTTGTTTAGATCCAACATCCGGGGATATATGGTGTTGTTAGATTTAGTGCTTTGTGTATGCAATACAACACCACTTGATATAAATAGAATATGTTTTTCAGTTCGGAGTTTATTTCTCACTTTTTGATACAATGTAAAGTTTCTCCTTTAATAAAAACCATTACAATAGCCAGCTGAAAAGTTGAACTTATGGAATATAAATGAATATTCGCTTGATTTTAGAAATGAAATATAGAATCTAGATGTGTTTAGTTATCCACTAGTTCAACTTCAGTTCAAATTGTATTTTTTATTTTACATCACAAAATAGCGATGCAAGTCTTATCATATTTCTCAATCTATTAAATATACAAAATTAAAAACAACAGATAGAAATCGACAAAGAAATAGGTGCAAACCACTTGTTCATGGTAATTGAATTACCGTCTGCTGTAGGAGGCACACAACTCCATTCCTGGCACGCGCTTGTCTTGCGAATTTCATACAATGTATCTTATCGACATATATCATTCAATCGCTAGCTGTGACTGTACCTTTTCCCTGCAGGGAGTCACAAAACCCATGCAATGTAGCGCAAATGTATCTTCCAAATTAGAGAGCGTTTATGCATCATTTCAGTACTACAGCAGAGAACAGCAATCAAAGAATCGAGATACCATAACAACTGCGAAATGATTATATTATCGCCGTTTTCTATCTTCTTGTTTTTTGAAATTTGATGAGCTTAACATAAGATGAATGAAATTAAAATATGCACCAAAAGATTGATGATATCAAATCTCGACCAATTGTCACAAGCACGTGTGCGTCATCTATTTCATTTTGGGGGGTAAATGAAGTAAAAACAACAGTTTCTTTTAACAATGGTACTTTGGGATTATAACTGTGATATACATAGTCATTTAATATCCGTTAAATATACATTTTCCTTTAGAACATGGAATGAGAAATTAACAAGTACACTCACAAATACTTGAAGACTGGCTATATCGAAGTCACGATTGTATTCAAAAATAGATATAACATTTCGGAATGTTGAATCATAACTACAATTAAAGGACAAAGTATCATTTCATCCTCATGCGAGTATATAGGTATAAAGATAATAAATCCATTTCTAAAATACAATACCCATCGACTCTTTTGCATTTAAAGTTTTATTGAAATAACCTTTCCAGTCTTTTACATATTGTGTTTGCGATATTTGGCATAAGTTCAGGTTTCCAATGGAATCGTTTCCAGTTACGTAATAAACAAATGATTTTATGCGTGACAAAGATAAGATAATATCAACACTATTTGGCACTGCGTAGCTTTATTGTGACGGTAATGCGGTCATAATATTTGCTTCGTGTTGGGTATACAACCAAATGTACTAAACACTTAAGGAACAATCAACTTTAATGTTCATATGGCTCATAAGTTGTCCAAAATGCGAATTGTTTTTAAAAGAACTAATAACGTGTTAAACATTATGACGCATGTTTAGTTTTGTTAATTTTTAAAAAGATCAACCATACAATTATACAGTTGTACCTGGGGATCAACCATACAACTATACAGTTGTACCTGATGATCAACCATACAATTATACAGTTGTACCTGGGGATCAACCATACAATTATACAGTTGTACCTGATGATCAACCATACGATTATACTATTGTACCTAGGGATCAACCATACAATCATACAGCTGTACCTGGGGATCAACCATACGATTATACAGTTGTACCTAGGGATCAACCATACAATTATACAGTTGTACTTAGGGATCAACCATACGATTATACTATTGTACCTAGGGATCAACCATACAATCATACAGCTGTACCTGGGGATCAACCATACGATTATACAGTTGTACCTGATGATCAACCATACGATTATACTATTGTACCTAGGGATCAACCATACAATCATACAGTTGTACCTGGGGATCAACCATACAATAATACAGCTGTACCTGGGGATCAACCATACGATTATACAGTTGTACCTGATGATCAACCATACGATTATACTATTGTACCTAGGGATCAACCATACAATTATACTATTGTACCTAGGGATCAACCATACAATCATACAGCTGTACCTGGGGATCAACCATACGATTATACAGTTGTACCTGATGATCAACCATACGATTATACTATTGTACCTAGGGATCAACCAAACAATTATACAGCTGTACCTGGGGATCAACCATACGATTATACAGTTGTACCTAGGGATCAACCGTAGTTTAAATACACAGGAATCAACCATACAACTATACCCAGGAATAAATCATTCCGTTGCACACAGAGATTAAACATACAGTTATTATGGGTGCACCGTTTTAGTATTTGTTCCTTATTTTCTGATATAAAAAATTCATGTTTTGATATCAAATATACAATCGAACCTTCTGATATCAGAAAATATTTTTTTATATCAAAACTTAATTTTGTGACTACCGTAGAGTTGTACCACCAGATTAACCATACAGTTATACTCGGGGATCAGCCATAAAAATATATCCAGAGATCAACCATGTAGTTATATCCATGGATCAACCATTCAGCTATACCCAGGGATCAACTATACAGCTATATCTAGGATCAAACATACAGCTTTATCTAGGGATCTACCACACAGCTATATCTAGGAAAAACATACATCTTTATCTAGGGATCTACCACACAGCTATATCTAGGATCAAACATACAGCTTTATCTAGGGATCTACCACGCAGCTATATCTAGGATCAAACATACAGCTATATCCATGGATCAAACATACAACTATATCTAGGATCACATACACAGCTATATCAAGAATCAAACATCAAGGGATATATCTAGAGATTCTACTTTACAGCTCTATCTAGGATCAAACATACAGCTATATCACTGCATCAAACAAACAGCTATATCTAAGGATCTACCATACAGCTATATCACAGGGATCAAACAAACAGCTATATCTAGGGATCTACCATACAGCTATATCGAGGGATCAGCCATACAGTAATATCTAGGGATCAACCATTCAGCTACATCTAAGGATCTATCATATAGTTCTATCCATGGATCAAACAAACAGCTGTATCCATGGATCAACCATACAGCTATATCTAGGATCAAACATACATCTACATCTAGGATCAAACATACAGCTATATCCATTAATCAAACAAACAGCTATATCTAGGGATCAACCATACAGCTATGTCTAGGGACCTAAACTTGAATTTCGGATATAAAAAAATCACCTCTATTTCCTGTTATCAAAAAATCGAATTAGTTATATCAGAAAATAATAGTGAATAAATACTTAAACGGCGCCTCATATGTTGTACCCAAGATACTGCGATACAGTTTTACCCAGAGATCAACTATTCAGTTATACCCAGGAATCCACCATACATTTATACACAGAGATTAGCCATACAGTTATGCCCAACCGTAGAGTTGTACTAACGGATTAACCATACAGTTATACTCGGGGACCAACCATAAAAATATATCTAGAGATCAACCATGCAGCTATATCCAGGGATCAGCCGTCCAGCTATACCTAGGGATCAACCATATAGCTATATCTAGGATCAAACATACAGCTATATCTAGGGATCTACCACATAGTTATATCTAAGACCACTCATACAGCTATATCACTGCATCAAACAAACAACTGTATCTAGGGATCTACCATACAGCTTTATCGAGGGATCTACTATATAGCTATATCGAGGGATCAGCCATACAGTAATATCTAGGGTCAACCATTCAGCTATATCTACCATACAGCTATATCTAGGGATCTAACATATAGTTCTATCCATGGATCAACCACACAGCTATATCTAGAATCAAACATACAGCTATATCTATGATCAAACATACAGCTATATCCATGGATCAAACAAAGAGCTATATCTAGGGATCAACCATACAGCTATGTCTAAGATTCTACCATACAGCTATATCCAGGGATCTGTAATGCACTATATCAAGGGATCTACCATACAACTATATCTAGGGATATACCATACAGCATTTCTCAGCGATCAACCATACAGTAATATCTATGGATCAATCAAACTTTTGCTCAGCGATACAGTTCAAGGGATCAACCATACAGCTGTTCTCAGTTATCACCCATACAGTTCCACCAGGGAGATAGTGGTTTCAATAAGATAAACGACGTTGGATTAAAATAAGGCATTACTGTAATAACTGTTTACAAACAAACTGAAAGTCTAAACTTTTATGTTAAAAATATATGGATTACAGTATTTTGAAACAATTGTGAGTCGATGTAGGCCTATAATTATATTTACATGTGATGCCGGAGAGAACTGATAAATAAAATTCAAATTTTCCATTGATGATTTGGAATAGAAATGTTTGAATACATTTTTGTATTTTTTCGTGACCTACAGTCAACATTCAGAATAAGAAGTAACAGGTAGAAGTCATAAAGCGCTTGAAACAATGTTGCGAAAATATCTATAGAAAACTACCAATAGGATTGGAAATACCGATCCCGAAAAAAATGTTTTGAAGAACAAATTTTTTTAAATTTAACTAAATACCATCCATTCTATATGACGAAATGTAATCCGAGTCAGTTGTACAGCATATGACTGAACTGCACTGTTGCAACCACTATTGTAATAACGTTCACTATTATAATAATTATGACAAAAGTGGCTATAATGTCCGGTAATTTTAACCTCGAGCAACTACGCCCACTATTGTAATAATTTATTACAATAGTGGGCGTAGTTGCTCAGCAATTCCAACCACTACTGTGATAAATTATTGAAATAGTGGGCGCAGTTACTCGGCAAATTCAACCACTATTGTAATAAATTATTACATTAGTGGGCGCATTTTCTCCCCAATTTCAACCACTATTGTAATAAAGTTTTACATATATATATACATATACAAAATGTATATATATAAATATTTTACCGACATTTGAATGAGGCTTTGCAATGATAGCTGAGAGTCGTCGTGGCTTCGCGGTAGAGTGCTCGATTAACAACTGTAGGGTCGCAGGTTCGAGCCTCGGCGGAGGCGACTGCCTTTTCTTGTATTTCGGATGAGACAGCAAAAACCAAAGTCCCGTCTTACAGTAGGCTTCGGCACGTTAAAGAACCTTCATTGCTCAAAGTTACGAGCAAAGGTGAAAATTTGAAGTCCTTAACCGGCATTTAGTGAAATACATTTGAGTCGAACGTTAAATAACAATACAATAACAACAGTAATATAAGTTGAAATGCTCTTAACAGTGAAAGATTATTGAGAGGGACGTTAAACAGTCATACAGCCACTACTACAGGACATTAGTACACAAGAGTACACAAGAGTTCACATCTACTCTAAGATGAGTTAGAATAATTATTGTAAATACAATGTTTACTATAGTTATAATTATTAGATTACTGGTTATAATGTCCGATGATTTTAAAAAGTGTTTAAATTAATTATTACAATAGTGGGCGCATTTGCTCTTCAATTTCAACCACTATTGTAATAAATTAGTACAATATTGGGCGCATTTTCTCTGAAATTTCAACCACTATTGTAATAAATTATTACAATAATGGACGTAGTTACTCGGCAATGTCAACCACTATTGTAAAACATTATTGCTTTTCTTATGTGCATATTGATAGCATAATATATGCACCTAATGCTACGATGAATATCTGAAATACTAGGCTTCTTTAGAACCTATACGCACGGAAGACTGGAAATAACTGACTAAGGCAGAAGTTGTTGGTTGCTTTTTTTATCTGATATACTTTTAAAATTATGGGTTTTCACATTTTGATTTTTGAGCGTTTAGGAAAACTGGCCACTATATATATTTCACTGTGTCGTTCTTTAATTAAGTTCTTTTTATTATTGTTTAGTGATGACTTCACGGATATATGACACATCAAAGTATGAACATTTATTTAAATATGTTTAATGGTTTAATGGTACATAAGCAGTGTTTTTTGTCAGATTTATTTCCATATGGAGACCGTATTGGCAGCATACCGGTATAATTGTGTCTTATCTCATCCACCCATGCACACATGTTTGGACTGGACTAAGTCGTTAGTTAACTGAAAAGTCCATTATTTTCAGGGGTTGATGAGTTTTGATAAATGAACCCAATTGCACCAAATCTAGTGCTTTTGTATATACATGTAAATAGTTGTAAAAATTATTTTTAAGGTTTCAATCTTAACAACTAATTTTGAAAATTATAATGTCCCGTTCAATAATACTATGAAACCCAAGTGAATTTAAGAAAACTTCTCGAGTTGACCTACAATACGACAGCCAAAGGAAATAACTCTCACGAAATACTGCTGATGGAAAATTATCTATAGGTCTAGGTAGTGCATTGAAGGGATGTACTAGTCGTTGTGTAAAATATCTTCCTTACACAATAAAAAGTAATAGACGTATCATTACTATTAACGTTTGACTTGGTATTAAATGTTTTGAAAATGATGTTATTATTATTGTGCTGGAGTTTGTATCACTGTTACAACAAAAATGAGAGTAAATACAGAACACTTTGGTGCAAAGTTAGGTCTTGATATAGTATTTAACCCCCAGGAATCAACCTGGGTCATGGTTGATTGCTTGTGGCGGATTTTATGAACTGAAAATACAAGAAAAGGCCGTTGCCTCCGCCAAACCTCGAAAACGAGATCCTACAGTTGTTAATCGAACACTCTACCGGGACGTCACGACGACTCTCAAATAACATTGCAAAGCCTCATTCAAATGGCGGTAAAATGTTCCAAACATTTCGCCCACTATTAGTAAACTTTATGACAATAGTGGTTGAAATTGCCGAGAAAATGCGCCCACTATTGTAATAATTTATTACAATAGTGGTTGAAATTTCCGAGCAACTGCGCCCACTGTTGCAATCATTTATTACAATAGTGGTTGAAATTCCCAAGTAACTGCGGTCACTATTATAATAATTATTATAATAGTGGTTGTAATTGTTGAGCAACTGCGCCCACTATTGTAATAAGTTATTACAAAGTGGTTAAATTTACCGGACATAACCACTGTTGTAATAATTATTACAGTAATGAACGTTATTACAATAGTGGTTGTAACAGTGCAATTCAGTCATATGCTAATAATGTATTACAATAGTATTTGGAATTTCCGACCAAATGTGCCCACCAATGTAATAATTAATTAAAACACTTTTTGAAATCACCGGACAATTATCTAATAATTTCAACTATAGTGAACGTTGTATTTACAATAATTATTCAAGCTCAGCTTAGAGTAGATGTTGTAGTTGTTTAACGTGCCACTCAATTATCTTTCACTAATAAGGATCCCAATCAAGACTCTTTCACTAATATGGTAGGATCACCATATGCTATTTAACGTCCCACTTAATAATCTTTCACTAACATGGAGATGTCAACAAATGCCGGTGAAGGGCTTCAAATTTTGGAATCCTTGTATCAACAATATTGATTAAATGTTCAGAGCATTTCAACTAATATTGCTGTTATCGGTGTATTGTTGTTTAACGTCCCGCTCTAGAATCTTCCACTTATATGGAGACGTCCCAAAATGCCGGTGAAGTATCTCAAATTTTGGATTATGCGCGGCAATTACGGCCATTGAACACTGAAAGTTCTTAAACGTCCAGACATATATTGTCATGACGGCTCTAAAGTAATATTGCAAAACCTTATTGCAATAGTGTTTAAATGTTCCAAACATTTCGCCCACTATTGTAACACATTATTACAATAGTGCTTGAAATTTCCGAGCAAATGCGGCCATTATTGTTATAATTTATTACAATAGTAGTTGGAATTGCCGAGCAGCTGCGCCCACTATTGTAATAATTATTACAATAATGAACGTTATTACAATAGTAGTTGCAACACTGGACTCGCCTTCAAGGATTTATTAAAATTGAACTGCTCTGTACACACGTCATTTTTAAATAAAATTTACTCCATATCTTAGATACATTTTGCTGATGAAGATTAAATCGTCAAATCTAACAGAGGTGGTAACGTTTTAAAAAGATCAAATATTTGCCTTATATTTCTTGCATACCGTGAAATATGATAGATAAAGAGAAGATGGGTGTATGTATGATTTTAATTGTACGATAAAGAGTGTCTAGATGATTAATATTGTACGATAAAAAGGAAAATGAGTGTCTAGATGATTTTAATTGTAAGATAAAGAGAAAATGGGTGTCTATATGATTCTAGTTATTAGATAGTCAATGATGTTGCATGTAAATACAGTCAGAAGATCTATTATCGCTCTACAATGGCACATTAAAGATTGAATTCCAAAATATTTTTCCGCAGTGTGTAAAAGACATGCCATTTATTTTAATTGAAAGTTATCAAGTTGATATTAACAAAACAGCGGAGAAGGTATATCAGATTGTGTTTGTATTTCAAATAAACTCAGGGAATCTTGAAAATCGTTCAAAACATAGAAACTGCATTTTTTATGAAGTGAAACAAATAAAAAGATTACTTTCAAACTGACATTTATTTACATTTTGCAGAATATCTTAATTAATCAGCAACTCTCCGTTAAACGCAAGGCATTTCGACTATGTATCACTTCCTGTTGACGTCATACGATGCCAGTTCTCCGTGATATAAGCGGTCCTCCTCCATCAGCATAATTTCATTCATAAAGGCGATGATGATAAAGTCGTCTCGAGTGACATAACAAACGAGGGAATGCCACAATTGCACTATTTAAGTGTTTGTTCTTTAGAGTGGAACCGATGATCAACATGCCTATACTGCAAAGTGGCGACAAAAAATTGTATGAAATAAATCAATTTCAGAATCATTAACAATAGGAGCATTTTTGGAATCTTTGATGCAAATAAATTTTGTGTTGAAATATTTAAAATTACGAAGTACAACTACTGAGTAAATTCTCAAACGTTATGCACATGCGGTAACGATTCGCTTGCTGTTGTTCGCGATTATATCATACAAATAGTCTTATTAACAGTGTTGTGCTTAACTAATTCATCTATATTGAAAACTTAACGCAATCATTACTGCAAATTCTTTGTTTTCAGAATATTTTAGGCACGATTCTATTGACAAGACAGAAAGGTAAATGATATTTCAAGCAAAAAAGTGATCCCCTTTGATAGTCCCCTAATTTATAGATAGCATTTTTAAGGGGGAAATGGTCAATTTGAAATGGCGGTTAGAACACGTGTTTATAATATTTTAGATAATATCTGTTACCCACAACACCCAAAAGTAAAGAACTTAAATGAATGGCAGCTGAAGGGATCCAAGTGATACTGGCTGATTGGTAGTTCGGAGCTCGCGTAAAGTATTATATATTTGTGTTGTGTAAATACTTTCTTTGAACCATATCGTATTGAAAGACAAACAGAACATGAATGGCATTTATGTTGTATTATCTTATTTTTATTACATTCACCGAAAGTTTGCTCTTCAACTTTCACAAGATTTATATTTCCATAAACAACTGTTTAGCACGGCTTGTAAACCTTTAGTACTGTCATCTGCAGTTTGCATTTTGATGGTGTTAGGTCGGTTGCATTTCATAGGGCTATAAAGATAATAATACAATGAATGGAATGCCTGAAGCTTCAACTGCCACTGTATAAATTGTTTCCTTTATCGGTTTCCCTCATAATGAAAACTCTTGAAGACAGATGAATAACTTCAGGTTAAGGAACACACACTTTGTTAAGCTTTTAGATACCAATAAGTTAACTTCGGTATATTTTTCAAGCTGAAGAGCATTCGATAGGGTGACAAATTCACGAAACAGATTTTTCTCGTGTGGTGTCAACACCTCTCGTATCGTTGAATGAATTCCATGTTCAGCTTGCCGAGGAATTTATCAACAAAACGACATAGCAATGAAATAATTTGGAATGATACTAAACAAAACGTTAATTCATTTACGAGTCGCTACATAGAACACACACATACATACAACGATGTATATACATACATGTATATATATATATATATATATATATATATATATATATATATATATATATATATATATATATATATATAGATAGATAGATAGATAGATAGATAGATAGATAGATAGATAGATGTGTGTGTCTTTTGTGAATGAAAATCTAAACCATAGATGGATCTGAAACCTATTTACTGCAAGATAGATAGATAGGTAGGTAGATAAATAGATAGAAAGAACACATTTAGAACAAAATTAATCTAGGAAGGGAGAAATCATTATAGATACAGATAAATACAGATAGACATATTAACAGTAGATTTTGATTATTCAAATATCAAGTATATATTAAAATTTTGAATTTTGACGCCACACTCAACAATTTTTAACAGTTTTTAATTTTGGATGAGAGAGCCCGGTTACAATGTACCCAAAGGCCACCGGCCTTCCGCAAGTAGACTGGCAAACTTACTCACAAAAATCAGCTTAGGTTCCAGCGGGACTCGAATCTGTGCTGACAGAAGTGAGAGAATTCATGTTTTAAAGCGGGATGCTCTAACCACTCGGCTATGGAAGGCGGGACTCGAATCTGCTCTGGCCAGAAGTGAGAGAATTTATGTTTTAAAGCGGGATGCTCTAACCACTCGGCTATGGAAGGTCAAGTATATAATAGGAAGCATCCCCCAAAATTAATATACAGAAAATTGTGATATTTTGGCGTCGCTAAAATTTGGCAATTCTGGTCACAAAATGAAGAATATTTTTCGGCCAGTTAAATTTTGGCCATTAATATTTATATCATGTTTAGATTTGGCCTACCATCAGATCTCGGTCGTGTCGTGTCAAACATTGTAGGTGTTTGAAATAACAAAACACAATGTAGAGTGCCAGTATAATAGTTAGAATTGATGCGTTACGTGGTACTTAATTAAGTTTAACGTCCAAAAATGTTAATTAAAAAAACTGTTTGTTAATTTATAAAACACTGAAATATTATTAGAAGGTACCGATAGAAACATTGTGTACACATTTTGGATGGCTAAATTTTGGCCGCTGTAATAGGGAGCCAAATTGACCAAAATTAAACAATGGCCAAAATATCCCAATTTTCGGTATTGAGATAGTCCTTTCTCTCCAAACGCCAAAATAAACGGATATTAATCATGTAATGTTCATCTAGTAGTTTTTTTCTCATTTAGTACTACAACAATACTTCTGTTTCGAAGCATTATAGTCTTTGGAAAATATACATCTATTTAAAATTGGAGCTTGATGAAGTCTAATATACAGAAACTATCGTCTTGAGTATTTTCCCCATTTCCCCATAAACTATAACTTTTGTATTATGTTTCTAATACAATGCATTTCAAATATGGCATCTCAAACTCTGTTCAGTTATGCGGTTTTTTATTATTTATATTCAAATTTGGTTACCGTAGGTTGGTATACATGGTGGTTCCACTTTGACTGATATTTCCATTGCGAAAGTGTATAACAGACATTCTTATAAGAGATAAACGTTAATAAGAGATGTTGAACCAACAAGAGTATCTATTTCAAAAGAGTACATCTAAAATGTATCATACGTGATTATAAATAACTTCAATGACGTTTCCTGAACTTTGTCGTGTTTTTTTTTTCTTGTGAAACCTACTTTAACCCTTTCAACCCTACAGAACATAATAGAATGGTCTTTACAACAAAAAAGAGCATACCATCTTGATTTCAGGGGTGAAAGGGTTGAAAATTCCATAATATACTTGTGTACTCAAGGGGTGTTTGATTTGTGTTCAGCACACTCTTTCAGTTATATGGTGGCACTCGGTTTTAAAGATGGAGGAGAGAACCTGGTTACAATGTAATCAGGGAGAGACCACAGGCCAACCGCAAGTAAACTGGCAAACTTTCTCACAAAATCAGTATAGATTCTAGTGTTGATTAGTGCTGGTGTACTCAAGACGAACGCGTTCTACTCGAATAGTTTCTTTTTTTTCATTTTTATATAATTGCTGCTTTCTTTATAACATCCTTATCGCGAAGACATCGAATCTTTACATTCCTACGTGTGATGTTGCTGTTCTTTGCAAAATACAGTTTATGAATCTATCAACTTTTTCATTTTTTAAAACTTTTTAAATTTAATACGTAATACAAAAATACACAGATAAGAGAGTAATGCATCAATTTCAGTTTATAGCATGAATATTCTACATTTGCTTACCACTAACTTTCACCGCCGGGTGACTGTTATCAGCATAGACAAATTGTTTACATCAAACATTTTTGTCTCAGAAACCCGATTCATAAAAACACTTACCCTAGCAGTAAGCAGCACTTAAGATATGGTCAAAGGTCCTTGGTAAAAATGCATTTTTTAAAAAATGTCGACATATTGTGTTTTATAGTTTTAGAGTTATCGCGTGTTGTTGTTGACATAATCCAGGCTTCACATATCACACTTTGAAGATAACGGGTCAGCTTATGTTAACTTGCAATATTTTGAACATTCTTCAGGGGTACAGAAGGTTATCTTTCTCTTCGTTAACAAGGTTCACTGAATTTTGTGTATATTACAGGTGGATTTTTTACAAAACGCAACTGTATCGTCATATCTACAAAAAGCAGACGACAAGAAGTTGACGGATGAGACGTGAATAAAATATGATTCATGTTTTGATTCGTTAAATTGAAATAAACTTGGATTATTTTCCAATTTATTATAACAACCTTTGCTAAGTATAGAAAATTCTTTTCACTTGCATGATCGGTTCCATATGCAATGAATCTATATATGAATTCCAGCTAAATGTGGAACAGGGACAGAGTGACAATTCCATTGTAAAATTGTTTTCAGTACATGTATATTCATTTTATGTACCAGTGTTTTTGTATTAAGAGTTTATAATTATGATGACCGCTATAAATGTAATAAGTTTTCTGGGCGTTATTGTAACTTTTGACATTTTCATTAGAAAACCACTCCTAACCGACGAAAATAATGAAAATTCAAAAAATTCGATGTATTAATGGAGTTTTTAGGGGGATTTTAATTCGTGTTTCTCGAAATATGTTATCGACCACTTTAAACATTTATGTAATAAGTGTTTCTCTAAATGTGTTATTGGCCGCTTATAATGTAATAAGTGCTTTTCTAAATATGTAGTGGACCCCTTTAAATCTTTTAAATCTGTAATAAGTGTTAATAAAGTGTTATTGGTCACTTTAAATAATGTGTTTCTTTAAATGTTTATGGACCGGTATAAAGGTAATGAGTGTTTTTCTGAATCTTATTGACCGCTTTAAATGTTATAAGTGTTTCTTTAAATATGTTATGGACCGCCTTAAATATTTCTTTATGTAATAAGTGTTTCTCTAAATATTTTATGGACCGCCTTAAATATTTCTTTATGTAATAAGTGTTTCTTTAAATATTTTATGGACCGCCTTAAATATTTCTTTATGTAATAAGTGTTTCATGGACCGCCTTAAATATTTCTTTATGTAATAAGTGTTTCTCTTAATATGTTATGGACCGTTATAGATATTTTTAAATATTTCTTTATGTAATAAGTGTTTCTCTTAATATGTTATGGACCGTTATAGATATTTTTGTAATAAGTATTTCTCTAAACGATATTGCCATTCAAACGAACGTACCATACCTAGGCTACAAAGGAAAGAAATTAACATTTTTTATAAAATCTTAATGCCACGTTTCCATTCTCTTTTATCATAATGTTCATATATTTCTCACTGGACCTATCATGTCTATCAAGCATTAATCACAACCCTAGTAAGATGGAAAAGAGCTCATTTCAACATTATGAATGCCAATACATCGTAAACACTATTATTCCCTAGCTAAAATAACGAATTAAAAACATTGTCGAAATTGTCTTGTTTTTCTATGATTCTCAAACTTCTAAAACCAAAATAAACACAAGTAGATTGCGAAATCGTTCGTCAATTAGATGTTTCCGGTTATTACACCTTCACGTAGCAAACTTATCTTGTATAACGACATACTGATATAACGTACATCCAAGTCATGATCAACTGCAGAGTACATGTAAGTCAACAGGAAAGTACATAAAGGTGAGATGTATGTGTATAATCACATCATATACTCTATTTCACGGGAAACTGATCATTATAAACATCACCATTGATGTTTTTGTTCATTAATTTTCCAGATTATCAAGTTAAAGATCGTATGCGTCGTGTTTTACATTTATAACCTACATTTCTTTCATTCACGTAACTCTCGAGTCAGTGTAGAAAAAAATGTCTTTGATTTAAATATTTATAAAACAGGAATTTATTTGTTTCAGTTAAATACTGAGAAAGACGCTCGACTTTCTGTAAGTAGGCTGGAAAACTACTTCATCCAATCAGACTCTCTGTCCAGGCTGACACTTCGAGTCCCTGCTGAATCTATTCCATATTTCGAATTTCAAAATATATATTTAAAATATATATTTCTACCAACTAGGGGAAAATTTGGCATGTAAACAATGATGTTTGGATCAAATTTATTGAATGATTATCGATATGATATGCCTCTCAAAAAAGATTCAGACTGGTCGACATACTAATAATATATCCCAAATGTTACATCCTGGTTCTTTAAACCGGAAATTAATGTCGTGATAAGGTTTTATCTCTCTTGTTTATTGATTACAGATTTTTTACAACCCCCAAGAATTTTATCATTTTTATAGAGATGTCACCTTTTTTTAAGCCTGTTCTTTTTGGTTTTTTTTTCGAAGTGATAGAAATTTAAGCCTGTTCTATACATTGGCGTCATTGCAGAGAGGGTTCTTTACCGTGCCACGCCTTCCGCGACACGGGGCCTCAGTTTTAAGTCTGACCCGAAAGACCCATGACTTTCATTTCTATTGGCGAAGGCTTGGCGAAGGAACAGTCACTAACATTTGAAAGTCTTTGTTATGACCCGATCTGAGAATCGAATTCGGCGCTAGGAAGTAGGACGCTAAATACTACATGACCACCACGAGCGGCATATTGACAGCTGAAACTTTTTTACAAAATGATATAACGTCAGCAACTTGTGGTGCAATCGCTCTGTACTGAAGAAACAAATAAAAAGGATTTTAGACATCGCCTCGCTTGGCATAGTATTTTACTGACTAAGATGCCCTTATACGGAGCCATAAAAGTGACATGATGAAAAAATAATTCGGGCCCTATCTCGGGGCCCCGAGTTTTTTTTTTTTATCTTGTCACTTTCTATGGATCTGAGAAGCTTGTGATTGGTCAGTCATCCCCCCCCCCCCCCCGAAATAATAAGTTGGGGTCCTGAGTTATTTTTTATTTATCATGCCACTTTTAATTTTTCTTTTATGTCATTTTTACGGTCCCGTACCCTTACCATTTGGTAAAGTAATATCGGGTCCATTTTGCGAAAGTTCGTGTCCAAAAAGTGTCTTGACAATACTTACGACTTAGGACCGTTTATTAAAGTATTAGGACTTGTGACAGATCCTTTCTACGACTTTCCCAAGTCAATGCGTAGCCTAATCCGAATCATTTTGCCATGATTGTTCGTTGCTGACATAGAAGTAAATCGAATCTTTTTTGAAAATGTGTAAATATGAGGTTAGAGTAGATAAAACCGGTTAAGTTTTACTTTGAGGCCAAATAACTTATCACTTATAACTTAGGCTAAAATGGGTATCAGACATCTGGTATTAAATTAATATTGTATGTACATCATCATCATCGTCATTCTTATCGCTAGCATTGTCACATTTGGACACTTTTCGTTGCAGATTGCGCTACGGTAGTGAAAAGTTGGCGACACGGATGTAATTCCCGAGTTTTTCTTTAAAGTCAAGAGATAGCTCCACGGAAATAATTCCCATTTTCCCTTATAGTCAAAAGATGGCACCACAGAAAAAATTCCCGAGTTTTATTCTTTATAGTCAAAAGATGGCACCACGGAAATAATTCCCGTATTTTTCCTTGGAAGTAAGGAGTCCTATACATGTACATGTATTTGACCTGATGTTTCGTGTGAATGGAAAAACAAATAAAAAAACTCATAGACACTAACATACAGACAATAAGCATACATCAATGAGGTTCAAATAATAATAATGAAGTGGAGCCCGAGTGTTGAGTAAATAGGTGACTTGGGATCCAGTAAGATAAAACCATTTTAACTGTTCATAGAATCGGCCAATTGTTAGGGATACTCTAACTGACATTTTACGCCGGGCGTGAAATAATATCATCGGGAAAAAAAATATGAAACCAAGCCATGGCGGACAAAAATGTCACTTCATTTAAATAATAATAATAATAGATTTCACGAAGAGAAACAAATGCTAGAAAAATATGGCGAGAAATGAGAAAGGGAAATACATCACTATCAAAAATAGATTTTCTCTTTCGCGAGAAACTTTCTTTTGCATTTGCAACATTCCATACACACTGAAGCATTTACTCCTATATTTCAGCTACTCATTCTTTCGGATGAAAATCAAAGAAATATCACAGAGACTTTACTTGAATAAAATACTGCACACATGGTGTTGAAAATTATCAAAAAGCAATTTGTAAACCCTGCGACGAGAACTTTCACATTTA
This sequence comes from Atrina japonica, assembly GCA_030159075.1. NCBI lineage: Eukaryota > Metazoa > Mollusca > Bivalvia > Pterioida > Pinnidae > Atrina > Atrina japonica. The sequence goes on along the minus strand of BROG01000329.1, from coordinate 363,525 downwards.
CAGCCTACACCACTACTTTTTAAAATTTCATCGCAATCATTTCAGGATGGGACAGCTGGAATAGAAATTTCTGGCGATGGCAACATTAAAAGAAACTTTCCACCATTACAGCGCTCACTGATTAAGATTCCAGCGGTTCATTGTAAACAAGAGGGAATGGCGAACATAGACGATATAAGACTTGAAAGTCCCTTGCCGTAGACTTCTAACTGACGGACGATAGGTAATATAAACACTTCTAGAAATTAAAGAAAACTCATTTTCCGACGAACAAACAACAGTTAGAATTTGTGTACGAAAAGTAGTTTAAATTGACAAAACTGTAGACAGATTTATGTAAAGATTGACGAGCCCCGTTTCCTTGTAAGTATTCCGTTGCTGTGGTGATTTAACGTGTCGGTTTTATAGAAATATAAACAGAAATCGGCAATAAAACTTAATGAACTTGAGAAAGGATTTGTTTTACAAATGAACTTTTCGCAGTATTGCTGATAAAATCGTCACGCCACTTTTAGAGTCATTTCAAGGCAATATATTGAAAAGAGCGAAAAAAAAATTATACATATATGTGACGACGAAAGCCCGAGGTCTTACAAAATGTCAAAATCCCACAACCTAAATTCTTGTGTTTAATCAAGATATGACCTATGTACTTAGTGTAAACGCATTTAATTTCATCTGAATACCTCAAAGAAGAATTCAGTCGGTGATCATATTCCGGAACGAGACGTGACGGCCCCGTATCGTGGTTTTATAAAGTACGTAACGCATATTTTTCCACAGAAGTCGTTATGTGGGTGACGCTTCGTGCAGGGGAAAATTGCCTTTGCTTAAGGATCCTTGTGCACCACAATGATTTACGTTTAGGGGTTCGACTAAACATTTTAAACCAAATTTAAGGACAATTTTATCAATGATCTAACACGAAATCATCTTCAGGCGTAGTCACACATTTTCCAATAAGATAGGCACAATTGATAGTTTATAGATACTTAAACCTGCTATATTTGCAAAGCTAAATCATGGCATTGACAAAAATAAGTCTACCTACTACTTCTGGGATGCCATAAAGGCACGACCCGATTTGGTGGTAAATAACAAGTCCTTTCTTAATCTTTGTAAAATGGTCGTAGGTGGTATGGTCCTAGGACCAAATATAAAATTTTCATAAAACGGGCACTTGTTCATGAAGAAATTATGGAACTGTTGAATACATAAAATATATAGATCTAGATTATTCTTCTCGGTTTTTATTCCTCTTGAATTTCAAATTTCTGCATGATTTCGCCGATGTTACGCTTTGTAAAACTTGCACTCCGGTTGAAGTAGAAAGTACATTTTTGTTCTATGGAATTTATCAACGTGATATATGGAGGTGAGCGAACTTCTCCATGTAAAATTGTTTCTTATGGGATTCCAAGGGATATATTTACGGCCTCTTAAATTGCACTTAACTGATAAACAAAACAGAAGCAAGCAATCTTAATATATTTACTGAAACCGGATTCGAAATGTTGAAACACAAATTTTCCGGAAAACCGTCTTTGTTTTGATAACAAGTCTAATGCCTCTTCCGGACATCCAGATGTTGAAGTATGCATATTTTGTGACAGCGATCAAAGAGTAGGGAAGGAAATTTTTGTTTATCATACTTTTTCCATGAAGTACACATAAAATATTAAGCATACGACGATCAGCATTACAGATATGATCCTTCCTTGCCATGTATATAAAAACATATTAGATATATTTTCAAACTGATGATATTTCTGATGTGTTGGTAGTGTAAAAGATATATAAACACATGATATTGTTTATATCAGTTATATGCACTTAAAAAACGCTTTCTAAGCACTCTCACACTTCCGGCGTCGGTTCATTGAAAGAGTGTCTGTGTAGCAGCAAGATACCAGTTCGAATCTAGTTAAGAGTCACTGGTATACATTACAGGAAGCCAACACTATGTCCATAAAATAATATCTTGTATTTACGTGTCAATTTTATTATATATAATACACATGACACAGACATATGTATATACATTGACATATTTTTGGCTTCCTGTGGTCTACAGGTTAACACATTCTTAAAAAGCATAAGGTGCTTTTTTAAAAAAAATAATAAATATTCCATTTTTTACTACTTGGAGTAAGGTACAATATGAAAAATGAGAGAAACATAGACATGAAAATTCTTATATTCCTATATATCTTGTGGACATTAGGTCAGGACCAATGTCGTAGGCATTATACAAATAGTAAGATCAATCAATCAATTGCCAAACTTAATTTCTCAAGCAATTTTCAAAAATATATTGGATTTAAAGAATTTCTATGCCTGTGAATATCTCTTTCTGTTATTTTACATCAATCTAAGAAGTAAAAAACGAATTTTAAGGGTGGAACACAGCTAATGCCCTTTTAGTGCTAGCATAATACTGGTCATGAAAAGTAAGATGGCAATTCCTGGAATTTGACCTTTTTCTCATACTACATTCGTACATTGATATACACAAGGAAACATATTAAGTTAGTTTCTGTATCATTTTATTTTTATATATTTTAGGAGACATTATCTTTAGCTAAGACTGTAGTATCACATTTTCTTTTGATGTTTTTGTGAATATTTACATCAATATATACATGTACACAAATGGCATAATACAAAAAATGACAGCTAGAGGTGGTCAGATGAAATCTACAACAAGAATAATATCAGTTACCATGGTAACCCATACATATAAAATTTCAGTTTGCCAATAATTTATTCAAATTTGGCGTTGGGGCACAACCGTTTGTATATCAAGCTTGAGTTTGTTCAAGGAAGATTGCTAAAAAAGTTGGCATATGGGATGTACAATTAGGTACTTATGTGAAATATTCCCACTATTTAGAAATTCAAGAAACAATGATCTGAATATCCAGACATTTTTCTGTTTTGGAAACATTGTAGAAAGTTTTACAGCATAATGCAGGAGGGATTCCGATGGAGTGGAGATAAATATTGAAAGTTTTGCAGCATAATGCAGAAGGGATTCCAAGGAGTTGTGATAAACATTTTTGAATGATAAATGTATGATATTCAAGGGGACACAATCGATTTATGCTTGATCTCTTATGTTAGCCCTGAAGATAAAACATCACCAATTCAGTTTGATATATATATTTTACCTGTAAACACAGGTAAGCTTATCCCATACCTTGATTAAAATGTATTCTAGTGTAACGTTTTCATACGTTTGTCTTTTTCCCTACACATAGAAATTTAATTTGGCTGTTTTCTTATACGATAGGCGAAAAGAAAATTTGAAAAATCTAAACATTTTAAGTCGCTATTCTTTCTATAATCAAATTTGATGTAATGTTTCGTTGGCACCAACGGTTGATGCCAGTAAGTAAAGCAAGTAACCAGGTAACCCAAATAATTTTATTCTGCTTACTATGATCTCTTCCTTAACTCGAAAGAAAGATGGAGAGAATCAAAACGGAGCGGGCTTGAATTAATCGATTTAGCAACCAGGAGAAAATATTATGAACGGAACAAGGTAAAACGTTCAAGGACGGAAACCAGTCGAAATGAATATAAAGTAGTTGCTGACGGTTTTCTGGATAGGTAATCACACAGACAAATAAAAATGATACGGCAAGAGGAGGCAGTTTGCATGAAAATGAACTTTAAAAAAGTGTCAAACAGGGGAGATAAATGACACCATAGATGATAAATATTTATGTATTGAGAATTTGTTTTTGAGGTAAAACGTTCAAAGACACACATTTTAAATGCTCACATTTAAAGAATATTTTGATTTTAAATAAATATAAATACAAAGACAATGTTTCTATATTACAGTATATCAACAAACTGTACACAACATGTCACGTGACCATCGTTTGCATGGCCACTGCACTTTTTAAAAAGACACCGACTGTACCGTCGGCTAAAGCACTTGGAATTGTTACTTGTTCAGACACATCTAATTCAGTCCCGGTGCACCACACTGTAGTGTAGAAGTAGGTTATTTTTTCACTTCTTGTCCTCTCATAAATTTTCTGAATCCTTGGAACATAATCATCCGGTGACTCTATGCTCTGTAGACCATAAATTTCATAAATAATAAACAGCTGGCTGATGGAGACTGTTATCATCCGTTTTTCGCAACATTACAGCTATAAACCAAACTGTTTACGTTCTACAAACATTGATAAACAGTTCTGAAAGCTTGCTGTAACGGGAGCATAAGGAAAACTGTTCGGACATGAAAGTAATATGCTGTTTCCAACAAAAAGAGTTCTAAATCCGGTTCCAATTACGTGTGACACTTGTAATTTTCTACAACATTAATTTTAAAGCACAATGTAGAAATATGGATTTCTGGTCATCTCATGTCGAGTCATTTGAAGGATACTTTCACTTTTGTTTTCTCTGTTTCACTTTAGAGAATTTCACTTACACGTGTGCACTTCGATTTCGCGCTCACATTCTTGACACGTGACATAGCAACACCAATGGAATTTGCAGAAACATCTGTCAACTTTTTTTTCACGGGTAGTTTCGTATCCTCTTCCACAACACATTAAATCACAACCATCAATGGCTTTAGATGTTTTATTACAAACACGCCCTTTTGTGCCTAGTGAGCCAGTCTTTGGATCGGGCTCACAGAAGTCTGGTGAGGCCACTAAATATACTAAATCTGAGTTTGTATGAGGTTTGAATTGTGGATTCACCGGAACAAGCTTCGGGTGTGATTTTGTCTTTTCTAATTTCACTTCCGTTGCACCGTCAAATTTTTCTTTGATTATAGCCCCGACAGCTCTAAAAGATGGCATTGCTCGCCAACAAGTCCGCAATTCACAGGAACCGGAAACACCATGACATTTGCACTCAATTTTCATATTGTCTTCTATGCCCTGCAATTGAAAGAGAAAATAAGAAACTGCCACAAATTTACAAATATACTGTTGCAAGGTTTCACGAATTCATTTTCACAAAAGCTCAGTTTTTAGTGCCATACGAAAGATCTTTGGTTTCATTGTAAAGGACAGTCCCAAATATGGCACGCCGTAGTCACTTTTAAATCGCAAGATGGCGCCACTTTTCTGTTCTAATACAGCATGTAAGATGCCATATCATTTAACGAAAATAGACATAAAAAGAATGAAATAAAGCAGATTTATAACAGCACTACTATCTTTTTGATGTGAAATTTAATCACTTCACTATACGCCTTCATATATTTTATTATTTTCACTGCACAAGAAAATGTGAAATCATGAGCATTTGCCCTGGAAAGCGTTCAGAGACCAACGAATTAGTATTTGTTGCATCGAGTTAGTCCGCACAAGGAAATAACTCGTATTTAAAAACTAAAAATGGTGTTTTACCGTTAAAAGAAATAGGATTATCGCCTACAAAATCGGAATTTTCTTTGAACATCACAAAATATATGAATAAATAAATTCAATTAGTCACATTGCGTATGTTCAACATAGATTGATATCGGGCACGGTGTTCCAATTTTTCTCTTTGAAAATAAACCTACACAATTAACTTTTGTCAAATAACTTTTAAAAGTGTAATTTTTATGTGTGGGAGAGAGAAATTCCTTTGTCGTCGGCTTTTAAGATGTGGTTTTACATCACATTATGTAGTGATTTAAATCTATTTCATAAAACTAATGTCAATATATTTGCAAGTTTATAGGGAATATTCACTTGAGAAATTTAACTGTTTCATATATAAATTTTATTTAATAAAATGGAAACCCTATTTATTACACAGAAGGGGATCGTGTTCCTTCTTCCTCAAGCCAGCACCCACGCTGCTGTATATTTATAGACATAGAGTAAATATTGTGATAAATATAATCACTGGCCATCAAAAAGATAACGAAAACTTAACAAATGGCCATCAAATATGGGAATTTTGCCTCAAAACTTCGGTAAAAAATGATTAACATGATCGCTCAGTTGGTGGCGGTCAGCTTTAGCCACTTGTCAGTCCTGTCATCCATTTACTAATAAGTTCTAGGCCGGAGGTCTTCTTCAATCGCAAATATCCTCTCAGCTTAAAATGAAACATTAATCACAGATCAGCAATCAGATCGCGCACCTGTCTCAAGATTTGTCATGTAACTTTAAAACGTTAGTTTGTGTTCTGTTGTGCGTTTGGTTTACTAGTTTGCCTCAAGCCTAAAAAACAAGCGTCTGGACACTTCAGACTCCTCAACAAACCATTAATCAAGATGTAACTACTTAATGTTTGGTCCGACTGTCGTTAATAGTCACTTTACCTGCGATTTCCAACAGGCCCGATAATATATATGCTTGTTAACTAGAATCGCTGAGCGAGTTAATGTGCAAAAAATGTGTAACATAAAAAAACGTAAGGTGTGTTGTGATTAATTTTTATAGATCCTCGTAAATATCGCTAGTCTGTGTGAGAGATAGACTGAGATAGAGAGACAGAGAAAGATACAAAAAGACAGACAGACAGACAAAGATAGAAAAGTTTTTATTGCATGGCAACAGGAGAGGTAATTCCATACTGATACTGTTACAATGTTTACCAAAGAATAATATATGAAGTAGGCCTACTCTTTGAAGAAACAACAGGTAATTATTCACCTGAATATACATCTGAGATTGTACATTAACCTCTTAAAATGATGACATTACTTCTATCGTCTCTAGAAACGAGACATTTTAAACAGGGAGAACATAAAAATAAGTTAAATGCATGAGTCCGATTGAACGGGAAAATAAGTTCCCGGGCCCCGTGTGACCCGCATGTACATGAACCTAAACCCTTTCAATAAGTTTCTGCTAAACTTAATCGAGACAACTTTGTGAATTTTATTTTCTTTTTAGGGGGGGGGGGGATATGGATTAAAGTCTGGTTAAAAATCACATTAAAATATCGGTCTTGGTCGTCCTAGAATTTCTTAACTTTGTAACTAGAAATTACGGAGATGAAGCGGGGAAAAATTACATCAATAGGTTTTCTTTCCAGGTTCGTCACGTGCAAACTATGACCAAATTTGCTATGTTAAACGTATATTTTGTTATACAACATCTTAAAATAGAAAACGAAAAAAAAGGTCAACGAATGCCGAGCAGAAGGTGTAACTTCCGTCTGCGGGAAATGTCCTACGAATTGAACAAGGTGTACAAATTGCTAAAATACAATTAACAGGACCATTATAATACGACCTTTTACCTCTAAACATATGTTCATCTGTTATAACTTTGTTGTTCAAATATTGCAGTGTACTACAAGGTACATTATTCTTGTACTTCAAGATATTTTTTGCCCAATTTTATAGATTGTTGGACTGCAATAAGTTTGTAATATTTGTGATTTATTACTTAGGTAACATATATAATTCCAATAAAATATTAAAAAGAATTCAGCTTGTTACAATGTCGTATGACAAAGCAAACATAAAACTTTGGATTCATGATTTACGCGAGTCTGTAATATCACTACATCTAACTAGTACACATGTTTCACGGGCGCGGATCCTATCTTTTTGAATGACGACAAGAACATTGAATGAGTATATTACATGTAGTTTAATATATGTCAACAATAATTATCAAAAATTGAAAATTGATTAAGTTCTTAACTATATGCTAACTTTTAGGTTTTGTATGATAGATTTACACAAAATGAGAAAAATAAAATCATATTTATGAATTTATTAACTTACACGTTTCCACTTGCATGTTTTAACATATTTAAAATACAATTATATCAACATTACTACAGTATGCATTTACGAATTGTTTTTGTGCAAGGAGTTGTGATTTCATGTATGTTCGTCTAAATTGAATTCTAAGTTTCATTCAATCTGTCGCAATGAGATTTTATCTTACATGATGGCCTATAGTGTTGAAGAATGACAAAGGTCTTCAGATCGGTGCACTGCTGATTTTTTGGGGGAAAGGGTAATAAATATAACATCATATCTAAAAGGCAACGGTAGATGCAGACATATTCAATGTTATCAGTTCTACTCAGAAAGCCATCATTTTCCTCTTAAGTGGATACTTCAGTAGTGCAATGGACAACAAAGATGTTCCGAGTGAGCACCTGCCAATGCAGTTTCCTTGAAGCTTCAAATATCAATTCAAGTTCATCACGCTCATATATTAAGACGTAGATTATACCATGAACCTAAACACTTATCCGACCTTGATTTACATTAGCTTTGACAACACTTCAATTTTTATCATGCTGTAAATCGCGAGCCTTGAGCTTCCTTAAAAAAGTCAACAACCAGTATTACTTTGCATACGAGAAAAAGATAAAATAAATCATTCTCTGGTTAAATCTCAATGAATTTATAATTCAATACATTACTGAGGAAATGTGTGAAAATGTGATATAACTAGGCATAGGGCCTACGTCTCCGCATGGATGGTCAAAGACAATACGCGATTGTTGGCAACAAGCAACATTTGCAATAGCTTCAAAAACTTTTTTATCGCTTTCTCACCGAACCCATTGTAAAAATGATTTCAAGGTTTAATTAAGACACTCTTTTAACTCATACAATTATATTTTTTCACAATATATATATATATAAAATGACGTTCCGAAAGTGAACTGACAATCTTTCCCACAGAATAAATCTACGATCAAAAGACACTTGTACCCTCGCCAACTAGAAACGAATCGGATGTCGTGGCTTTTGACAAATGGCCTTGACCAGACGGCAACGGAGGGGCCGATCCCGAAATATTAGTAGTAAAAGTAGTAGGTATATGTAGTGACTTGTTATTGTAAATAAGAAAACATTTATCACATGATTGGGGATGTGAAATTCTTGATGTGATGAAAACCAAAAGAAAGACGGAAAATTTAACAATGTCAATGTATTTGAAACATTTGCACTTCGTAATCGTTTATCAATCAGAAGTCAGTAACAACAATTCATTTCTGTCAGTGTCAAATGCCATGAAGAAAGACACCCGATTGCTATAAGCGTTAAATATAGAACGATAGCCAAATTCTATCACAAAAACTTGAAATTAATCACCTTTCTAAATGCAGATATAATACACTGCAAATGAACAAATCGCTACGTTGAAGTACAACCCGGGTATTTCAAATATTTCAATTTTCAACACTGGATTTCTAATTCATCCCATTTCCTCCTCTAAAAAACGATATGGTGTTATTTATTGTTGTAAATTATTATTACTTAAAATTAAGAAAAAGAAGCAGGCTAGTACACATATCGTCAATCTTAGAATAAGACTGATTCAACTACGATCGTTTTTTAAAAAGTGTTTTACGCCACACTCAACAATTTTCATGCGATCATCCTGGTAACGAGAGAGAGAGAGAGAGAGAGAGAGAGAGAGAGAGAGAGAGAGAGAGAGAGAGAGAGAGAGAGAGAGATCACCACACAGCCGGATGAGATACGGTGCAAGTGACATTTACGTGTATGATATATCTGCGGTGTATCGATAAACATGAATTATTGTTTATTATAAATATTTACTGTGGTATGACTTTCGCTGTCATCGCAAAATCTTGTAAATTTCACACATATGTCTTTTGCCACCTTTGATTTAACCTTTCAGGAAGACATCGCGAACGAAAGTGTGCATGTTTATACCTAACACAGCGATGACAGCTGAGTGTTTAGTCGCGATGATAGAAAAGTCAATACATACATTAAAAGTTCATGGCCCAAATTCTAGCGAATAAAGTCCCTATTGGTAATACCGAAATCTTTCTGAATATATATATATATATAACCACAGCAATGACACACTTTTGGCATTTGTATTTCAAAATCAGTGTAGGAGAGCGTTTCAATTACAAAAAAGAGACATCCCGAAAAGTTGTTAACAGACAGGATTTTTTTTTCTAGTAGCACACGCACGTGCTACAACAAATATTTTCATGTAAAATAAATTGTTAAGTTCTGTAATGAACCGTGAAATTGATTAGGTCTGTAACAGTTAAAACATGATTAACTTGTTTTTATATATAAGAATGCACATGTAAAACGAAAGCTAGATAATTTGTGCTTTGCAATTTTCAGCATAACTGGAATTGGTGACGCAGTACATTCTTAGAAGTATTTTCTAAAAAAATTAAAATAAAACTGATGGACTAGGATCGGATTCGACAAGTATCTGTGTTTTCTAACTTCTTTTAACGCAACAACTTGGATTACTCGAATAATTTTAAATCTTATCCGTTTTCGATTCTCTCCTTCGTTGGGGGTAATGAGTAATGAGCGACAGTGAATGGAATATAACGACTGATATTACTCGGGCAACAACTTGGACTGCTCCTAGTGTCGGAAGTTTTTAAATAGTTGGAAAATTACCCCAAAAAAATAAATAATATAAAATAAAAGCACCTCTAGATATTCTAGAAACATGAAGACTCATAGCTAGTGTGAATTCGAGATCGACTTCCTATATTGATTGTCTAACAGTTAACTGTTGTCTAACATTTAACAAAACTTAGCCACAATGCCATTCCATTGTCCAAGACACTATTCAGATGTATTTATGTTACCGGAACATATGTTTTATATACCTGTATTAATTGTTCAATAAAGATGTGTAGCTTCTATCGCCAACCGACTGTTTGTGTACAAACCTTTACTTTAATAGAAACTTGGCGAGTTGTATGTACACACGCCAACGATCTAACTTAACGTAAACACTAACAGGTGACTGCGTTACAACAAATTTGTGTTTGTTTTGCAATACACATGCGGATTAACCTAAACCTTCCGATCCATTTGGGGTTACAACTATATCCTCTTGTTTCAACCAAATCGTTGACACGTGTGAGAACTGTCACATAAACTGCGTTATAACAAACATTGTGGTGACTTGGATGACGTGATATTCCGTAACATAAATAATCTCGCCATTTTATGCCATTTATTCCCGGGGATCTCTAACTTGGATTATTCAACCCCTCTCCGTTTCCGGTTTTCTCCTTCGTTCGAGGATCGTAATGAGCGGAATATAACGATTGAATTATTCGGTATTGCATATTGTCAAAGAAATCCCACTTGGCAGACGACATAATATGTCTTTACCATATGTAAGAGTACAAACGCCTTGGTAACCAAAAAGTTGAATAAGTAAGAAAACTTATCAAAAAGATTGACATTAGTCTATCCCGAGGAAAATTAATGTTTTCAGAAAAATGTTATTTATGAATATTTATTACTTTAGAATTTGACAAGGCTTTTCTCAATTGACGCTATTTGAGGTAATGAGGCTTAAAGAACCTCGATCATTGGCAATGCGATTTACCGTGGCCTGCATCCTGGGACATCTACCTATCTAATATTTGAAATCACTCATTGTCAGGGTACAATTTACCTGTGTGATGGTTTTCACAGGTGCGTCGACAATACTAGATGAAGTATATACAATTAAGGTACATTTTATGAATAAGTGACATCTTAGCGTTCAATACTGATTTTTGATTATACGTCATTTTACGAAAGTAACTACATTTTCACGCGCAATTTAATTTTAAAATCTTAATAAAAAATCGCTTAAAAGTGAATCAACATTCTCAATGACAATTCATTTTGTAATCAGGGTATGAGTCGTTACATATTTCTGTTATTTATCACGAGAAGTTTCATTGTTCGCACAAACAAATTACCAAAATTTTGATGCACTTAAAACTTTTATACACGTCTGATTAAATTTAGTATTGAAATTGACTTGCAAATGGGTTTTATAAACTTCAAATATTTACACAACCAAACTGTTTTCATCTGAACCCATAAAGCTAAAAATATGGTTGTTGTTGAATTTATTCCATCGATCGACGATGCTTTACATCTTCATTATTGCGTAACACCGTTATTGGATCACTCCGCGACACAAAGTCATTCCACCCACAAGTTTTATGACTCCTTTTCAAAAGAGCTGAAAATTGTCCAATCACAGGAAATGAATAGGATAGAATTCTATTTGCGTAAGTCCATCAGTCTACCCAACAATCACAAAATTTAGAAGAATGGTACATTGACAAATTTAACAATAACAAGTGATAGATAGGGTTCATCCTATATCTTTGTCTGGCATTTTATGGCCGGTTTCGCACTGCGATGTTGTTTATATGCCCCTCTCTTAATGTCTTAAATTGGGGTGTGAATCAATTGGATTCAAATAAATGCAAAACGATACCCACGTTAAATTACTTTTCAATAGATGGACAGGTACTGCGTCATGCTATGGGAAAACATTAATGTTTCAACCCTACCCCACGAATGTCACGATTATGGTTTTATAAAGGAGAAACACGCCGTTTTATATCGTCGTAATTCGATGAATCCGTGAATGAAATTGATTCAAAAAACATCTGTAAAACATTATGCTCACGTGATTTTTAGTCGTTGTATTACAGCGTTTTCTTGATCTATTTAGGTGAAAGTAACTTACATTGAAGTGAAAATTACAATATGAAATTCAACAGAACAATGTAGCGAAGTTTACGACCGCGGAATTCTTAACATCCTAGATTTTATTCTTCCGAGTGACTTTAACACGAACGGCTAAAGCAATAACACGTTGAAAACTTTGCTTATAACTTATAACTGTTGTATCAAGAAAATTCATGGCGTAAATTGTGTACTGTGATACTCACAATACATGACAAACACACCGAAAATTAAGGCCAAATTTTTTCAAAGAAGCATCACCCGGCAGTGCAAATTCCCAAAACTTTATTGCTATAATTTACATGCTGTATCTTGTGCGAGGGTCTCGAAAAATGGCGTTGTATCCAGTTGAATGAAAAGCCGAAATTTATCGTTGTGACATCTGCTTTGTTAAGTCTACATTATGAATCAAGAATCAAGGTAGTTTTAGGACAAGAAGTATTATACGACACCTAAGGTAGTGGACTGTGATAAGACATATTCTAGTACATTTGTATTTTCTTCTGTGTCATATCTGTTTAAATCTAGCTTTCAGAGATGAAATGATGTTAACACTTAAATATTTGCAGCGGTAACTGCAGATAGTTTCAATGTGTCCGAATATAACATCTCGCTGTACACATGAAACGTAAGGTATTTTGCAGATTTTCTTTGATATATGAGAAACTATTCCTTTTTTTTAATTTTTCGGAAAATTTCGATTCCGGGGCGTATTCACTTCAAGTATTTGGTACCCGAGAGGCACAAAACAAAAAAGAAAGCATTTTGGACAATTTTATTTACAAAGGAATTTAAATAAATTATTTCAACTTACCCTGCGACCGGCTTCGTTATTATGAAGGTTCATTAAACGTCTCCCTGTATTTTTGCCCGTATTCTTTTTCCGCCGCTCACGTGCATCAACAAAAGTTTTTGAAAATGCTGTTCCAAAAGCGATATTGTCAGAACATCCTGACCACTCGAAGCCATGTTTACTGGGTCCCGTTACAGTTCGATCACAGCCACATTTTCGAAGTTTTCCACTCGAACACGCCCTCGTGACTGCATGTGCTACGCCAGCTGCTGATATTGCGTGTACAAACGAGGCTTCTCTGGTACCTGTGATAAAATCGGTTAAAATATAGTTCACCATTTAAACCAAATACATGTATGTATACACTAGATATATCGAAATCAAAAAATGCATATAAAAATTTGAAATGGTCTACTTTAACATTACACACATTTTTTTAAAAAATCAATTTTTGTCTCTGTGTAGCACCTAGACACATCCATGGATGCGTTGTGTACTTATTCTCAAACGTAAGAAACCGGTGAATGTAAAACAAGATATTGATATTTTCATTTTATTTTATTCACTTTTAAAACTCTAGTAGAAATCAATTAAATGTTAATAGATAATACAATCGCTAGTGAAAAAGTGATTTGGGATACATGTATAGGTAATGGAGTCACTTCCGGTCTCGTGTACAAACGATAAAGTACTTGGATCAAAGGATAAAAGTCAATACAAGAAGTCAATGCAAAATGTTTGTCTGGGACAAGTTTTGGTTCGCTGTAGATGATTGTAACACTAGACCTTGTTTACTTTAGAAGATTACACTAAAACACAATACAAATAATATCCACGGATACACTACACTCGGAGTAACATTTTGAAAGTATCTGTAGCTTTGTAAGAAGACTGCTATACTTACAAGTGTTTCCTAGTAATAGGACTCTGTCTGTTTATATTATAATTACAAAAACCAGGGTAATGGACTATACACCTTTGAATTCTTTAGAAAAAAGAATCACTAAAGGTTCCCCTGTTCTGTGTTCTGTGACCAAGTCCCAGTTAGTTAAGAGTCAAAACGCTTACCATGATTCCCCATCATAATATTGAGGGGCTTACTGAAAGTGCCAATTTTTGTCAAGAAATGACATGAAAAACGTTCATTATCATTTGAACATAATCTAAATTTTCTGAAGATAAATAATTCTAGCCCCCTCCCTTTAATGGGAGGGGCGCTAATGGGTAAATGTGTATCTTAAACCGTGAATGTACTGCAGGGTGAAAACAAGGAGAGAGAGAGAGAGAGAGAGAGAGAGAGAGAGAGAGAGAGAGAGAGAGAGAGAGAGAGAGAGAGAGAGAGAGAGAGAGAGATTACTTACCTAATTTCAAGACGTTGCCAAATAATGATTTAGGATTGACTGTGCTGCAGTTCCACCTTCTGTTTTTGAACTGGTATTGACATTCTTTTATTGCGTGATGCGCACCTAATTTCACACTTTCCATCACTTCAATATTTTTCTTACAAATTTTCTTTTGTTTTTTCACAAGTCCTAGAAGTGAATTACAAGCATCCGGAGTCTGAATGGTAGCAACACTGGACATAGTACCCAGAGAACTGAAATGTAGATAAAAAACGTGTTTGAAATAAGTGTTAATACAAATTACTGGTTATATGTAAGGATGTAGGTCTTACACAGTAAGTCGGCGGAATTTATTCTGCAAGTTAAATGTACCGGGCAAAATATCATACCACCCCTCTTTCTCGCGAGAGCCTTTTGAAATAATGTATTTAGTTCCTCGTTAATTAATTAAAAACCGGAATCAGTATTCCTGCAACTAAATCCTTGAGTATTTCCGGAGAAGTTCCCAATACTCAAGTTTTCGTCATATACATAAACCTGTAACTTGTATTATATACAACTCAAGAAAAAAACGCAAGCCCTTTAGTTTTTCTTTTTCAAGTACATCTGTCAAAGGGAAAATCTGAGCCGTCTATGAGAATTAAATACTACACGACATAAAAAACAATACAAGCGTAACAGAATTCAAAGTACATATCATTTTCAATTTATGAATTTATCAAGCCAAAAATCTGTTAAAAGGGGGTCAGACGTGAATAGATTAGTGCTTTTATTAAGATACAAAGCAAGATATATTAGATCTGTTTTGTGTAAGGGACAACCAAGGCGATGTTAACTAGAAATTCTTAAAAGAGATGACATTATTGAGACATCTTTTGCTCCAGGACTTCTGAAACTTTGATAATTTTTGCCCACGGGGTTCGATGTCGAAAATTAATAACTTAATCATTAAAGGTATTCATCACACTTACAAAGGCAAACCGCCCAAACAAATCGCCCTTTCTGACAAACAGACAGGATATCGGCACAGACAAATTGCTCCTATTCGTGGAGTCGACTAATTATTTCTCCCTCTGGTTAAATACGACAAAATGCATATCAAATCTTTTAACACTTTTAAAATTCTTCGGCATCTTCGTCGCCCTTGATTAAGCCAACAGTGGATTTTCTTGTAACATTTTTATTGCTATTTATTTATTTATTTATTTATTACAGAGCACCTGTTTTCTCAAACTTATAACTTTGGTACTGAGTGCATATTTATATCCACCCATCTATACTGGCAAGTAAGTAGTCTTGGAACTACATTTAATTTTGCTGAGATGAGGTATTTTTTGCTGAATTTTTATTCATTTTTTTGGACATATTCAATGTTGTTAAAATTCTGCCCTGTTTTTAAGAGTATAAAATGCTACACATGTTTTTTTTTCTTTCCAAGGGGGTAATAGTAAGGTAAATAACTTGATTAAAATATTGTACAACTTTTGCTACAGTACAGCTGTACTGGTTTGTATTTTTCTGTTTTATTTAATGCAAGAATATTTCACATAAATATTTCATTATTATCATAGTTGATATTATCCTCTGCACCACACAATGTATTTTATTTCTTCTTTCTTTTTTATACTGGTTAGGTAATTATTTAAGTACACACACATATCTATATATGTATTTGTATATGTATGTGTACATGTATGCATGTATGTATAATTAAATACCTGAAAATGAATGAAGGCATGTGCTGCAAATTGTATGTTTTATGTTTATGTTAAATGTTATTGCTTCATTCTTTGTTAGATATATATTGTAAACCTTAATTGAGCAATATAATATGTCAGCCACATTTTCCTTCAATATTATTTATTTCAATATTATTTACATGTCATTTTGTAAATTTTGTATTTAAACCCACCCAGTAAATTCAAAATTTACAACAAGACATACACATCAAATGTTTGAATATCTGCAAAAAAATACTTATTTCAGTTTTTTATGTAAAAAAAAGTTAAATTGTCAAAATGCTTCAACTTAGTAAGGAAGATGTCATTGAC
Organism: Atrina japonica; assembly: GCA_030159075.1. NCBI lineage: Eukaryota > Metazoa > Mollusca > Bivalvia > Pterioida > Pinnidae > Atrina > Atrina japonica. The sequence goes on along the minus strand of BROG01000329.1, from coordinate 346,893 downwards.
TATTATTGTTTATATACCAGACATGCAACAGATTTATTTGAAATATGGGTTCTTTCAAGTTCTATTCACCCTTATCTTGTATATTTAGGTTGTAATTTCAAAATATCAGTCAGCCCTGTAAATCTATACATAGAAACCAAAGATGAGTAAAAGAGATACCCATTTTCTTCATTAGAGAAAATAATTTACCACTCAATTATTTCAACAATTATATCTATTGATTTTCAATTACACGACTAAGTCATTCATAATTAAATGATATAAATCGAATTTTCTATTTTTAGATGTTTTTTTTAAACCAGTAGATTCCTGTTTGCACTTTATACAAAAAATATAAACATACATGTAGTTAGAAGGCATACATTTCTGTTATTTGTAAGACTAAAATTTCCACCGAATACGCTTTACCTGATAATTGGTTCTTATACCGGTATTAGGGTAAAAATCGAAAGACAATATATAAATGGAAACAAAGTCAATATTTGCTAAAAGTGCTCTATTCAACTGGAGAATTTCAATGAGCTTGAGATTCCATGAGCTAGATTCAGTTCAGAAAGTTAGCTTAAGAATCAAATACACATGTACATGTAGTATCAGGTTAAAAATTACATTCTGAATAATATACAGCGGAAATATAGAATATTTGGTCATTGCTAGTACTTTGTTTTCTTTCGTTTTTTGGAAGATAATGGTTTATTTGTAATTTCACCACACCGCTGATTTTTAAGTATTTTAGGTAGTTATAAGCTCCAGAGATCAAACATTTATAGGACAATTACGTCAAAACACCACAGATGTGCAAACACCTGTGAATAATACAAGTTGTTACTTATATGTCTAATCTAGCCATGATGATGATGATGATGACGACGATGATGATAGGAAAACACACACACACACACACATTTATCATTATTTTAAATATACTCATTTGAAATTTGAATGGTGTTTTAATAATTTGAATAATTTGTTATATAGTGGTGGCCAATATTTATGATTACTTTCAATATGTACAACAAAGGAGATACTGACACATACCAATCTGTGTGGAATTTTATCAGTATAAACATGCTTTTGAATTAATCAGGTGCTTCCTAACATACTTCATAATATACAACATGACAATATTACAGAGAGAGAGAGAGAGAGAGAGAGAGAGAGAGAGAGAGAGAGAGAGATGATTCTGTTTGTCAAGACCTTTACCTTGCATACAAACATTTACCTGGATGAGTACCTTTGAGGTGTAAAACAATGACAACATCTCTTTCTCACTTAGTAATTTGATGAATTAATTGCCACTATTCTCCCACGCGGGAAAGGTATGCGGTTCCTCCTCGCTATGTGCAATTAATAGCTCAAGGATAAATTAAACTTCATGAAAGTATGAGTGTAAGTATGAGGGTAACTATGAGTGTAAGTATGAGTGTAAGTATGAGGGTAAGTTTTGAATACACACTACATTAAAAAATCGTTATGTAAAACATGTGTCCTTACATACATTTAATATTTGAAAATTTAAAACCTAGGAAGTTCATGATGTATTTATAAATAACCCAAATACATGATAATCTGATGGTAAATATGGCTGTCCAAAAAAACATGTCCGTAGATTAATAGCTTTCTAAAAATATCCAGAAGAATGTATGAAATTTTTGAATTTATGAATGCACGTATTAAACATTTCATAATTCCAGTAAATATTATTGGCGACTTTTGAATATGTTTGTAATTCATCTTTGCTATATAATCAAACATAAGTTATTTTTTCTGGTAGATGTGTAAACAAGATGACAGATGTGATAACTCGCGATATCAGATATCTGAGTGACTGGGGCAGTGGCGATAACATCGCCTCTGTTAGATGTTTGTAGTACCCTATCGCGTTGTAATTAGCCTATTTGTCACAGCTGTTACATATGTAAGCATGCTAATACAGGGACAATTTTCATATTCCCATTACACATCTACGCACCTTAGTTCCTGAATTCTACACTCATAACTAGAGAAAGTTGCAAACACAACTATTTGTTACTGAAAAACTGAGTGTTCAAAATGTATGATACAAATATTAAATGAAATAATTTCAATATAAAATTTTAATCCTGACAGGTATTCCTCCAGTAACTAGGTCCTCAGGGCTTGCTTGCTTCAAACAATTAGCAATCAAAATTGACACCGTTTTACACAAAACCCAACCGAAATATTGCAATCCTCTAGTTTTTTATACCCATGTATATGCGACATAGATATGTGAAATTAATTAGACATGGTTAATTCACAAGAAATGGATACTGACACCCCCCTTTCTCAGTTATGTAGGTATGTTAGTACCCAAGAGCATCAGCTCATGTCTTTGACTTGTCAACCAAAATCTCGAATTCGAATAAAGTTGAGACAGAAAGCAAAAGTGATTGATAAATAGAGGACGAACGTGTCAATATCCAAAGTGTACCTGGCCAATACTTCTTATGTGCTATTATCTTAAGATACGTTCGATATGAGGTTTATATCTTTCACCGTGGCTATCATAAGGACAAAAAGATGAAAAGTCGGACCCTCAAATCTCCATGGTGGGCATCAAGTGGATTAGATATTAATTCCAAGGTCTTTTACATGCTAAGCCCTCTAGGGCGTCCGTCATTCAAACGCTTTATCAATTACCTTGTATAGTTTTACTTTCAAAATAATTTTATCGTCTGCTCGTTTGATATCGTGACATACTTAAGAAATCACATCAGGAAAATAAAATAAGAGAATGATAAAGAGGTGGAGGCTATTGGATTATTTTAGCTCCAAGTTCTAACGATTCTCGACGTTTTAATGGCATCTTTTGTTGACGTTTTGTAATATGTTTATACATCCAAGTGCAATATATTACATACTTGAGAAATATTTGTAAAAAAAATTACATGTACCCAATATATACACTATTACATTATATCATTACCAATAATTAAAGTTTACAATATATATATTTAAATCCAAAACACGCTTAACATTACCCCCTCCCACCACCTGCACCCCCATAAGTATTAAACATAGATTATAACTAGGATGAAGACTCCCGTCACTAGATACAGACGTTAAATTGAGTACATGTCTTACGTTTGGTTCAACGCCAGACAAAATCTTCATTCGGTGACGTGATTTATGTTTTTCCCTGCCGTCTAACTCGGAGATACAAAAAAAAAAAAAAGAAAATATATATTATACATAAGTAAATAGAGGAATATACTTACAGCCAGCGGATACTATCGGCAAACGTTGGTATCTGTATTATAACACATAATCCAACACACAAGGACAAAATATCTACACGATTCATTCTTTACTCCGGGTGGAGGCTTGGAATTGTCCCTTTGAATTAAACTGAGGTACAGAAGAAACCAACACGAATGTTAAAAAAATATCCGACGATAAAATTACAATAAAAGTGTCTCTGTAGTCTGTGATTGAGATTCTGAATTAATAAAATCCAAAAAGAGCATTATTCTTATCCATTAGATTTCGTCTCCTGTTGAAAATTCATTTTCACACTATCAACTTAAAATATATGCTTATATACGTCTGATTCACTGAACAATGAACATTGATTACATGTTAAGTAAACTCCTTCCACTCACAAAATATCAATAAATGTTAATTTCAAATTTCACAGGTTTTTAAGGATGTAACCACCACGTTTGTTCTTACAAAAATGGTGTGCGTTAAGGATAAATAATCAAGTCATTTGTCTATTTTCAACCCCGAGGCCTCATCTGATTGGCTCCGCCCTCCGAGAAGAAAGTGGTTCCCGATTGGCTTCAGTGAACCGGAACACGCCTATACTTATAATTTTAACTGATAACTGTTAAACTTGAGTTAAAGCGTAAAAATGACTCGTCATTGATCGCGAGTAAACAATGGTCGGCATGTTTGATCTTTTTGTATCTGTTGTTCATTGATAAATCGGAAGTTTCTTTTTCTCCCGTTCGCGTAAAATACCTTGATATCAGAAGAACTGTATTTAACCATATCACCAAAGCCCATGATATGAATATTTAAATGTATCAAAAAGTAACGCTTTTGAAATATAACGAATTGAAATATAAATGTGCGTTTTCTTTTGATAAAATAAACACATTCTGCGTATAACTTGGTTGATAAGAGACCAGGTTCAAAAATAGATTTTCTTCAGCAAGTCAAAACTAAATACACCTATTAACATTAGATAATGTCGGGGAGGCATGTATCACATTTACATCAGTACAATAGTTAGAACACCTTTATTTAACTCTTCCCTCGCTCTCGTGATGTTTATCAACCTGCCAAAAATCGCTTCATTTAAATGCACATGAAACTGCATACAGAGCACTTGTCACCGATTCGTAAAGGTACATTTCTCGTAATCACTCAAAGATCAGAATACGGCTTCTATGTAGGAATTTGACATTGATTACAAAGTTTTTTTTATGTTTTATTGTATTTAAAACGATAAGCTACCGGATTTTTTATATTTATTATTATTATTTATTTTACCTCTACCTGTAATTAGTGGAATTGATTTTTATCAAACTGGCATCGTAGGCGGCGGTGAATTTAACAATTCTATTGTTTCTAAAATATTGGATTAAATCGAAATAGTTGATTTTGTTGACAGATATGAAAAAATGAACTGTTTTGTCGTTTTGTTTGGTTTCAAGGTTTTTAGTATGAGTCGTCGCCTGGAAAATCTCCTAAAAACTTCCAGACTATCGCAGCATCAAATTCGAGAAAAAACAACAACACATCGATGTCTGATAATTAACGATCACGTAACTCGTATCTCACGAGGCATCAATATTCACAATTTATACTCCAAAATATTCCAGGTAGGTCACAATGTTGCTCACATAAAAAAATATTTCGATAGAGGAAAAAAAAAATTAAATCCCCGTAAAGTGTACACAAATTCCTTGGCATATAATTATGTAATTCAAAATATTTCCAAATTTCGGATATTTTTGATTTTCATAAAATAAAACTGTCATGTCCGGACCGTTTTTTTAAAAGATATCCTTGGTGTATTTTTGCTGCAAACCGTCTCAATGATAGGGATAAATCTCTAGGATGTAGCATCAATCGTTGAATCCTCTGCAAAAATGATGCCTTAGAGAATGAAGTTTTCTACTGGTACGTGTATGTTTATATATATATATATAATTATTATAATATGTTTCACACATTTGTTTTTCTTCCTTAGGACTTCAAAGATTCGTTACGAACTCCATTTACTACAAATAAAATAAGCAAACAGTTGATGCACACATAAGCGAGTATACAGCAACAGAGAGAGAAATACTAGTTCAGCAGTTAGAGCTCCGTAGTCAGTCAAAGGTGTATGGACACAAAAGAAAATTCATAAGGTGATATCCAGCGCTGATATCCAGATTTTTAGCACATGTAACAGATCAATGTTGCACCTGTGTAATAAAACAGGTGTAACTGATACAGGAAAATGAAATATAGAAATCCCTCGTCATGTCGGCTGGCATTTCAGCTACCTTGTCCGAACTTATTATGATCAAACAACATAACAATGTTCAAATAAATGGGATAAGAAGAGCCTGTCCTTTTTAAATCCAGTTTGAAATTCAATAATTTGCAGAAAATTCAAATAAAACCCGTGATTCAACCTACGTTCTTTTCCTTGTGTTAAAAATTTAAATAAACACCCAGCGTTAAGGCAAGATATGTGAATATCAATACGTATGGTTTTGTAATCATTTTATTCTATTCATCTTATGGCTTATGCTCTAGATTTACAATAGATCTCCGCGCTCTAACCTTTGAGGTATCTTCGTAAAGTACTTCAACGATTTTCTGAGTCAATTATTCGTAATTCAGATTTATAGCATTAGTCCATTCTTTGTTGTAACCGTGATTTGTCAAGTTTTAAATATATAATTCTGGTTTAACACAGTCGCTATCTGCAGGCTGACGTGAAGACAACTTACCCGCATTTCAATGTGGCTTCAGATACTTTGTTTAATTTTAGAAGTTGAGAGAGAGACAGAGAGAGCGAGCACATAGACACTTTTTATAACAAGTTATACGGTGGCTTCAAATCTATGTTTAATCCATCTTGTTTGTTTAAAGTACATGCACTCGCTCAATCAAATCGTGGTCTTATCTGAGTAAAACATAAAAACTATGACAATCTGGGTTGCTTTAACTACTAACAATTGTCAAGTTATAATAACAAACGGTAGTCTTCTAGCCAGGTTATGCGGTTATTTGGCGTTTTCTATGTGGCCGTCAAAACTCGCATATCTTTATTGATTATAGAATAAACTTAAATATCCGATACTTACATTGCATACTGTAATGTCCACGTTAAAAGGGAAAAATAAAGTTAAGAATATCAAGTTATTTTTTTTTTAAAAAAAAAGTTGAATGCACATCCAGTAATTTTAATAAAATAGGGTATGTATTTTACGATAACATGGAGTGTTTGTTTTGATTTCCAAAAATACAAGTCGGAAGTTTTGGTATGCCAGTTTATGACATGTAGAATATTCTTTTATTTTATCAATTGTTAATTATTGTATATAAAATCTGTTTAAAGGAGAGGGCTATCCACATGTTGTAAAACTTGTTGCCCAGTCCTATTCAATGTGTATATTTAATATTTTAAATGTTTAATGTAAATTTTATTTATTTATCTATCTATTTATTTAATGATTCTGGGCCAATGGTTATCAATCATAGGAAGAGTACACGAGTGTTTTTTCGGGATTTATTTGAAAGCGACGTTTTTAATAAAAACATGGGGTTTCGACAGTTAATTTTCCAACCGTGAAAGCTAGACTTAAGTCTAATTCGTCTGTCATGTTGTAAATTTTGAATTTACAGGGTATGACACGTCTCCCAACAACTACTATCTAGTACAACCCCTCTTGTCAATGCAACATCATCTAAACAACATACTGTACATTACAATAACAGGACAATCGAAACGAAATGGTGATTGTTCGTGACATGAGTGCCAATTATGGCATAAAACGTGTAATGACATAAAAACGCGTTCCTCTGGCGTTCAGTGTGTAATGCGGCACATGCGTTACCATTAAATGCACATTACACGTACATGCACGGTCACAGATCTGTCTCTTCTTCTCCGACCTCTTTTCAAGTCTTTTGATTTTAGCCATCAAACGTGTATAATTCAAACCATAAATATGAAATCAGTCATCTATAGGAGATGCGGCTAAAAGTGACACTGGAGGAAAATCAGGGGGACAACATTATAAGAAACGTTTCCATCGCCCCTCGCCGAGAATTTCTGATGATTTTCATGGTTGTTTAGCGCCTTTTACATACATGAATAACGAGATGGAAAGCGCGTTAATCCCTGAATACTTTCTATTCAGCTACTAAAAAGAGAATCATTCTTGCTACATTCGCACTCGAACACATTGACAGCGATGATAAATCGACAAACCGTCACCCAGGTTGCACTCAACGTCAAAACACGGCTCTTGATTGATTCAAATTTAACCACTTTAATCTTAAGCTATTTAAAAAGTTAAAATAAAAATATGAAGGTAAATATTTTGGTAACGTTCCGCAACTAGTCACGCTGCGAATGATGAAACGTGTAAGTAAGTCGAGGGAACGTATAAACATTGTCGTTTCTCTTTCAATTTCCCGAGTTTGAACTCGACATGAGAATCATATAGACTTGTTTACACTTTAATTCTGAGTCTATCCAGCATAGGCGTCGGAACCGGGGGGGTTAGGGGCGGCTTAGCCCCCCCTTTTTTTGGCAAAGATAGACATAGGTGTTGAAAATTGGGGCTTAGCCCCCAGACGTTTCTGGCGTGTGTGTGTGTTTTAAGTTGGTTTAGCCCCCCCACTTTCAATTTGCTTCCGACGCCAGTGTCCAGTATCGGTTACATTGTAACCGGGTTCAAGGTGACCGGACTCTCTCCTTCACCATTAAAAGTTAAACGCCACTGATTAATTGAAAAAAAAATGTTGAATGTGGCGCAAAATACTATTGCAATAAAACTAATGTACGAAAAGTAAAAGAAAAAATCAAACAAATTTCATGGTTAATATCTGTCTGTTTGTCTATCTGGTATTTCGGGTATCTTCTGTGGTTGCAAAATCTATTTTTAGTATTACACAACAACTTAATCAATATCCCACGTGGAAGAGAAACAATTAATTTTTAGTACTCAGAAAACATCAAACAAACCTAGCGATAGCCCCAACTGCTGGAGAATAATTAATTAATTAGCACACTTTAATCAATTAGCTTGGAAGAAGACTCACTCCTCGTGTACTCGTCCACGTGTGCGTTGGCGGTTCGATGTAATTGATTAATTAATTAATTGATTTTTTTTATAGAACTGTTTGGAACACAAAGCCCTTACAATCATTGAAATAATTATAGACTCCAGGTGGTTTAATTTTTTAAGGTGCGAAAAAATCTAATTAGGGAAAGTATCGCCGACTGATTAATTGAATTTGCCTCGTGTTTGCAAGATAAAAGACAACATGACACGTGTGGCCGACACACAGGTATTACACATACATCCATGATGTGTTAATTGAACAAGTAAAACTAGATAATAATCAAAGCTGAAACCCTTTAAGGAAACAAGATGTCTATACCGATAGAAATGTCATCACTACTTATGAATCATACTCTATCTATCTATCTGTCTGTCTATCTATCTATCTATCTATCTGTCTGTCTCTCTCTCTCTATCTATCTATCTATTTGTCTGTCTGTCTATCTATCTGTATGTCTGTCTGTCTGTCTGTCTGTCTGTCTACCTATCTATCTATCTACCTACCTACCTACCTACCTACCTACCTACCTACCTACCTACCTACCTACCTACCTATCTATCTATCTATCTATCTATCTATCTATCTATTTTATTTCCAGTATTTCAGTTTTATCATGTTCCCACTTTTTGATTTACCAGGGGTTTTACCAACAAGTGAGAACATGATAATTGTTTCCACTTTTGGGGTAAACCTTGATAAATCAAAAAGTGGGAACATGATAGAAAGACTAATTTGGCCTCTAATTTATTGTTCACTGTTGGTAAGGAACGGCAAATCTGTAACAACTACATCAAGTTACAATTATTAATCATGACATTACATCACAATTACTCTAATGTTTTTCTCACAATATAATCATTCTCTCACGATATAATCATCCTCTCACAATTTACATTTCTCATTATTATCTCTCAAAAGGACTCCTCCCCTAGCATCAGTTCCCAATAACTAATTATAATAACAACTCACTATTACTATACCATCCTCAATCAATCATTATTTTCTCACAAAATGCTTCTCAGGGTTTTTTTTATTTTAAAGATTTTGTTGTCCAAACGCAATTTAAAAATTTAATTTTGCTATTTACAATTTGGGCTTCATGCTTAATGACAATGATAAATGTGAAATACAAGTTTACATGTTGATAATCCAATAATTTTGCTTGTATGAGTAAAAGTTGGATGGTCACTTCCATTAGCGGATTTAGAGGGGCACACGCCCCATAAATTGCATTTTTTAAATAGAAAATAGTAAATAAAGTTCTAGGGTCTGGAAGTCAGAATATGGCCTCACAGAGATATTAAAATCAAAACATTTTCTAGATTGAATCCAGAAAAAGACTTCCCAGATCTTAAAAAAAAAAAATTCTAGACCCCACTTGAATTGCTCTTGTAACATTTGTATTTGTAGAAACTCAATATTTTTTGTGAAAAAAAAAATAGTCTGCCATTTTAATGCATTATTTGGGATAAAAACGAGTTGCTGATGTGAAAATTAACTCCCTGTGCATTTCTGGGAAAATGCCCTAGACCACGGGGCAAACGTAGTCCTATAACATAGGATATCAGGTGGCGATATTTATATTTTCTATTCTCTTTTTCATTTACTTTGCTATATACCATTTTTATACAATATTTTTACTATAAAACTGATGCATTTCAAGAAAACTTAAAAATGTAAATATCAGCATAAAAAATGAAATAATGAAAATACAATTTGAAGGACTTGGGAAAAACGGTTTTGTGTCTGGAAGCTAGACAATACTTCATTAGGCTTCCAAATAATTGGATTATTCAAAATCTTATCCCAGGAGCTTACTCCCGAACCTCCTAGTCACCACCAAATTCCACTTCAATTTCAGGTTAAATTAATATATCAATAAAACCCTTTAAGGATAAAGCGGTCATAATTCAGTATCTGGAGGCTATCACTAATTCGGCAAAAATTCGGTCCCAACTTAAGGTTACTTTTCTGCTAAATCAACCTTCTTTTGAGAAGGATAATCAGTGTGATATATTAGCGGAATCCAGGCGTATTTTCCGTATGGAAGCTGAAGAATGCGTCTACGGACTTACAAATTTCAAGTGTTTTCTGGAAGACGTTTAAAACCTGACCCCATTACGACCCAACACTTAGTATTATGTGTAGTGACCAGTAAAGGATTCAGGCAGAAGCGCAGCGAAAAAAATAGGTGTAAAACGTGTAAAATCTTCGATTTTTAAGTAAAAACTAGAAAATTAATAACAAATGTTCAGAAACAAACTACTTTTCCCTAATCTCAAATGAATTATTTCTCCACAGTTGGCAACAATTTGTATTATAACAGTCTAGTATAATTCTGTTACCATCACCCCCAGTCCTGAACAAATTCTCGATCCGCATCCTAGGGCACTGTGAAGGTCAAAAGCCCTCTAACCTAAAATCGTGCATCCGCCTATGCCTACCCTCGGTGTAATACAAGCATAAGACGGAATCACATGGTTATAATACATGTACAAGTATTTGAAATATACACATAACCGTACAATTATTATAATATTGTACTTAACTTCTCCCGCTCATTTACGTTTTGCACATTCATACGAGTTCGCGTTTGAACATCAGGAAAGTTTATAGTGTTTGTGTTTGTCACTTACACTAATTGTCACTAATTTAAACTTAATTCACTTTCTTTGGTAATGTTTTTGTCCATACATCTTGTCCACTGCTCCAGAATTTGACAAAACATGATAACATGTTATGTGCAATGTCACTTCCAACCTACATAGACATAGGAACGGAGGGTAGGGTTGGGGGTGGGGGGCCCAACTTTTCCTTATACAAGCAAACTTCTTATTTATAAACATGTAAGCAAACTGTTTCAAATGTAATTGTATATACATTGTATAATAATTATATATTTGTTTGCACCACTCCGACCACTTTTGATTTGTTTCCGCTACGCCACTACCCTGATTTATAAAGTTACTGCCCTTGTCGGGTTTACATGTTCGAATTGATGGACAGGGTTTAAACTGTGTAAAGTGCTGCGGGAACAACGTTGATATAGATTTGTTTGTTTAAATGCTGTTTTACACCAAACTTGGCGACCAGTTTGTCACGGTGGTATAGAAAAGCCGCTTACGATATATATAAATGGTGTCCATCGACCTTCCGCGAGTGGGCTCAATAAACTTTCTCCCAAATTCAGTTTCCGTTCTAGCGGGACTCGAATCTGAGCTGATAGGAGGTTAGAGAATTCAGTGTTTAAAACGCGATGCTCTAACTGCTCTATTGCCGAGACCCCCCAAATAGTATCGGCATGTTTTGCATTGCAGTTTAATAATTCGCATTGATCACGGGATAAAGTCAGATTCGTATAAAGTTTCAGTTCACTCATATTTAGGGATTTACTGTCTTACGTTTGCTCTCATTTGACGACAATTAAATCACAAAACCACCAACGTGTAGTTTATCGCCGACTTATAATATCGCAACAGGTATATAGACTCTATGTACAATGGTTTTGCGTTCATATGAATACAGATATAGAGATTCTACAACGAGTGTTAGTTGATTATCATCAACTTAGACGAGTTGTTGAATCGGTTTCTACCATTACTGAAAACTTGCATAGAATGGAACCTACATCACGTCTAAACACCATCGGGTTCGGACTCTCATGATCGCGTCATACCTGTATCTCGCTTCGATCACAATGATTTTTCCAGATTACACGAATATGTAGACTTTTAGGAACCCTACTTTGTTAGAGACTTCAAAAACGGACCCCCTCCCCTCCAATTATTTCTGTCGTCAAAAATGCAACTACATGTACACACATTTTCATTACAGTAGTGCGGGCTCAACCAATGAGCCAAAATTCACGTTTGTTCCTGTTTCGACTAATGAAAATGCTTGGAGTGTGTAACACGAAAACTTGAAACAACTGTGTTTCCGTTTAATCAGCCGATTTTTCATGGTTTAGCCCTATGTGTTTTGTTAGAAAAGTGAATCCGTATAATGCAATTATCTAGTCAAATAACATACTCTATAGAATATTTTATCTATCGCCGTCTGATTTATCCATTCTTGGTGCCAAATAGGGTTTTTACGATTCAGTCGGCGCAAATAGGTTGGGGCCAGTTTCACTAAAAGTAGCCGGAAACTTTGTCCGTAAACGTAGACGTTAGTTTAGACGTAACTCGAGTAACAATTTTATTACGTATGCATTCTAGTAATGTCCGTAAACGTAGACGTTAGTTTAGACGTAACTCGATTTACAATTTCATTACGTATGCATTCTAGTAATTCAAGTTTTATAAAAGGTGGTAAATGTATGTTTACAAATTGACTTACACTTAATTATGTGTGAAATTAGTAGTTCTTAAGAGCAGACGTAAGTTTACAGGTTGGAAGAAAGATACGACCTTTTGTAAAACTCGTATAAGAAGTATGTAACGATAACGTTTACAAATAAAGATACGACTTTTAGTGAAACTAATCCCTGGGTCGCACCGAGTAAAAACGTTAACTTGTGTTTGGATAGTAAATCGCGATGGTAATGTCATATAAAGAATTAAAGTCAGCATTACGCAAAATTTGCGGTCGACCCAAATAACTTGTCAGTCAATAGTGTCTCACTGAAGATCTATGCGATGTTGAATTTACATGTTTGTAAAACACGTAAATTCAACATCGGCTGTCAAACCGTGCCCTTTTATCGTCATGTTTGATAGGACACACTTTTATTTTTGTTAAAACTTGTGTTTTTGTTTCTGACTGGATGAGTTGAAGATGTAAAGACCTAAAAAGTCTGTAATTCGATATTTATTGCATAGAGTTTGGGCCTGAATAGTTTAGGGGAGGGAGGGGGTCTCTTTTGCCGAGTAAATAGAACGTCACGCTTTAATTCATTTTTCCCCTTGAGACACATTTGGACTGGACCAAGTCATTGATTTACAGCATAGGTCCATTGTTTTTCAGGGGTTGATGAGTTAAATCAGAATGTTTCTCACACCTGTAGTCAGCATGTGTTTGAGCCCCACTGGAAACTAAGCTGATTATGTTAGAGCGTTTGCCAGTATACTTTCGGAAGACCGGTGGTCCCTTTGCGGGTACATTGTAACCAGGTTCTGTCCTCCACCACTAAAAACTGGCCACCACCATACGAATGAAAATTCTTGTGAGTGGCGTAAACAATTTTCAAAACTCAAATTTCAAATTCGGGTTTACAGATAATGAAAGCAATATATCTTTTTAATCAATAGAAACCTTTAATAAAGGAGAGGGATAAATATTATTTAAAAAAAAATCTCTATACCCCATACGACCAAATCAGCGAGACACGAAATGTTTGGTTATTTTGCTTCCTAGTTTTAGAAAATTGAATTAGGATTTACACAATTTTTGCCAAGTTAAGGGGCAAATTCCCACTGTATCCCGTCTGAATTCGCCCTTGGATATTTAACTACTTACTGTTCATATCATCTGCTGCTCTTTTGTGTTCCACGTACTCTAAAAATCTGAAATCAGAACATAGACAGCGTTGCACTATATTGCACGTGACATTACCAGGGAGCTGTATGACGGAAACCACATGAATGTTGGCGCAGTGTTTGACACTTGGAAGACACGAGGTATAATAGGTAAATTATGACTTTTAAAATTGTACAAGGATATTACAATGTATCTAATTGGAATCTGATCGATCTTTACAGAATTACACGATGTTTTTAGATATAAACATGTCGTGTTTTGTTGTTATAAATCAGCCGCTGTTCTCTGGCTTGGCGTCAAATATTTTCACTTGGACAAAAACCAGTACAATCCAAATCTCTAGTTCAATAAGTTTGTGCGTTTGTTTGTCGGTGGATGGTTGCTTTGTTCGTGTGCGCGCGTGAAAGTGTTTAGATGGACGCGTGCGTGTATTTGACAAATGTCTGTATTTATGGCTATAAATACCAATTTAAAGCGTATAAAAGAGGGTTAATTTATTGCATGGACCCCTAGGTCCTTTTGGGTGAGGTCAAAACTACCAAAATAGCTTTTCTTACCTCTTCACATCAAGGAGAAATTTAAAAACTGAATTCATGGTAAGAAATAGTGTAAAGTCCTCTACCAAAATTGGGAAATTTAATATCCCAGGAGTAAGGGTTCAGTCCCCTTGTTCAGTCCCACTATGACCATAAAGTGATAATGTCTTTAAAAGTATTCTTTTCTACTTTTTAAAAAAAAAAACCATTACTTACCCATGGAGCAGGGTATGCAGCGTGACCAATATTGTCATATACATATAGTGATTATATACTTGTTCGATGATCAGAAAATACTTTACATCTATGAATTGAAAAGAAAAATCTTCGTTTTTGAAAGTATGAAATCTACACCTAATGCAATGCTGTACATTTTGTATTAGCATACTTGTGACCGAGTGGTTATATAGCATCAAATCATGCAGTTTGATTTGTCTGTAGTCTCTGGTCAGCTCGGGTTCGAGCTCCCCTTGAACCTAAGCTATGGGAAGTTTGCCAGTTTATTAGCGGAAGTCAGGTCTTGTTCCTGGTTATATGTACTATAGCTGGGTTTTCTCACCCATCATTAAAAATTGGCTGTCACATATAACCAAAAATTGTTAAGTGTGGCGTACAACACCATTTAAAAAAATAAAACAAAAACTGTCGGAAGGACAGTGGTCTTCTCCCGGTTACATTGTATATGATTGTAGCCGGAAATCTCCTCTACCATTTAAACTGACTCCCAGCAAATGACTGATAACATTGTCGGATGTGGCGTAAAACACCGGAGTTACACAGAATAGTTTTACATTGACAATATGATCAAACATCGTGTATGAGAGAGCGAAGATCAAAATGAATATGTTTCATGGCTTAAATTTAGATCGTATGATGGTATACTCATAACAGTAGACATATATGTCAGGATGCATCAAGATGGATGAACTTCATGATCGGGTTCAAGATATAACACTGCCAATTATCCATAAGGAACATGGCGGCCACCACTGGAGTCGGTAGACAGACACCACCAAATATTTTCCCATAGGCCTCAATGCTAATTTACAAAACTTCAGGTCACTGTAACTCCCATGTTTATTAAAGTACCCTGTGCTGAAAGATAAATATTTTTGATAAAAAAAATATGCAATCAAAAGTATAGGTTGCCGTTGCATTTTCACTTCAAATTTTCATTTGTTTACAACTCGTAGTATTCCGCACCAAAGGAAAATATCTATTCTCATATGACCCCCTTTCAATTTTCTACCGTCAACCCTATAATTTCCAAAGTACTACCAATATTCATGTATCTTTTTTTATCACCTTAATTTCACTTATTAATGGCATTTTTTTTTCATTTAATGACCAATCAGATCGCTGGGCTCATTTTACCCTCCGCACAACTTTGGGTGTCCAAAATGTCTGCGCCCATGTTGTAAACAAAGCAGCTGTTTTCCCCGGTAACGCGTTCCCAGCATAATAATTTGATACACATTAAATTGTTTGATAGTATCATGTAATACATATTTTTTGATCACTTGTTTTACACTCTGTACCACGAAGTTCGCTCCGGGAACGGACCGTAAGACCCTTTCGAGCTGCGCTATCTAACAATGTGATTTGAGTTACGTAGACCTACACATGTCATAATCAAATTCAGGTAGGACCAACCAAGAAAACGGGAACTGAAAAAAAAAACAAAATCCTTTTTGACATATGATCGAAAATGATTCGGGTCAAAAGAAGGTAATTGAGCAAGTATTTTTACGAGTATACCATTTGCCTAATTGCTTTCGTGTTTTCGACAAAAAATTCTCAATTATTTTTTTGTGTCATTGATATTTTTCGGAGCCTTTACATAAAGCTTGCAATCGCCACGAATTAAATGACATTCCAGAAGTTGTGATGGCTCTTTAATATGACAGTTAAATCCCTGGTACAAAATGAAAGGTTTAATTTTCACATATGAAAATGAAAGATTTAATTGAAAGTTAGATCATTGTGCAACACCAGTGACATTTTACACGTAGATCAAAATTTCAATAACTTTAAATTTAACTCTAGTGGTCTGAAGTGGCTTCGAACCAATGTCATACTTTTGGTTTTTCCAGTCACGTTACAAAAGTCCAAGTTGAATATGATATTTTTGCACCTAAGATATTTGTTTGCTTGGGCTGGATTTAACAAGCGGTGTTACTATATGATCCCCGTCCACTCGTCCCTGTAAATCAGGGAGATATTTGTGGTGTGTTTCTGTCCTTCTTGAGTGGTCTATATCTCCAACGGCGTTTATAAGGCCACTACACTGACTTGTACATCCCGACGATGAAATCGAACGTCAGTCTAGGGCCCTTTAAACTCCATCTAGGCATATAGGTTGTCTGTCAGACCACAAAATAACAGCAATCTTTATTCTTTTCTCGTCAACTATATCTCACTTAAAGTGTACACTTGTGATTAAAGCCTTCAAATGAGACTGGATATGGACTCAAGGCGGTTGTGACTGGTCAGCGGGGGTGCTTACTCCATCATGACACCTGATCCCACCTCTAGATTTCTACAGGTCTGTGTTCGTCCAATATTCACCAGATTTGTACATTGTATACTGGACCTCCTGAATATTTATACTCTAGTATCAGTGAATTTGATATTTTCTAGCTACAAATATCATAAACATAATACCAAAGTTGTAGGATTAATAAAAGCCCAAAACAAATGCCAAAGACGATCGTTTCTGTCACTATGATGTTATCCATTGAGCTAGATAAATTTGAGATAGATTTCGAGTTCCAGAGGAGAAAGGGGTAATGTACAAGGCCAAGTAATAAACTTAGATATATTGCCTAATTCGTCTACGAATAATCAGTGAGGATCTTGGCCATTGAGTGTTTAGAAATGACGCTATCCATACCACGCATTACCATTTGCTGGAGGATTATTCAATTGCCACGGCTATTGTCATGGTCAAAACCTATTGTAAAAACTGGGACAAAACTGATCGAGGAGGTGGTAGGTGAAAGTGATATGGACATACGGAATCATGACTAATTAAAGGAAGGAGAATGGTAGAAGCGAACACACCTTTATGAAATGAATGAAAATATTGACATTTTTATATCCCACCACAAATATCATGTTGAGAATTTAAATACATTTAGATGTTAATGCCGACGGAAATAAAGCTGATTTTAGACTAAGTGTTTAAAAGATTTTATAAAGCTAGGACATTTTACGACGTTTTCATGTACAGAGAATATTTTTTCCTAGAATTTATAAATTAATTACTGGCTCATTATGGAACTTAGTAAAAAAAAAAAGAAACGATTGTTGCTCTGGATCCGAAGTCACCAAATTTACTTAATAGTCGACTTACATTTTATTATTTCAAGATGAAATGTCCAAAGTTGTTTAAATATTTATCTAGTAAAGTTGTTTAAATATTTATCCAGTAATACAGCAACAGTATGTTTTACAATGATATGCTTGTGATTGCTATTAATTCTACATTTTACGGCGATAGAGAACATGTAGTGGGTAATGACTGGGAGTTTGTATACACCAATGTACAAAATGTCTGATTAATCTTCATCAGACATCATTAGATATTAAGACATTTTGCTTATCTGGCAGAATTATGTAATGGATATCACATCACAAGCTATCATGAGAGCTATGTTATACTACACCTAAATTATGTATGTAAGTACCTAATAATCTGTATACAATCTCTTGTTTTATTGCAGCATTTCAGAAAAACACCTGACAATGAAGAATATGAAAATTCCATAGGGATCTACCATTTCACATTCGGGGAGCTGTTATTGTCTGAAGCTAAATACTGGTAATGTATGGATCTTGTATTCAACTGTAACAAGTCAAGGTGCTTTTTAATAATAATAATAATAATAATAATAATTCAAAATATTCTATTTTTTATCATGAAATAATTCAAACAACTGAATACAAACTTAATATTCTTTGTTGATTAAAACCTAATTTCCAGTTAGGACGCACATGAGAAAACAGGCTTGGTGTCTAAGACTCTTTGTGATTTATGATAATCTTTGTAGTTGCACGTTTTCATATTGTTGTTAGTCAAGGTACTGTTCTACCTAAAGTATTTATAGATAACAACAAGGATGACACGCTAATTTTCGGTACAAAAATACTAGAACTACATGTAATATATGCTTCACCATTCCACCCCTGTCTTTAGAGAAAATACGAAAATACGGTACAGTGTTGTTTTTTTTATCGACAGAACCCGGGTGTGTCAATTTATCTTGGCGCACCTATGGCAAACTCATGTTAAACTCATCCAGTAATTACCAAAAGACATAAGTTGATATGAAAATAAAATTTATACCTTACTTCCGGGTAATCTGTAAAAGAACATCTTTAAAGGGGCATTAGCTGTATTTACACAGATATATTTCTTTTCTTTCTTGTTTTACTTCTTGTACTGGATATACAATAACAAATAAGAATATACAGGCATAACTATCCTGTATTCCTATGTTTTTTGTAAAAGTAAGGTCCCTTGAATTTTAATCATGAACAAATATTTAAATACTAGAGATGCACTTTAGAAAAGTTTAATTTTCGTATTCCCCCCTCTGAGTTTGATCTTGTTGGTTTCTATGACTCAACTTTTTTCTCTCGCTTTTTAACTATTATCATTATATATATATATATATATATATATATATATATATATATATATATATATATATATATATCACAGTATTAATCTTTGCCACGTCTAGACTTGATCAGTTGGGCAAACAACCCCATTGACTCTGCCTAGAGCCACATCCTGTTTTGGCCGTTCACTTCCACCGCTTCTATTGCAACGGAATTCAAAACTAGTCACATGTATTGCGTACATTACCAGGGCTAAACGCGTTGGGATTCAAATGTTCTGTGGAGAGGGAAGGAGATATGATACTGCTTTGTCTGATTTATATTAAATTGGAGCTCAACTAATAAAGTCTTATCTTATTTGGGTCTTTTTTTCTGAAACTATTATTTTGGTATTGTTAATGCTATTTGTATAATCACTGAGGTCTACTAGAAAATAGTTATTGTTGTCCATATCCAGTATTATTTTAAAAACAATGCAAAGATCTTTGTTTTGCAAGTATAAATTGATTACTTCATCTGAGAATATGTACATTGTATCTCTTTTTGCTCTGTTTATAATGTATATCTTCAAAGGGATATTAATTTTCCAGGGAAGGACTGATTTTGGAATTCACAATTAATTCTTTATCCCCTGATGTCACATGTGGGCCTGCCCATTTCGAAAAATGGTTAAGTCCACTGTCAGAATTCAAGGGTGTGCAATATGAATTTAATAAGTTATTTTGCTCTGAAATTCGTGTTAATTGTATTACAAAGTTAAGACGTCAAGGTTAATGTTCGAATTTGTCCTTGATAATGACATAATAAAGCTTTAAACAGAGCAAATCCAAATTTGATCTTTAACATACACTAAAACTTGTTAATGCAATAAGCGATAGATACAAGATGTCAATTGTGACTACAACTATTTTGAAACCATTCATCTGCCATCAAGGTCGATGCCTGCATATTCATCATATGTAGCCAATATAATAACTTGTAACTATACAGGTGTAAGTGCATTGAAATACAAATCAATATGCTGTATAGTTGCTTTTATTTGCGGGAATTTAATTTCGCTATATTAGCGGTCAAATGATATACCGCGAAATTAAATACCTGTGAATATAATTCTTTATACTTATGAAGAATAAAAAAGAATACATTACCGATAAAAATTATAAAAAAAAATTCAACAATCAAAATTGATTCATATATAACCAGTCATCGTATACACGAATGTGTGTGTGTGTGTGTGTGTGTGTGTGTGTGTGTGTGTGTGTGTGTGTGTGTGTGTGTGTGTGTGTGTGTGTGTGTGTGTTTTATTTGCATTATTTAATGGCATGATTGACAAATGTCTAAAAAACAAAAGTTCTATAAACATGTGGTTATAGAATCGAACATCTGTGATGACGTTTGTTCAATATAGACAGTTTAATGTATATTTGTAATCCTTAGAAATAACAACACTAAGTTCATTGGACCCAACGACCTTGACATTTTTGATTAATATATAACTTAGTATATGAACGTAAAATATATTAATGATATTATCAGAGAATATCATATTAGAAAAATATTTCAGAAACGGTATGGACGGCGCTACTCTGGGTGTTGATTTCAGATTTAAGGATATATTAAGTTAGACTCTTAATTCATTTTTCTTTTAAATCTCTCTCTGCTTTTCCATTCATTTATCAGATGTATGTTGTACAAAGATGTCGATAGCATCAGCTCTAGATGCTGAAAACCTCTTAAATGTATAATCATGCAGCCAATCTCTAATTTGTTTAACTAAACACACAATTTACTGAATTTCCTGAAGTCGTAAATAAATTAAAGAAGGACTGATAATTCATAAGAGACGTCACAATGCATTACAAACCTGGCAAATATAAACGTCTTGCCAAGTCCTGCATTCGAGACATTCATTTACAAACATATAAAACAAGATACGATTGAAAAAAATAACTTGATAAATCAATTTTAGATGAAAGGGTATGAACATGCGTCTATCAACATATTAAACGAGATTTCTCGGGAAAATTAGGAGTTTTTAATACAATTTATAAACAAGTAGTTCCAATTACATAATGCCTTCAATTTTAACATTTAACGGCGTTGTGGTACAAAGTGCAATCTTCGACTAACTTAACAAGAAAAAGAAATTAGACAAATAAAAATGAAGAAGTACCAATATATAATGTAAAATCCAAGACCATTAGAACACGACAAAGTGGAAATAGAACTGCGAATCTCAAACAACATGGGACCAGGTGTCCTGATGGAATCAGCGTCACATTCGTCGCAATTCTACATGGAAACCAAAACGAAGTTATAGGAAGATGAATACAATGGAATTTTATTTTGAACTATAACGTACAATGGAATTCAATGAGAAATTGGATACCCCATTTTACATTATTGAAATGGAAAGAGAATATTTGGAAGTGAGATTAAATCTCGAATCCTATTCTACAGTCGTCATAATGGGGATGTTGTGTACGCCAAAAGGTTAAATACCATCAATACTTATCTGTGTCAGAAATTATTTCCGTAATGAAGTAAAAGAAGCTTTATGATTGATTCTGAAAATTTGATATTTGCTGTTTTGTGTTTTTAGAGTGTCCGCCACAACATGAATGCTGAATCAAGACAAGGAACCCAGCGCTAGTGTCGGTTTTCCGCGTAGGAAACGTTACCATCGGTGTATATATACTAGTACTAGTCAGACTGGTCCCACCAAAGTTTTCTCCCTGTATGTTATGGTAAGTTCTATTGGAGTTCATAATTGTTTGATCAGAAAATATTTTTGCTGAAGACAGTCTTGATAAAATGGTAGCACAACGGTGCACACAGTGATAATAATGTTGTCGCTTGATCTTATTTTTTTTCGTGAAAAAAAGAAAACATTTTAGGTTGACAATCGTAGCAATCATGAGTCAGAACCTTAGAATACATTTGATACTGTGCCAGTCCTGTTCTGCGTCATTTTTGCAGACTACATTGATTCTAATTTGAAGAGTAATGCAGCAATTGCAGATATCCTTAATATGGTTCTATTCTTGATGCATTTCCTATTATATCAAATGGACCCTTTCCCGCTGTCAACATTAGTATTATTTGCGTGTATTATCTGCAATGATCAGTAGACCTTACATAAAACTTTCTAACAGGGATATACATACGAATGGTTCCTCTTTGGTCTTTTTCAAATTAAAAACTCAAAATTGGAACTAACATGACATATCGAAACAATTCACATAAACGTTTGTTTTATATACGTGACGGAAAATATAAACATTTACAAATTTCACCTCAATTTGGTTGACACAGATGATAAAATGCACGTGGTAGTAGCTCTCGGAGTGACTTCATTACATTACAGATTAGTCTGAAAGCATGTGGACATCGTAGAGAAAAACACCAGTGACGTATAGCACGTGCAGCTGTAGGTCTGACATTCAATGCATAAGCAATGCATTCGTGATAGGTATAAATGTATTTGTTAAATATCTATGCATGCCTGTCTTAATAGATTTTGGCGAGGCAGATGTGACGTAGATTGGTCTAATTATAAAGACGACATTCCTTTTTCTTTATCGAATTAAATATTCTTTGGGAGATTGATAAAATGTATACATTAATCCTTTAAGTATTGTGGGTATTTTTACACCCCAAACACAGTGCAGACGATATGATTTTAAAACAGGAAATTAAGAGAAAATTGCAGATATACATAGAAGAGTTTTTTTTTTATCCTGAACACGATTCCTCAAAGAACAAAATTTTTAATTTAATAATAAGATTTAGTTTTGTGTAGTGAAGACATACTTAAGAGAGTTGCGTAACGTCATTATCGTCTGCGACGATTTATTGAAACCAAGCCATAACTGGTTGACTGGAAACGCGAACTTAGGTTGTAGAACCCGTAGTACACATGAATATGATGATATTACAATTTGACCGTCAGTTGGTACTAATGTCGTACAAATCATTTAAAATTGCTTTTATTATCTTCTTCAAATAAAACCAAAGTCAACAAAGAATTGGTTGATGTATTCATTCAGACATATTGAATGAATGGACTGAATGCATATCTAGACACTATGCTAACCCGATAAATTTTTATCGCAGTTAACGTTCTCACGGGCCCGCCCACTTCAACAAATATTTCAAACATGTCCTCGTCATTAAGATTTCTTCACTACGTAAATGTCAAAAGGTCAAATCGCAATTTCTACCAAAACAGGTGTTATATATATATATATATATATATATATATATATATATATATATATATATATATATATATATATATATATATATATATATATATATATAATGTTAGCCCTTTTTATTTTTTTGTTTTGTTTATTTGTTTTTTGTTCGTTTTTTTATCCATTGTAATGGAGGTTGATATGTAGTTGCATTGTTGCCTATGGGATACAAAAAGTGGGCCCATGTAAATGATTTGGTATTTTCCGTATGCACACCCTTTTTGGGATTTAAATTAAAAGTGTCTTGGAATAAACATAAAATGTGACACCTTTGAATGTTGAAAAACAGAAACATGAATTGAAGATAACACATACAACAAGGATAGAAATTAAACTATGCAATCTAGGAGCCTTCTATTTTTTAACATAGTTTAAAATAGTACATACACTAGCTACACGTAGCAAGGTATACACTGTTTACAAGAGTATCAGTTAAAATTTGTGAAAGTGCAAGATATACCCCCAAATTTTCAGTAGCCTCCTAGGCTAACACACTGTGAAATCTACAATCTCTGCTCAATTTTTACTCGCCATGGGCTACTTGGCCCCTTCTGATTTCTATCCCCGTACAACAACACCACCACCATCAAAAGCAACAGCAGCAGCAACAATAAAATTGGTCTCCATCAACATGGAAAGTGGCACACTGAGAGGGTGATATGCCAAGGCTCACATATATATCCATGTCTGTCTGTCGACATGCTGACAGGGAACACTGACTCCTTCCAGACACCTGGCTGGGAGGTTATAAACACTGACTCGAGATCCAGCTCGAACTCGAGCTCGAATTGAAAAGTGTACTCCTAGTAGTACGCGGTTAAAATTTGAGGTTATACAACTTTTGGAGTACATACTCCTAGGAGCACGTACTCCAAGTTTTTGAGCACTTACTCAGATTTTTTAAATTAAACAAGTAGCCTTTTTATTACTTCCGGTGTAATGGCCACACTCAAGCAGTGACAGTAGAGACAGTACTGAGCAAATTTCTCACTGCTTTTTTGATAGGTTAGGTAACTATATTTTCATTAAAAAGTACTCAAGTACACTTTCATGGAAAATATTTATGATATTAGATACAGTTTTGTTTTGTTGTTGTTTGGTGATTTACGGGTAGATCTAGATTATTATTACCGTTACACGCCTATATTCTGATAGTTTGAAAGTCCAATAGTTTGATAGTCTGACAGTTTGATTGTCCGATGGTTCGTTTAATCCAAAAGACAACCTAAGGAGGATATCATTATAGGTAAATAAATATATATTTATTTATTCATTTATTTATTGTACACAATAACGCGAAAAATCCGAACAGAATGAGATAACTCGAAAATGGTGTATTACCAAAATTGTCCTTTACTAATTTTTAATTTATTAAAAAATGTGTACAGGACAATTAATATCTTCCTGTACTCATTTTTAATGTATTACAAATTGAAAATTAGTAAAGGACAAAATAATGAAAAGTAATGAAAAATATTTAAAAATATATTTTGTAAAAGCTGCAAGCTGGACGAAGCTTATATACTGCGTGCTGCATTGCTATGATGTGCAGCAATAATAACAACTTTTGGCAATGTCGGACAGTCCATCCATCGGACTATTGGACCGCCAGACTATCGGGCTGTCGGACTACAGAACCGCCAGACTATCGGGTTGTCGGACTACAGAACCGCCAGACTATCGGGCTGTCGGACTACAGAACCGACATACTATCGTGTTGTCGGACTACAGGACCGCCAGACTATCGGGCTGTCGGACTACAGGACCGCCAGACTATCGGGTTGTCAGATTACTGGATCGCCAGACTATCGGGTTGTCGGTCTACTGGACCGCCAGACTATTGGGCTGTCAGACTACTGGACCGCCAGACTATCGGGTGTCGAACTACTGGACCGCCAGACTATCGGGCTGTCAGACTACTGGACCGCCAGACTATCGGGCTGTCGGACTACTGGACCACCAGACTATCGGGTTGTCGGACTACTGGACCGTCAGACTATCGGGTTGTCGGATTACTGGACCGCCAGACTATCGGGCTGTCAGACTACTGGAGCGCCAGACTATAGGGCTGTCGGACTACTGGACCGCCAGACTATCGGACTGTCAGACTACTGGAGCGCCAGACTATCGGGTTGTCAGATTACTGGACCGCCAGACTATCGGGTTGTCGGACTACTGGACTGCCAGACTATCGGGGTGTCGGACTACTGGACTGCCAGACTATCGGGTTGTCGGACTATTGGACCGTTGGATTATCTGGGTGTTACCATTATTACATAGACTGATAGAGTATCGTCTGCATATACTATTGAGGGCAGTTTTACTATTACAACATTTAGCCGACTTCTGTTGACAGGACCTCTAAAGGAATTAATCTATACCTGGAATTGCGTGGGATGCGTCGTCTATGCTATAAATGTCGGCATAAAGCTATTTTGAAGAAGCCCGAGTATGTTATTTGATATTTCAAGTAAGCTCCTGGACTTACTTAAGATTTTAGCACGATATACCCCAGTTGGAGTAAGTATTTCATACTGGAAAGTTTTATAACCTACAAATCTGAGTAAGTACTCTGGCTCGAAACTTCGAGACAACTTTCGTGCCAGATTTCGAGCTGGAGCTCGAGCCAGCTTTTACAACCGCAAATAATTTCGAGTCATACTCCAAATCTCTTTTTCGAGCTCGAGTTTCAGCCGGCTCTCGAGTCAGCATTTATAACCTCCTAGCCTGGTCCCATCCCGTTTAGAATTCGCAATTGTTCTTTATGAAGAGACCATTTGTATATCCGATTTGTTGTGTTATAACGGATTTGGAGTTTCGATTATCTATTGGTACTTTCTACTCATCTTTATCTTCCTATATTTCATTTTATATTTACATCGATTTCGTTCCCCTGCCACATCCCTTCACAGTTAAACTATATATCGGACTTTTGAAGAAAATTGTAAATGAACATTGATCTGTCCTCATGTGTATACATGGCTTACACTTTTACGTAACGTTGTTACCATTTTTGTACTTGTACAGATAAATCTGTTTCTTTATCCGTCTATAAATAGAACGAAAATAAGTGTGTTTGTTCACGAAAGTTTACAAAATATATTTGAAAAAAAAAACATTGTGAGTAAACTTTTAAAAAGCCAACTTTCATGATTTGAAAGCATTGGATACAGGTAGAATATCACTATCACACAAATGAAGATATATCATGTTTTCACCTTTTTATTTATCAGGGGTTATACAGAAAGTGAAAATATGAGAATTAAATTGAATAATATTTATGATAAAATTTTCCAGCTGTGTATTGAAATTTCTGTAAACAACATATTAAGATATTTAATATATGATAACCAGATTCAACAATCAGAGGTGATACCCAAAGCTCTTGTCACATGCTAATAATCAGAACCTTAGTATTGTAGAACCTGTTAACCTTATTGGGCCAGTTGATCATAGTTAACGTACAGTATATATTTAGCCTAGGCTTAATTATGTGAGTAAGTTATGGAAGGCCGGTGGTAAATGGAAATTCCAAATAAGGAGATAAACAGATACAATGATACATATAAATAAATGAACAAACGAAAAGGAATTTTATGAAGGTAAAACTTAAGGGTCAATTCAATTCTTTATTCAACCTAATGCAATACAGTGTACAGGTATGTTTAATATACAACACACATCATTTACATCCACCCAATAGCGGTACATATAATAATGAGATACCAAATAGTATTGGTATGTTTTTACAATACACACGATAATAGACATGTTAACAATTAAATTGATATGCGTATAAATGCATAACCACTTTATAAATTTTCGACATATTACGATGTTTGCAAATTTTGTCAATGATAACTAGTGTAAATCCGAATGTTTTCGAGGGACTTTATTTTCGTGATACACAAGTTCTAAACGGGATAAGACCAGGAGTCCGCGTCTTCTGTTGGCATGGCACACCCGTCGCAAACGTTCTATAGAAACCTTTCTAGTCAAATTCGGTGAAAAGATCAAGTTTGGTGATAAGGTCAAGTTCGGTGAAAAGTACGATTGGTGAAATGGATTCACTGTCTGTAGCCGTGCTCCAGAATACTATCTAATATTTCTGATAGGGGGACTTCATAATATTTAACAAGATCCCCGTATCGACCATAAATTTTCTTAAACGACGACCCCAAGCGTTCAACCTTGTGTAAGTAGTTTATTGGCGAAATAAAAGAAAATTAAACTATAGACTCATTGTTTCCAAGGATACAAATGTACATATAAAACACATTTCACATTGTGTAAACTCTCCTACAAGAAATTAAAACGTGATCTCTTCCTACTTATTACATCGAACATTGAAATAACAAAGAAATTTGTTTCTCGATTTAACAAACGAACAACATCATAACGAGTGTTTGATATTCGTTTATATAGAGTTCCAAGGGAACATATTTCTGTGTAACACACTGAAACAGCTATTGAGATATATTTATACACTGAGGATATAGGAAGAAGTACACCGGAAGGAAATTCGATTAATGAATAGCGCACCTCTTATTGAAATCCAGTAACAACCCGGATGTAAAAATGCAAACAAATCGAATAAAACAAAAAATCCAAGATATTTAAATCGTGCACACCTGTTAACCAAGTATTGTCCAAGTTACCTTTTTTAAACTTCAAAAAAGTCGAAACCTCGAAAACAAAAATAACGTACGCGTTCTTCTTGATCTGAGCTATTATGGATCAATAAATAGTTTAGAAAATATTTCTAAACTGAAGGAAAATTATTTGATTTACAACCTAAATTGATAAAATCTTGAAATATAAATATTCCAGATAATTAATTGCTTTTCTTTAACCCGATTTCCTCGTAGTGTATTCTCAGAATAGCTTTTCGTGTGGATGGTTTCCTTCCCGTGTGATTAATTTATTATTCTCTGTCTTTTTTGTTGTTATTGGTTTTGGGTTTCCGCTGGTCTGGAAGTAATTGCGTTTCTATCACCGATCTGGTTGTTCTTTTTTAAAGTGTTGGTCAAATTTCACGATCCTATGCAATGCCTTTGAAGTTTCCTCGATTTTATTATTTTTGAAGAGAAATGTTGGGCTTAACCTCGGTAAAAGAGAATTTGTTTGTCCGGTCTTTGACAATTGTTAATGTATGTATAAGGAGGAGGTGCAGTGCATCTGTTGTGGTTCCTTTGTGGGTACCACTGTGTTTTACATATTTCATCTGTTTTAACTCTAAATCAAATGAGCGATATTACTTCATATCCGCGTGAGAAACATTCACATACATATAAACAAAATTGTTCAAAATATGAAATTTGGTTGTTTTCATAAAGGTCATGTGTGTTGTATCTTATCACTGTTGAAATGCACCTGACTAACACCTGGATAAACAAACAAAATGGTTATCCATACTTGTGTCTGAGAGAGAGAGAGAGAGAGAGAGAGAGAGAGAGAGAGAGAGAGAGAGAGAGAGAGAGAGAGAGAGAGCTTTGTAGTACGGAAACTCATAATTCAAAACATAATTGATGTATTAAAATGCCTGAGGTCATTCTAAATAATTAAGTATACATGTACCATAATATGTGTTTGTAATAAACAAGAATAATTATGATATCATATAATAATCTTTTTATTTCCCAATATAGTATAATTATCAATCTGTCAACATTTATAAAGAAAAAAATACAACTGAAAACATAGGATTCGTATTGTATATTCTAAATGAACGGACAAAACTCGTATAAATCACTCGGTATTCTTATTCAACAGGACGTAATGCATTCTTAGGCCTAATTAGTCAATTCAATCTAATTTCAGTCAGAATTTATCTTGCAATGCGATTCGATCGTAATTGAAATATAATATCTATTCCTAACGGTAGAAAGTACATAAAACAATTGATGCCGAAAATATCTTTAGAAACCTACACTGTAATGTAATTGAACGACAGTATTTGGTTCTTGTTTAGTTCTATTTCAAGTCTTAATTTGATATGTAAATAATTTTGTCTCCGTTTGTTTTCCATTATAATGATATTAAACGAATAAAATCCAATATCACGCCAACACAGTGCGACCACTTCCTCGCCTATGACGTCATAATTGTTATAGTATTCTGTACATTCTTCTTTGTGTATCTGGGTCAGAAGCTGAGGTCCATTGATTTCCCTGAAGCCTGGCGGGTGATAACAATTAAGAAAGAATTACATCATATTTACATACCGATATGCAGTGGCATGTGCAGTTGTATTGGTTGCCATGGAAACTAGTAAATATACAAAATAATTAATGTCAAGGTCGTGAGATTTAAAGTCTTTACATACAGCGTGCAATGAGTATCAAAGATATATAATAGTAAAACGCATTTGAAGTCAAGAATTTGTACTTTTTATGGTCGATATACTGACCTATTTTGCAGTTATTTTAAAACTGTGGTTCATGATCTCAAAGACTGAGAGACGTGTTAAATTACGGTTGTGATCAAAAGTCGTGTCTCATGTTTAGACCCCTAGTTTGAATGCGGACAGCAGTTGAGACTAGGAAATGCTTACTTCTCCGAAACATCTAATCTCATTTTAGAAGTTTAAGACCCATTTCATGGATATTTGAATTAGCTTACACTTTGCTGTCAATGGTTTTTATGATATATTTCTCATTTTTTGAAAAAAAAGAATCGAGGTTGTTAATCAGAAAATCTGGGGGCGGGCGATAATTAGATAAGATAATTGCCTTATTGACTTAAATATAATGGGTAATGTGGGGTAGAAAAATTAAAGTTATGTGCATGTAGATCATGTTGAAAGGTAATTATTATTATGCCTTATTTAGTGAGTGGCCGCACATATTCATATACGGTTTCCCCTATAACTTAACATGCAACCTCATCTGAAGTTTCAAGATTGAGGCCTAACACTTTCACCCCTGAAAATCAAAATGGTATGCTCTTTTCTATTGTTAAGACCAGTCTATTACGGCCTGTATGGTTGAAAGGGTTAAAGTATCCATTGTATAAATGAGATACATTTTGATATTTCCGTTGCACTATTGGTAAACTCCAGACAAAAGTAAATTTCATCGAAATATCATTAGATGAAAAACTGTATTTGAATGATTTTTGTACAGGTATCATGAAACAATTAAAATAAATGTGTTCTACATATATAAAATATCAGAATTATAAATCTTTAGAATGCCCAGAATACAGATACAAATCCGGTAAAAAATGGACAAATGCGGACCTCTGGACCTGTCAACAAGATAAAATAAGTGATTATAGTGTTATGAAAAGTAATTGTCAATTTGGATGTGCAGAATCCCTCCTCCCATTGATATTTGGTCTCTTTAAAGATTACACTGTACGTGTAGTTTTTAACGGTATTCTAATATTAGCGCCTTTCGTGACATAAAAATGAAGCATTTTTATCTTATAAAACTTAAGAACATCAAAACTTTTCTGAAATACAATATTTTATAAATTCTCAATAAGAGAACATTCCGACATTTTAAATTTTTGAATATAAATTAATGTCTTTCAGATATTCTAAAATGATGTCGCCAGCAACATTATTAAAACACTATTAAGATCTGTCTCGGAGTAATATTTCTCACGAGTAATGGTCTGTTGTAATTGCACGAATTCAAGATTGTGCTAATAAGTCTACACCAATACAGAGCGCTAAAATATGAGTGCGCTAATTTAAATACACATACAGTATCTGAACATGGGACATACCTATCTATCATAAGATATGATAATTGTAGTACCTTACCATACATAAAATATTTTGACATTTTATACTATGGATTTCAGGCTCAATATTTTCACTTCTGATGTCGAGCGGGTACTGTTTGAATGTCTGAGTTTCGGATAGACGTCCAATTGACGATTCACATACGTATCTTACCCATGGCAAGTTTACTACAAGATTTACCCAATACTCAATTCCAACTAACAAATAAGTTTGTGGTATTTATAGTTATACAAATTTATAGTTATATATTTATACAAACAGAAGGCTTAAGGTTGAATTGAGAGAGTTTACCAGATTTACTCGGTACTTAATTTCAACTGACGTTTTATGATTTGAAGATGGAAACAGACTGCATGGTTAGATGTTTGTTTTTGTAATACTTATTTTAGGTGTTATATCGAGACTTAGCTCAATTGTTTACATTTACAGTTATTTAATAATGTTTTATAATTATGTGTAGTTATTCATTTTACTTGTTTTGTCAATACTTATTCTATTTTAGAGCTTTTAAAATATTTACTTGATAAGGTTAATTTGTTGGCCGCTGTTTCAATTGTATTCTTGATAGTATTTAAGTTTGTGATAATCAATTGTTTCTGTTGCTTCGTTTTCTTATTGCAGTTTTGTAATGACAAAGCGATTACAACCATCCAATAGTACATGGACATTTGAAAGGGCATTACCTTACAAAAACTATTTAAATTTTGTATCTACTTTTACTACTTATACTTGATGTACAACAACAAATCAGGACAATACACAGACATAAACAATCTTATATTCCTGTATAATCATCAAATAAGTTCAGGAGCAGAGTGGTATTTATAGCTATACAAATAGATGGCCTAAGGTTGAATTAATCAATTGCAAATGAGAAAGTGCAAAATTGGGTTTCTCAAGAAATTTTCACAAAATCTTCTGGTTATGCCTCATGAGTATATCTCATTTTGGTAATTGTTTATCAATTTTTAAAGTAGTAAAAAAACACAGCTTACGGCACTTTAAGTCACGTTGAAATTGATACACACATCTTATGGCCCTTTAACCCATTCATCCCTGAAGACACATTTGGACTTGCCTGTGTTATTTATTGTAAGTAGAGTTTCTCAACTGTAGATGAGTTTAGCCGTGGTGAAATTGATACGTGTAGTTGTAAAGCTGTTGTGACAATCATCTGTAGCATTAGTTGCCAATTGTGCATATGATTGCTCTAATGTATTAACCCTTTCAACCCTACGAACCACAATGGACTGGTCCAAGCAACAGAAAAGAGTATTATATTTTTATATTAAGAGGTATGTACATATTGGTCAACTATCAATCACCGTCGCCTATCTGTTTATTTGAATTGTGTTTTACGCCAAACTCAACAATTTTTCAGTTATATGGCCTCCGACATTTTGTACGGTGGAGGAGAGAACCGGGTGCAGTGTACTCGAGAAGAGACTGGCAAACTTTCTTACAAAATCAGTTTAGGTTTCAACGGGACTCAAAACGGCGCTGTCTACATGTGAGCTGCGCTGAACAAAAGTGAGAGACTTCGTGGTTTAAAGCGCGAAGCTCTAACCGCTCGGGCACACATTCTCATAAAATATTTGTAAATCGTGGCTTCTGTAGCCGAGTGGTTACAGGATTGCGCTTTGAATCATGAAGTCTCTGTCTTCTGTTCAGCGCAGGTTCGAGTTCGAATTCCACTGGAACCTCAACTGAAATTTGTGAGAAAGTTTGCTAGTTTACTTGCGAGAGGTCGGTAGTCTCTTCCCGGGTACATTGTAATCGGGTTCTTTCCTCCACCACTAAAAGTTGGCCGACACCATATAACTGAGTGTGGCATAAACACAATTCAAAATCAAAATGTAAATAGTACCATTACAATAGAATATAATAAAAAATCTCAGATACCAAAGTATAAATCAATAGAATGTCCAGGACACCGATACAAATCCGGTAAAAATGGACAAACATGGACCTCTGGAAACCAAGATGTGGGATCAGGTGCTATGGAGGAGTAAGCATCCCCTGTCGACCAGTCACACCCGCCGTGAGTCCACAATCAAGTCCAATGAAATACGTGAGGAGTGTATCCTCGTCACAATTGGTACAGACGTCTCAACAATCGCCAACGAAAAGGCAACTCAACATTTCACTCAGTGAAACAGAGTAATCGCAAACAAGACTATTATACCGACCATAAAATTTGCGGAACGTTGATATTAAACGCGGTTTTCGATATCTCTGTGTCAATAATTTGTCAGTGAGTAGTTTACCTCTGTATATGAAATCTTCATATGTTGTACACGCCCTGGCATGTCGGATTATTTGTGAAATATAAACTCCATATGCGGGTGACTGAGGGATATTACTACTTAAATGTGGACAATTAACGATGGGAAAGCCGATGTTTTGGGAACTACCGAATGTGTAATAAGGCGACTAGGCTCAGTCGGTAGCGCGCTCGACTTTTGATCGTGAGTTCGAGTCCAGCCGGCTGCAGGTTGGTTTCTTGTCCTTCGGATGAGACAGTAAAAACCGAGGT
Organism: Atrina japonica; assembly: GCA_030159075.1. Lineage (NCBI taxonomy): Eukaryota > Metazoa > Mollusca > Bivalvia > Pterioida > Pinnidae > Atrina > Atrina japonica. The sequence continues at coordinate 313,383 of BROG01000329.1, read as the reverse complement.
CACGTGTCATAGTAAGTGTTGGCACCATTGCTCAATGGCCGCAAGCAAGGTCAAAATATCGTAACGTCTGCATATGAGTGAAAGATTCTTGAGTGGGACGTTAAACAACATAAACAAACAATAAACATCGAATGTGTAATACAAAATACACAGTTAGTAAGAAGTTTTTAATTCAAAACCACGCCTCGTGTCCCACAGTATAGAATAAATACTGAATAGAATCAATTTGAAATCGGATCATATATGGCGGTAAAAACATGTATATATATTTCACAATGACCAACACCATTTTAATGTGATACCATGGGATTGTTCTACTTTGTTTCCTTTGAAACTGGAAACCACAGTGGACGGTTTTGCATAATGAAAGTTAACTGATCTGTTGACAAACCGTATTTGCGTCAAATGATTCCCTTTATCATCGCGATACATTACATGTATATCTTTAATAAAACAAATATTTATCTTGAACAAGTACAATTCTTAGCTGCGACTGATTTGAATCAGCCAACAAAGTGGCAGTTGTTTATCTAACCCACTCATAAGCTTACCGATATGCAGTAATATATTACATCATCAATTTCAAACTGCCTCAATAGCTAATTGGTAACTGACGCATGGATTAACTCTATCGTTGTGACTTTTCATTTATTGTTTTTATTTTATTTTAACGGTATGAGAAAGAGCTCAAAGGCTGTTACACATGTATCTTCTGTAATGGACATCTCGGTTTGAAGACAGAAGCGGAGGGGTATACGAATAAGTACATTTGATTAAAATACATTGCAATTGTAAACGTGCATTAGCTGTGTTTATTAAAAAGTATATCTCAATTTTTTTCTACTTGTACTTAATGTACAATATCAAATAAACTATATAATATAAGACATTAAAATATTATATATACAAATGGTAAGGTTTAATAAAGTTAAAAAAAAAGGAACGGATTTTTTAAAAAAAAAAAACCCACAGCAAATGCCTCTTTATAGAATTATTATTAGCAAATCACTAATGTTATTTTGTCATTAATATAATTATATTTATTACTATTTACCAACACACAATACAATAAATTTAGGCGGTACAACCCCCAACTAAACAACCAATAAAAAAATAAACAAGTAATCTAACCCCACAAAACAACAACTGTGGGGTATATTGAATAGAGAAATTAACAAAACTGGGGACTGAGTCCATATTATAGACATAAGTGTAATACAAGAAAATATGAGCGGCTATCAGATCTAGTAAGTTTTTTTATGTTAGCCAAACAGTACTGTTAGAATGAGACGCGGTCTTTCCATTCCTGTAAGCCCCCAAATTCCGTTCTATAACTAGTTTTCCATACAGCACATTGCGTAGGCTGTACGTAATCAATTGACCACTGGATATACATCAGCAAGAAATAAATTATAAATACCACGTGATATGAAAGTATTTGATGTTCTTTGGAAAACGAGAGATCTTAGAAAAGGAATATGAATAATAAGTACTAGATTTCTATTGCAACTATTCGACTTATTAACCATTTCCTGCGTCATTTAATATTTAATGATCGAAAACAAAATCATTTAAGTTATATAAACGCCTGTTGTGTACTAATACAAATATGCAAATCAAAATATGTGATCACACAAACATTTGAAGTTTAATTGTCCGCTCAGCAAATATTGCCCAGTTTGATGTAAATACCGGCCAATTTAAGCCTAATTTACTCTAAAATTGTTTCTATTGAAAGGTTGAAAATGACGAAGGCAATGCCATAACCACCCACAAATAAATTAGACATGAATCAAACTATCAATTTCTCTTCCGATAACCGGGAAAGTCTGTACGTCCTGTAGTCAATGACGCGATCTATAAACGTGTCATTTACAAAGCAATTACTAGCACCGGGTAAATATTTCTGCTCGCGTTTATACCTCAACAATAACAAATCAAACAGGTAGAAAAGAAAAACTATTCTATTTTAACACGGCAAAATGGGCGAAAAAGGTCACTTATATTTTCACACCAGGAAATCCAGCATTTCTGTCGGATTTCTAAATGGGAACGTTATAATTATGGTGATATAGTTGTCAGGAAAGCTCGCTAAGTAGATCATTACATTGGAATTTAGTTTTTAGATACACAAAGTAATACATAAAGTCGATTGTTCAAAACATTTTATCTACAAGGACAGTTATTTTTTGCTGGGATTTCATTATGGCTTATATATCCATGCCAGACAGGCAGTCTGAAGTGTTTAAGGTCACACTCAATATGTTTGCGATTATCATACGGTGGCGGCGAAATCTTAATGGTAGTGGAGACACCCCGAGGGGAGGGGCGATAAGAAAGTAGCAGGTAAATGAAAGTCGGTCTTCTACAAATGAAAGCGTAGGTTCCAGTGGGGCTTGAATCCACACTGACCACAGCTAAGAGACGTCATATTTCAAAGTGTGATGCTCTAACTTGTCTGTCATGGACATCCTTGACAGTGTAGATAATCTGATAGCTTTTGATGTCAGCCGTTTGACTTTTACTATTTCCCATATCACGTGATTTTAGTAGGTCACAAGAGTCAATTAGGCCGTCTGAGTCAATCAGGAACCAGAGTCACCTATTGCCGCCCGTCGTTTGGAGAGTTGCAAACATATCGGCTCCTCCTAAAAACACTGAACAAATTCTCATTTTGGTCTGAAGCACCTCGAAAGAAAGGTAAAAAAATTGTACCCTTTACCTCTGATCCCTTGGGAGGTTTATGAGTATAAATATCATTATGTATGCATGAATGATTACAAATGAAATGTTAAATGAGTGTTAAAGGAACAGATGAGAGTGTAAATATATATGCGTGGCTGTATAAGTACAGATGTGAGTGAAATGAACAGATGAAAGTGCACATATATATGTGTGGATCTATAAGTACAGATGGGAGTGTAAATATAGCACGCCACCGAATGAGCCAGTCCGGCTCATGTGGTTGAATGAGAACAAATGAAAATGTGAGAATGAATGAATATGTATGGATGTATGAGTAAAAATGAAATCAAGTATAAATGAATATGTATGGATGTATGAGTAAAGATGAAAGCGAGAATAAATGAATATTTATGGATGTATGAGTAAAAATGAAAGCGAGTATAAATGAATATGTATGGATGAATGAGTAAAAATGAAAGTGAGTATAAATGAATATGTATGGATGTATGAGTAAAAATGAAAGTGAGTATAAATGAATATGTATGGATGTATGAGTAAAGATGAAAGCAAGAATAAATGAATATTTATGGATGTATGAGTAAAAATGAAAGCGAGTATAAATGAATATGTATGGATGTATGAGTAAAAATGAAAGCGAGTATAAATGAATATGTATGGATGTATGAGTAAAGATGAAAGCGAGTATAAATGAATATGTATGGATGTATGAGTAAAAATGAAAGTGAGTATAAATGAATATGAATGGATGTATGGGTAAAAATGAAAGCGAGTATAAATGAATATGTATGGATGTATGAGTAAAAATGAAAGTGAGTATAAGTGGATATGTATGGATGTATGAGTAAAAATGAAAGTGGGTATAAATGAATATGTATGGATGTATGAGTAAAAATGAAAGTGAGTATAAATGGATATGTATGGATGTATGTGTAAAAATGAAAGCGAGTATAAATGGATATGTATGGATGAATTAGTACATATAAAAGTGAGTATAAATGTATTGATGAAAGTGTGAGTGTAAATGTACAGATGAAAGTGTGAGTGTAAATGTACAGATGAAAGTGAGTGTAAATGTACAGATGAAAGTGTGAGTGTAAATGTACAGATGAAAGTGTGAGTGTAAATGTACAGATGAAAGTGAGTGTAAATGTACAGATGAAAGTGTGAGTGTAAATGTACAGATGAATGTGTGAGTGTAAATGTACAGATGAAAGTGTAATATATAAATATATAAAATATATTTTACGTACATGTATTTATATAAATGTATCAAAAACGTGTTTACTGAATTTAGTGAATATTAACAGCACAAGTTATTTCTTCCCTCCCAGTATATAATAAAAATAAAACACAATAAAATACATTTTTACTCAATAAATTTTATTACCTATATAAATAATTACTTATGTACATGAATGTACAGATATGTTAGATTTGTCTACGTACTACATTGACTCTCGGCATACTCTGATATAAGATTGTAAGAAAAGGTAAATCTTAATTTACAAATATTGTCAAAAGGTACAAGCATTTGTCATGTTCTTTACAACACAAAATGGCTAGTGCAAAAATGACTTGTCCCTGACAGAATAGCGTTATGAGATCTACATTTTGACATTTTTTGAAGTGAAATAAATGTCAGTAAAACTTGTTGAACTGTTGATATATTGAATTACGTACCCTTGATTTTACGTAAAAAGTAACTTATGCATAACACCTGGTATCTGATAAGTACTACCGAATCTGTTTCTTTTCTACAGATTACGTGATTAAGAGATACTGACAAAACAGGTGTTGTACAAGAAATCGATCACAACCCTTTACCTGTCATGTCAATCTACAGGTGTCTACCTGTCGTACCAATGTTATATAACACAAGGTATATTTGAAAGATGTGTCATGGCAATGGAAATTATATGAAATGCCAAGACTATATCTATCTAACATGAAATGCCATGGCTACATCTAACTTACATGAAGTGCCATGGCTATATCAAACTTACATGACATATGTCTTACATGAAATGCTGTGACACCATCTGCCTTACATGAAATGACATGGTTCCATCTGTCTTACATGGAATGGCATGTCACCACCTGCTGTGTACATTTCATGACTCCATATCTGTCCTGTAAGACATTTTATGACAAACTACACACCTGTTGGCAAGAGAAATGTAAAACTGCCATGACACAATACTGGTCATGTCATGACACTTGTAATGAAAATGTCATGACACATCTTCTGCCATACATGACAGCTCATCACGAAGATCTGTCTTAGATAACTCTCATGTCCTGTCATGTGAGAGCACTTGAGGCCAGAGATAATTTCTGTTGAAACACAAAAGTGTCATGTCTGTAGTCTGACTATTCACCCACTTAGTCCAGATTCATTACAGCGAAACTTCTATATAATGACCTCCTTAGGGACCCAACAAAATAGGGTTGTGTTCTTTATATAGAGGTTGATTTGTACACAAATGGAACCATTGGGGACCGCAAAAAACGTTCTTTGTGACCAGGTGGTCTTTATACACAGGAGGTCGCTAAAGCAGATTTTACTGTATTAATAATACAACTAAATATTAATATGAGCTACCTTTAAGAACATCATCAAGTGAAGAGCACCCCACTCCCTCTCCTCTAAATAGAAATAAAACCATCGAAAGGACGGAAATCATCTGGTAAATTATGTTATTGGACGGAAATAAGAGGCAAGAGTTGGTAGTACTTCCTTATACAAAGGTCATCACTATACTTAATATCACATCAAGGTCACAAGGTCATCAACACTATACAAAGCTGCCAAGTAACTCCTGTAAAAAAAGATGAGGATACAAAATGCTAGAAAAATAAATGGCACTCTATGTCTAGAGAAAAAAGAAGCATTTTATCTTCTTGCATTTCACTGAGATTAACATACCCAATCTACAGTTCCAATATTACTGGCTAGAGAAATGTAATAAATATCAGTCCATCTTGTACGAACAAAGAGAGTATGTCTCTTGTAAATATCACAGTCATTGTTTGTTTAATTGCAACACACAACAGAATTGTTTTCGTCTAGAGTCTATTATTTCACTCATTGATAGCTTGCTGTAATTCTAAAGGTTTCTTCATTTTTATCCTCATCATCGTTAATAAACACTAAAATTTCGGCTTGTCCCAGCTTCATGACCGGTATGAACTTTAACCCAATTGTGTAGGTGTCACCGCCTTCTATTTCTATTCTGTTGTCTCGGAACTGCAACAGATCTTCACGATTCGACAACAAGTGGAAGACGCGTTTGTAAGGATATGGATTAGTGTACGTTATTTTCTTACTACTTCCTTTACCGCCACCAATTGGAAGTGCCAATTCAAATGCTCGAGATATTGTTGGGGCTCGACAGCTGACACACACCAACCACGTTCTGATCAGCTGATGATACTCCACATCAACGACATTAAGATAAAAGTACTTGTGACCTTCTCGTAAAGGTCGCACTGCAACACTTAGTTCGTGGACGGCACCAGCTGCTAGTAGGAACTGTTCAGAGGGATAAAGCTGCATTTCTAGTGGATGTGAGGAGAAACAACGAACCAACCGAGAAGCTTGAGTTCCCCTGTTGAGAGAAATAATCATCAATTTGTTATGACAGTGACATGCTTTACTTATTACTGTTACAACAATCACATATGCTTTACTTAATCAATTTTCTTTTCCAATCAAAGTGTCCTTTTGCAGAATTTTGTAAAATTCATTTCATTTTTTCATCAAAAGAAATTTCTATTTTCTAAATGAAGCAATACATTGTTACAGCAATGACATCCCAAATTTACACACATTGGGTTGAAAAAGAGCTATAGCTATTTAAAGCCATAGTTGATCAAGTTATTTTTAGGTTTTTAAAAGGGCATTAACTGTGTTTTTTCCCCAAAATATTTCTTTCCTTTTTTACTACATAGATTGATATACAATAACTAAAGGAGATATACACAGGCATAAAAATTCTTAAAGCCACATTCCGGGGAGTACTGTTAAAAAATAAATTTTTCTGTACACTCTTAATGCATATTTGTATGAACTTTCATCATATTATCAAAGTCCTATTCAAACTAATTCGTAAATTAATCATGAAAAACACCTAACACATTGATCTATTTATAAACGGTAAGATGTTGCCGGTCATGTAGTGACGCTCTACTGAGCATGTTTGTTTCACTGTCTAGGACAATCCAGTCAAGTGGAACACCAATCAAATGGTCTTGGAACACTGTCCTGGGCTAGCAATTTAGGCATAAACTTACATTAATTTTATGTAAATTTTATCGACAATTTTTAAATAACTACTTCCTGCCTGGTACATTCGATTGTAAAATGTTCTGAGACTGTCGGAACAGCACTCTTGCAGTGAATCCAACACACCCTTATATCACTTGTTCACCAGGGTATATTTAAAAATTCATAAGGAATCACCCTAATAACTCCATTAATTCATCAAATTTTTTGCATTTTTTTTTTATTTTCGTCGGTTAGGAGTGGTTTTCTGATGAAATTGTAAAAAATTACAATAACGTCCAGAATATTACAATAATGGTCCCCGGAATGTGACTTTAAAATCCTATATATGTTGTGAAAATTTCTTGAGATACCCAGTTGGCAATTATTCACTTGCAATTGATTGATTTGACCTTACCATTTGTATATGCAATACGACACTAACCTGACTTTATTTTTACGATATCAGATTTTTATGCTTGTATATAGCTCTTTGTCATCGTACATCAATACAAGTATTAAAATAGACAAAAAAAATTGAAATAAATTTTTCGATAGTTTTACAAGTTTTTAAGTTATTTATAGGTTTTCAAGTTATTAAGTTATTTATAGGTTTTTATGTTATTTATAGGTTTTTAAACTGATTTAGTTAGTTATGCTAAAAACATTATGAGCGATACACAATCAAGCTGTTAGATATTTTCTTTTTCATTGTATAAATTTTAACAAAGTTGATTTAGAATGACTTTCTATGAATCAGAATGTTTTTTAAAATTGTAGATTTATATGAAAAATATTGAGAAAAAAAAAAACTTGCATCAATTTTGGCACGTAATGATCTACCGTATTGAATTGTCTCAAGATTTGTTATATAGTGGTAAAGTTGGCAATGACTCTGTTAATTAAATCAGAAAATATATGATTATGTATCACCCTATACGTTTTCAATTACAATTGATCAACTCAATCTTACTATTTGCATATGAATACCACAATGAACACGATGAACCTGACCCTATTTTCACAAAATATATAGGAATTTCAGATTTTTTTTATACCTGTGTATACCTCTTATTTATTACTGTACATCAAGTACAAGTAGTAAAAGTAGTAAAAAACCTGAAATAATATTTTTTGGTCTACAAAGCTGATGTCCCTATAAATTTGTCTATTTCATTTGAAGTTTTACAAGTGTACCTGAGAAGAAGGTTAAATTTGCTGGTCTGTCCCTCCACACAAGAAACGTCGACTCTCTGCAGGGCATGGACAAAGAACTGCCAAGTCTGTATTGGTTTGGAGAGGAAAGGATCCAGATACATCGCCATAAAGAATCGTTTGATCTGAGGTGATGCTCCAAGAGCAACCTGTAAAATAAAAAGATGTACATGTACCTTGAATAACTGGGGCCTGTTTTACGAATGGTCTAAACTCTAGGACTTGGTCTAATGATCACAATTACAACTTTTAACAGCTTTACAATGAATAAGGACTTGTAATATGAGACCAATTTAAGTCTTGTTTGTATGACTGGTCAGAAGCAGTGCTTAGATCTATGTTATTGTTGTGTCATAATTTATCTTTGTAAATGTAGCAGGTAAGGGTTTACGTAATCTATCAAGATCTAGTTTGAAAACTTGCCCTAAAATGGAGCTTTATAGCATTGTAGTCTATGTAACTGAGTAAGTGACCAAAGAAAGGACCACTTGGGTGGAACATGTATCCCTAGTTGAAAGCCATGCCTCATTTTCATGGGCATATGTCATGTATGAATTTCGTGAACTAATAGAATGATTTTGCAATACAATTGTAATCAGTAATTGAAAGACCAAATATTTCTTCATTTATATCATTTTTTTTCAAAATTTGGAATGAATTTTGAATCCATGACAATAATACAATAAAAGGGCAGACAACTTTTAACAGTGTTTAATGAGACACAAACAAAAGATTTTAAGATAATTTCGTTATTTGCAAATTTGTACCTTCATAAATATATCTATTGGTTCGCCTGTCTGTACGGGTTTACTTTCTGTTATAACATTTACATCACTACAGCGAACGTAAATCTGTGTCAATCCACCACTTCCTGTTGGAGCACCTGTGTTGATAATACAAACAAGAACTCATGAAATAATTAATAAACCAGAGTGTATAATTATGAATTAAGTTCTATGTTAACATGTTGAATGAATTCTTTATTGAATTTTTCCAGGCAATTATACCAATAATATGTAGCCACAGTAACAAGCTTTTAGTCATTACATATTTCATACAAAGCAGACAAAAATGGCTGAAATCTCGTAACAGAATTCAAAATTGTTTAGCTTGAAATTTTCACTTGACTGACATAGAAAAAAGACATCTTCATCAATATGATTTATCAGATGAAAAGATCGTCAACTCCAAATTACTTTCGTTTTTTGTTTCTATTTTAAAATGATTCTATATATACACACAATAATTATTGTTCATGACTTTGTTTGCTTCCCAAATTCATATACTCAGGTCTGAAAAAGAGGTACATTATCTAAGATTTTGAGCTTGTTTTACTTTTAATTTACATCCTCATGATCCTGCCAAGGATGATTTACCTACATAGAAATGCCATAAAGTTTGACCTGTGCTATGGACCGACTCCAATGCAATGAGAGTTCTTCCATGTGCTGTGACACGGGACAGCGGTTTAAAGTCTCTTTCACTTCTGAAGCTGAGCGCAAAGTAACAGACATGATCCTTTCTATAGATTTTTGTATGACCCTATACAGGGAATCAAATCTGGGACCTTCTGCTTAAAAGTCAAACACTCTATCACTAGATGATCGCAATCAGTATATTAACCAAGAGACTTTGGGAAATCATTACATCAACTTTAAAGAACTCATACAGAAAAATGTCAAATTACAGGCTTTTGATTATTAATTTTGTTTTAAAGTGATCTACAGTGAAACTTGCATGTAACGATCTCCTTAGGGACACAAGAAAACCAGTCTTTATAGGGAGGTGGTCTTTATATATAGGTGGATTTGTACACAAATGATACTATTGGGAGCAGCAAAAAATTGGTCTTTGTGACCAGGTGGTCTTTATACACAAGTGGTCGCTAAAGCAGTTTTACTGTAATCAAGTTCAATTTCTTTGTACAATTGTTTGGTGCTTTATTCCGAAACTCAACAATTTTGAAGTCATATGGTGTCTCCCAGTTTTAAATGGTGGAGAAGAGAAACTGGTTTACAATTATATGTACTTGATTCCACAAGTAAACTGGCAAAACTTTCTCACAAAATCATCTCATATTAATTACGTCGGGGCTCAAGCTCGCACTGACCAGAAGTGAGACACTTCATGGTTTAAAGTGTGATGCCCTAACCACTCAGCCCCCACGGAGGCTCCAATTATGTTCAAACTAATCTAGTAATTATCAGAAATATAGGTTGAGGTACAAATAAAATTTTGACCCTTAAAACATCAATCTATGATAAAAACACCTTTAAATTGTGTGGTTTAAAATTAGTTGGATTTTTAGAATGTCACACCACACGAGATCGTGGAAATGACATATGATAAATGTGATATAAAAACAAAGAAAGGGAACCCTTTGGGTGTGATTCTGCCAAGTCCCGGACCTTCCACTCAACTCTTCCACGGCAAGAGAATTATATTTCATAACCTGAAATATGACGTTAGATTGACTTGTTTGTGTAAAGACATCAGTGTAAAGAGAATGTTTGTGTAAAGACATCAGTGTAAAGAGAATGTTTGTGTAAAGACATCAGTGTAAAGAGAATGTTTGTGTGAAGACATCAGTGTAAAGAGAATGTTTGTGTAAAGACATCAGTGTAAAGAGAATGTTTGTGTAAAGACATCAGTGTAAAGAGAATGTTTGTGTAAAGACATCAGTGTAAAGAGAATGTTTGTGTAAAGACATCAGTGTAAAGAGAATGTTTGTGTAAAGATATCAGTGTAAAGAGAATGTTTGTGTAAAGACATCAGTGTAAAGAGAATGAAGTATTCATATAATGTTGGTGGATCAAATGGGTAAAATAATGACCCTAATTTCCTGACGTCTTTCAATTTAATTTTCAAGTACCTGGAAGGCTTTCTGACCCTGGTAGTCGCATAGATTTTTTCAGGAATGACTGTTCCGGATGATAGAATCTGAAAGTCTGATCTACAATGTGGGGTTGTGGTTCTATCTTGAGACTCATAATAGATACAGCTTTGTCATCTTCTCCTTTAAACACAACCTGTGAATGAAAAACAACAGAACAACTAAACACATGTAATTACTGACACTGCATGATCGAATGGAATACCAAAATACATATGTAGAACATTCTGTAAATATAAAGAAAAAGAACAGGCTGGGACATTGCCAGTCAATCCTCATCCATTCCAAGTCACACCTGGACGAGGTGTCTAAGTACTGTATTTCACCCAATGATTATAAGCATCCGGGCGATACCAAAAAAACCCCAAAAAACAAGAGGCCCAAGAGGGCCTCAATCGCTCACGTAAGAACCATCTACAAATGTGGAAAGAAGACCAAGAAGAATATGTACATGTAGGCTGATCTGGTCCAGAAACATAATTATTGCTGTTTTATGAAATTCATCAAAAATTCTAAAAATCAAATTTCGGCAAAATTCTTGCACAAAAACATTTCTTCAACTATATACAAATAAAACACTTTAATGCATCATTGTGAATGCAAGGGGAGATAATTGAGGAAATCATGCAAAAATGAATGAAAATGACAAAGGCTGAAAAGACCTCAAAAACGTGTCAAAAATTAATATTCCGATTTTTATGAAAAATACAAACTTGAATCATACATCCATGTAGATCACTCAGAAACAATCCATTTTTCAATTCATGCAGCGGTTCTGGAGAAGAAGATTTTTAAAGAGGGGTACCTTTTGGGACTTATTCTGCCCCACCCTGAATCCACCCCTGGGCCAATCTGGCTGATAACTACAAAATTGGTAAAAGACCTTGAGCACTTGCTTCCTGTCGAGTTTCATCAAAATCCCATTAGTGATTTCAGAGAAGATGTCGAAAATATGAAAAGTTTATGGATGGACGCCGCACGGGGAGTGATCACAATATCTCACTTGAGCCTTCGGCTCAGGTGAGCTAAAAATAAAAAATTGTGCAGCGCTTATCAGAACCAGTTCAACCACCCTCCTCTGGCCAATATCGTTAATGGAGAGAAAGCCATATTATAGGCTCTGGTAAAAATGATAACTGTGAAATATGAACAAGGATCAAACTGAAATTTGCAACTATTTTCTCTCCCGATAACAGATGCTCTTGTCCTTGAAGACAACATACAAAGATGTGTACTGTTCATTTTATTCAGCTTCTTGAGATATTACCAGAGCAGTGAGATCTCAAGGCACAAAAGCATTTATTAGGTCGAATATGATATTCACAATATCTCCTCAACTTCTTTCAGAGAGCGTGAGCTTTGAAGAGAAATGGCCTGGCGGTTACTTTGTGACAGTTTGAATTTTGAATGGTGTTTTATGCCATACCTCTACAATTTTTCAGTTATATGGCAGCAGCCAGTTTTTAATTGTGTACGAGAGAACCTGGTAAAATATACCCAGAAAGAGACCATTGGCCTTCTGCAAGTAAACTGGCAAACTTTCTCACAAGAAACAGTTTAAGTTTCAGCAGGGCTCGAAACCTGCGCTGACCAGAAATGAGAGATTTCATGGTTAAAAGTCTAATGCTGTTACCACTTGCCCACGGCAACACTAAAACTGTAAATGTACATCTTACCTGTAGATGAACTAAGTACAGTTGTAGGAAAATGAACCAATTAACTAATTAACAACTTTCCTTCATATTACATTCTCTCTATTTAGTTTACAAGATCCCCGAAATGCAGCTGATAATGATGATGATAGGATAATAAACAATTAACCTCTCTTAGTACAACACAATTATCTCCCCTTGATTTAGCTCTTGTGTGCTTTTAAAAATCATCAAAATCCTCACATACCTTGACCATCTTCTCCTCAAGAGCCTTGGAAGAACTTTGCATTTTCTTTTTCTCTGGAGCTTTAAAAGGGTCTTGTGGTCCCTTAAAACAAGATAAAATTATCATCAAGTGACAGCATAGTATACAGTATAACCACATAACAAGAAATAATCTTCCATTCTTCCTATGTAATTGCTTTGTTACCATTACAAAGGTATTACAAATATTACAACATGTTCCCATATAATAAAATTAGTGTTACGGAACATATTTACCATATTTACCATATTTTTTACACATTTTATTATGGTAAATGGACAGGATATTCTCTTATATACCCAGCTCTCCCACTCCAGGGAGTATGGGGAATACTGACTAAGTGGTCTATCTCTCTCTCTCACACACACACACACACACACAAACAAGCACACGTAACTAGACATTTCCCTTAAAAGTATAAAATCATACATCAGTAAGCTTGTAGAGCTCTCCAAGATACATTGGCACATTTTTACAAACTTAAATTATATAAGGGTGAGAGACTTGTTTTGGCACAAAAAATTTTAAAAATGAAATGGAATCAGAACAAGGCTATATTTACGGTGTTGACACATCCATGAATTCAAGAAACAATGAATAACTTTTTTAAGAAACTATATATTTACATAAAAGGACCCGATGTTAGTGTACGATATTCCTGATCTGCACAAACGTTTCAGGAGTTAGAAAAACGTGAAAATTACAACCCATGAATTAAGCCCCTGTGCAGAATATTCTTCGAAAAATCAACTATTTTTGGAGGAAGAGGTATATGGGTAATGGTACAACTGCATATAAAATACCTGAGGGTGCACTGTCTGATCGGCTGAATACGTCAGGTACTTGAAAGGTATGTGGACCTTCTCCTTTGCTCGCAGGAACAAAGATGGATATTTGGTCTGTTTCTCTCTGTTGAACATGCCCTCCTCTACCTGTGGTGCCATGCCATTTATTTGCTTGAAGTAACGCCATTCTCTGGCATCCATTATCACACTAAAAACAAGACGATATTTTATAAATCACACTTAAAAAAAAATACACATTTCCCAGTTATATGGCTACCTTTCGTTTTCCTTAATTTTGGTAGTATGTTACATGTGTAATGGATTTGGCGATTTATCGAAGTTTACCATTTCCAAGATATAGCCTTTTTCAAGTACATGTATATAATCCCTGCTTTATAAGATACCCTGTTGACAACTGACCATACAAAACAAAGGACAAATAAATCTCATTACATGGCATGGGGACGATGATTATCTAACATTAATTACCTACCTGTACTGAATGGGGCTTACTTACACCTGGTTTTTCACCTGGTCTGGGGATACAGTTGAGAGATTTAACTCACATTAATGACTTTTTGTATTGGAGAATCTGAGTTGGATGGCGGTATGCAGGTTTGGCATTATTATGGGGCATTACTTTTGAGTGCAAAGTCATTCGTGAAGATTTCAATGTCCCATAATCCTGGCAAATATTGTGGGATGTTGACCGTAATGAAACTCATCCTAAATCTCATTTACATACAGAAACATGTATTTACTGTAGAATCAGAAAATTTCATGGGGTTAAAATTTTGTTGCTTTAGAATTAAAACAAATTTGTTTACGTTAAATTTCGTTGAAATAAAACACATGTTCGTAAAGAACACTAATAGTATTACAAAGTAGAATATAAAAACTTCGTCATGGTTTTAATTTCAATGATAAATGAAAACAACAAAATTAAAACCATAATGAAATTTTCTGATTTTACAGTATATATACAGAAATGGCAAAAATATTAGGAAAGGAATTTGAGCTACTTACTGGAATTTTAATGTTACAATCAAACAAGATAAGAGACATCTTCCATCACAGGGGTGGGGGAGGAGGGGATTGAAGCATAAAACACAACAAACAATAAATGAAAAAAAAATAATTGAAGAATAATATTACAATAATAGAATTCATAAATTATTCATATCGTACTGAGGTGGTTTATATAGAGGTGGCCATTATTCACAAGTATTTAGGTATAGATTCATACATTAACTAGATCAAATAAAGATACCTGAGGTCTGGCTCATCATATTCTATAGTGATGGTTTGTTCAACGTTGTATGGATTTTTCAAAACAAATTCAAAAAATTCTGTTGATGCAAAGGCTGGATGGATCACATGCTCTGTTGATATGGATTGACTCAACATGTTGATGATTCCGTCTTTCTTTGTCTGAAGTCGATATATCTCTAGCGTCTTGTAATCTCGCATTCTCTCTTGCTTCTCCGTCTTATAGGTCTGTGATGGAAAATCAGAGAATTACATCATCAAGAAATTACATCTTTATAATTTTGATAATCCACAGGGCAAAACAGTTTCTAATTTCCAAAAACTGAATCACTGCATCACAATCCATAATCAGACTTTGGTTTCCATTTTTCTTTTAAATCTTAACTAACCATCAGTGTTTTATACTCATTATTCAAAGATATACTCACCATAAGTGTATTAAACTTGTTGTCGATTCCTTCCTGTTGTCTGACAAGATTCATTCTAGCAAGTTTGCGGTTTTTTTCTTTATCTACATCAGTGTTTGTATCTTTCTCAGGTATTGTCTGATCTTTCTGTGAAAAGAGGAGCTGAGTAACCTCTCTGTTCTTTTCTGTGATATGTCGAGCTCGAGCTACCTTTTTCTTTGGTGAAAGACCTGAATAGAAAATTAATACAGAAAAACTATATTTTATGGCCAAATTGTATTAATGTTTTTTCTAATATTTTTAATTATTTACCACAGAGAAGTCCATATACAGATTTCTGATGTTATCTCCAAAAATCTGAAACTATACTTTGGAATAATTTTTAATAATAATAATAATAATAATAATAATAAAACATTTGAATTATCTTGCTACTGAAACATGTTCTCAATAACTTATATATTTTATTTCATTTCATATTTTTGATATCATGTACTTTAGAACTTGGGACATATATTTGCAAGTATATACTTTTGATGTGGATAGAATAGGTGTTTATCTAGAAACAGAAATTAGAATACATCTTATGAACTAAAAGTACATGTAAGTATAGTTATAAACTTTTACATAAAATTAATTTCATGACAATTAAATATTAAAATATCTTTATTTATAAATTTTGACAAGATGACACATGTAAAATTTTTATGTAGACTCAAAGTGTGGACAAGGTGAAATGTGATTACTGACTTAGCATTCAATGCATGCTGTAAATATCAGATCAAAGGTCAAATGTGAAATTTGTAATGTATGCTGTAGACATGAGAGCAAAGGTCAAAGGTAAAATCTGCTTATTGACTTAGCATTCAATGTATGGGTATATGCTGTAGACATAAGAGTAAAGGTCAAAGGTGAAAGACTGAAAGTGATTATTGACTCAGCATTCAATGTACACTGTAGACATCAGAGCAAAGGAGAAATGATATTATTGACTTAGCATTCAATGTATGCTGGAAAAACCAGAACATAGGTCAAAGGTGAAACCTGGTTACTGACCTAGCATTCAATAAATGCTGTAGAGGGTCAAAGGTGAAATATGATTACTGACCTAGCATTCAATGTATGCTGTAGATATGAGAGCTGAGGCCAAAAGTGAAATGAGAACAGAAAAACAAAGGTCATGAACTTTATCATGCACCAATAGAAAGATGACAGTTGAAAAGAGTGATATACTTTGGATTTGCATTGCAATCAAATTCAATAGAATAAACAGTTTTGATGTTGAAAAGGTTACCATTGCCATCTCTATAGGTGTTAATATCAATCCATTTAGTAGAAGTTACAAAATCCCTCAATTTATAACTGTACCTTAGTTGATTTACATATCATATACTAACATGCTATCATGAAATTTTAAATACATATAAACTTGTTAACCCCTGAAAAACAATGGACTCTTCTGTAAATCAATGACTAAAACCAGTCCAAATGTGTCTTTAGGGGTGAATGGTTTAATGATTTTGTCTTGAAGTGAACATGCTATATTGTTAGTTGTTATTTCTATTTTCATTTTAAAACTTTCATTGTACTTTTCCCACCGTTAGAATTCTTAAAATCATATGTAGATGTCATTAATGTTAGATGGAGTGACTGACATATTTAGACCTGTAGGTTCAAATACTTATATGCAGTGAGCGTTCATTCATAAACAATGGTCAGATTTTTGCAATGGTCTTGATATAACTCCGATAAAACTGTCATGGTTGCATAACCTTAAACAAAACACAAAATAATCAAAGATTACAAAGCACACATCACACAGACATATTTAACCATGTTAACCCTATTTAATCTGACCTCAACCACCCTTCTTAAGTTTATTTTGTTTGTTGGCATTTAATGCCACATTTTTTAACTATCTCACACCCACGGATCATAATGGACTGATCTGGCACAATGAACAACATCAAATATTGTGAACATCTAGGGGTGAGAGGGTTGTAAAACATGCACACAGATATACAGTAGAACCTTGCCTAAAAGACCACCTCTAGTAGTAAAACCTCAAACTGCAGACTGTAATTATTCAGTGTGGTCTCTTGAAAATTTGGTAAATAGTGAATAAGTCCAGACACTCAATTAAAGCTATCATCGTAACTTTTAAACAAGTTTTGAAAACGAAAAAAAAAAAATATAATGCTTTTGAAACAACCCGATTTATTATTCCACAGGCAGACATTTTTGTTAAATGTTATCAATAGAAATATGCTCGCAATTCCGCTATAAAAGGCGAGGCCGCAGAACGACCGTTATTTCACACCTGTACTCCCAAAGCGAAACTATGGACTGATGACATGTATTCAAAACATACACAACTCAAATAATGAACATTCCGCATTAATTTTTACATCAAAGACTTCAATAAAGATACGTAGTAAATCAATTTTATAATTAGTTTTTTTAAAATTCATTATTTTAGTATCCATAAAATAATATGCACTTTGAACGTAAAAATAAATAAACTCCTACCAGTAATCTGCACCTTTTCGTTTTGTTGTTTACATAGCATCACAAATTCTGGTGAACTCAATAATGTGAGCAGTGGGGTCGCGCAACACTTGACCAAAGACAAGGTACACCTTTTCATATTTTTACAAAGATGACATCAAATAAACGTTATAAGAGACATAAATGTGAAACATTGCTATCAAATTATTCAAAATGGATGCCAGTGGTCCTGTAAAATGAGACGAGTGTTAGAATATATATTTCGGAGTTGATCTTGGTCTGACTTGTCCTTGATTCGTTATTTCGGAAGTGAGGACATTCATATTATAACAGGTGATCTGAGCTCCTGTTTGTTTATAATTTTACGATTTTTTCCTGGGGAATTTGGAATTATGTTTGATATTCTCTTGTTTAAATATAAAAATCTCAGATACCAAAGTATAAATCAATAGGATGTCCAGGACATAGATACAAATCCGGTAAAAATGGACAAACACGGACCTCTGGAAACCAAGAGGTAGGATCAGGTGCCATGGAGGAGTAAGCATCCCCTGTCGACCGGTCACACCCGCCGTGAGTCCACAGTCAAGTCCAATGAAACACGTGAGGAGTGTATCCTCGTCACAATTGGTACAGACGTCTCAACAACCGCCAACGAAAAGGCAACTCAACATTTCACTTAGTGAAACAGAGTAGTCGCAAACAAGACTACCATACCGACCATAAAATTTGCGGAACGTTGACATTAAACGCGGTTTTTAAACTGATTAATTACATGCTTGTGAACTGTATATTAGCCGGCAAAATGTTCAGATAGAGTAAACTTTGTTGATATCAATATTTATTTTCGACATGCAGGTGAGTTATACTCAAACTTCTTTACCCTCACACATTTGTTCTATGCGACTGTAGTTAGACAATGACAACTGATTTTGCAAACTCGCCTTATATATCGGTTGTGGGGGCTTGTTTCTATTCAGAAAACTGAAAAAATATGGCTACCAACAGAAGTAAAACACTGGGAATGTTTCAGAAACTATATTATTTTTTTTATTTAATTAAATTGATTTAAATGTTGAGATGGCAGCTTTAAGAGACCACCTCTTTAACTCACTGGCACCAGTAGCCACATTTCAACTCACCCATTATTTCAAAGAATTGTAAAGTCCACTGTCATAATTTGGGAGTGTATCATTTTGAACTGAAATAGTGCAAAACTTTCACCTGCAATATTAACTTGCTCACTCCTAAATTATGAAAGTTGACCCTGCTATCTATTGATTTGGTTGAGTCTAAATGTGACCTCAGGGGTTGATGAATTAATCAGTTCAGACAGTTGGGTGGTCTTAATGGTGAGGTTCCACTGTATATTAGCAGGTTATCTGCAATACAATAAAACTTGCTGTAGTGACCACCTGTGTATAAAGACCACCTGGTCATAAAGACCCCAATAGTACCATTTGTGTACAAATAAACCTCTATATAAATACCACCTCCCTATAAAGACTGGTTTTGTTGTGTCTGTAAAAGGGTCTTTATATATATACAAGTTTCACTGTATTAGCTAAATAGAAATATTACATGCAAGCAAAACAAATGTTAAAGTAAGCTGTGTAGCAAGTGAATAACAAGCTTTATTTTAGCACAGAACTCAGAAGAAGTAACGTGATACCCGATTTAGTTGAAAATGAGGTTGCCAGACTTCCGCCTGGGAAAGCCGAATTGCCTGCCGTTTGTGAAATGACAATCTGGCTTTTGCTGGGAATTGTTAACGGCGCTGAAAATCATAAAATTCAAAGAAAAAAATCTTAGTAAAAAGGATGAAAATATTAAATATTACTAATTGCACTAAGGTGTACAGACTAGGAAACATACTGAAAACTGGACTAGAATAAAAAGGTAATAAAGTAGAATATCTACTCCCTGATTAAGGTATAAGTCTATAAAATGTATAACTAGTGTATGATTATACAAGTGTACTATTCTCAAGAAATGTGTATTTCTAAGCGATAGACACGGTATACATATACATTTGTATACTGGTCTATTGCAGATGAATATATTTCTGAACTGCCATAAATATATGAACCTAAAATCCCCATATCCTCCTCTCATAAAGCAAAGTATAACCACACATGAACTCTTCAATTTAAAAAAAAAGAGTAAAAGTCTACTGCCAGGACTCAGGAGTGTATGATTTAGAATCCAATTTTACTATAATTTATCATGCAATATTAACTTGTTAACCCCTGAATTATGACAGTAAACCATACTATTCATTGATCTAGGTGAGTCTAAATGTGACCATGGGGGTTGAGGATGAATTAAACTTAAAGATATTGCCATCACCTAGCAAGTGCATGCGCTTTGGGTACAAGCTTGTGCTATGAAGTAAAAACATAAAAGTAACCAGGATGTATATTCCTGAATAACTCTATCTATGTGTGGAATACTGAGCACAAGAGTTGCTTCCCCTTTAAAAAAAAGACCTCTACAAAAACCCATTAAAACCATTTGGACAACGCATTGATATGGTGATGTCACAAGCTTTAGTTGAAATGCCACAAATTTTGAGCTGTGTTATGGACTGATACCAATACAATGATGGTTCTTTTATGTACCATGCCTACTGGGACATGTGACTTCGGTTTTAAGCCTCATCTGAAAGACCTGCAACATTCACACCGTATGTCAAGTGCTTGGTGAAGGAACTGTCATTACCATTTTTTAAATTGGTATGACCCAGTGCTGAGAATCAAACACTATGTAACTAACTTATCTTAAGACAGACTGGAACCATTTACCTGGATGAATCTACTTTATAGAAGATATTTTATTTTTCATCAAATTAACCGCAAAGAGGCGACCCAAACACAACATACATGTATAACCAGTGGCTCTTAAAATGATACCAAAGCCAACTAACTCTTAGAGAATATGACAAGTTCAGTACTGTCCCTAAAACCTGCGAAAACTATTCCATTGTCCCTTCTACAGTGTGTTCTAAAAAGTTCAGTACTGTCCCTGCTACACTGTATTCCGAAAACAATTCAGTATTGTCCCTTCTACAGTGTGTTCTAAAAAATTCAGTACTGTTCCCTCTATAGTATATTCCGAAAACAATTCAGTATTGTCCCTTCTACAGTGTGTTCTAAAAAATTCAGTACTGTTCCCTGTATAGTGTGTCCCAAAAATAATTCATTAAAGTTCCTTCTACAGTGTGTCCTCAAAACAATCATAACTATACCTTCTAGCATTACAGTTTGTGTATTTAAATGGTGTTCTATGCCCATGATACCAGATTTAAAAGTTTTTTCAGTAATACAGTGAAGGTTGAGGAGAAAACACTATTACAATGTACCCAGAAAAAGACCACCGGCCTTCCGCAAGTAAAGTAGGAATTGGTTTAAAGTGTGATGCTCTAACTTCACAGCCATGTCTTGTGATTAACTGAAATCAACCCTGGCACAGATCATGTAGATATCCCTGAGTTAATAATTAGATAATGAAACAAAAATCAAGAATACAAGTACATTGGGAAACACCTAAATTACACATTTTCAGAACACATATCCTTTTCAAAAATAAATCTTTTATCATTTCATGTTATTTTTCTCTGATTCTAGTTCTTGAAACCAATTACATGTCAATCAATGAAGAAAGCCTTTTACAGCTATTTTCTAAGTGATCTTTTCACTCCAGGTCAGAAATGTGTTTTAAACTTAGCATTAAATATTGTATGAAGATAAGAGTTTTTCAGAAGCTGATTGTATATGTGTTCTGATAATGTTTTGATCTAGATATATAATGAAGGATTGCCAATTGAGATAAAAAGATGAAATTGATTAATTTTACCCATTGGATGTTGTAACTTGGGATTTGTCAGTCCTGGAACATAATTCATTTCAAGTGATTTTATCTTGCAAATATTCATAAATATAATTATTATATTTGAAATGTTTCAAAAATATTATTATTGGTAATAGAAAACAAAACCCACACCTGCTTCCCAAAATGAATCAAAAATAATTTTGACCACCTTCAGCGTGTTCAGCATAAAATCATTTTTTTTTAATATATCCAAATTTACAGTTTTTGGTCAGCCTTTTCAAAAAGCAATGTGTAATGTGACTTTATATTTCCTGTGAATTTTTTCTTTCAAAAAATAAATCAACTAAGAAATGAAAATAGGTAAAATAAATGCAACCCTACTGTATCTGGTTAAAAAATAAAATGAAAAAACAAGCATTTCTATGTTAACCTGATATATATACATTGGAACCTGTCTTGAGAGACCACTCTCTTGAAAGACCGCCTATCTTTTGAAACCATTAAGTTAAATATCCCTGTCTTGAGAGATCACATTTAAGTGGCAGAAAGGGGATGGTCTCTCAACATGAACAGGTTCCACTGTACTTGGTCAACAAGACTTATTTTACCATATTTTCATATATTTTTTTTATATAGTCATCAATATACCAAAAAAAAAACCCACCAAAAAACATATATATATAACCTGACTCATTTTCAAATCCAGATGAGGCCAAAGGGAAATAACTCTGTCATAACTATAATATAAATATATGTTCACTTTATACAGCTTCATTTAGTATTATCTCTAACATGATAATTCCTAATCTCAGAAAAATATCTTAATGCTTACACCACTACAGACCATAATAGTATGAATAGACTAGTCTAAGAATGAAAAAGACATTCCATGTATATACATAGGAATAAAAGTATTAAAAAAAATACCTGTTATAGAAGCTTTTGGGTCTACCATGTGACCAACATTTGCCATTCTGAAGTGCAATTTTCCCTTTAAGTAGGACTTGACCCCCACAGGCTGGACACCGCCGCTCTTGCCGACACCACTGTGTACAAGGTTGGGTTCATCTTGGTATTCTGTTGTGATAACATCCAACTCCAAAGTAGACTGTACGGCCTCATTACCATTTCTACAGAGGTACTGTAAGAATAAAATCGGTTTTTTTTCCAAATTTGAATGGTTTTTTATGCCACAGTCAACAATTTTTCAGTTATAATGTGGTGACCACTACTGTAATAGATAGTGCTTTTTTTCTTAACCATAAGATCACAAGTACAACATTCCCCTCATAACAATTTTTACTGTGAAATTGCCAGGCCTCCATGGCCAAGTCATTAAGGCATTGCACTCTGCACAATGAAGTCTTTTTCCTCTAGTCAGCACTGATCTGAGGCCCCCTGGAGAATAAGCTCAAGTTTGCCAGTTTACTCCTGAAGGATGGTGGTCTCTTCTCTGGTACATAAGAACAGAGTTCTACCATTTAAAACTGGTTGTATACATATAACTGAAAAAACTTCTGAGTATGGCATAAAACAACAATCAAAACAAACAAATGAAAATTGAGAAATTGCTGAAATAGAAAAAAGGTGATAAGAGATGGTCCACCAATTTCTTTTTTATACCTCCTATAACTATTCTTATAGGCATTGTTAAAGAAAGTAAAGTAATAACTAAATACATATGCTCTTAATCTACTTTACTGAAGTTATAACAAAGTCAAGCACATTAATGAATAAATGGATAGATTCATAATTGCTTTATAGAATTAACAACAAGTACAACTACTAAATTCTTAACTCATCCACCCCTGAAAAACAATGGAGTCTTCTGTAAATCAATGACTTGGACCAGTCCAAATGTGTCTTTAGGTGTGAATTGGTTATGGTCATCACTTTATACTTCCATTTCATAAACTATTTAATAAATGTCAAAATAAAAATGAAATCGGCCACATTTTAGGAAATTTAAAAAAAAAATTTCTCCAAACCTTGAGTTCTATAGCACAAGAACCAATCAAAAGCAGCGAATCTCCGTCCCAAACATCAATATAAAGTGTCTGTCTCGAAAGGTGACTAAGGAACATCGCATTCTCTCCCGGCTTCATGTACATTGGATTCATTTCAAATTTGACCTACATATAGAATTTCAGTATATGTGAAAAAAAAGAAATAGTGCAGGTGTATAGAGAAGCATTATAAGAACATTGTGATCTATCAATATATGTTCCCCTACTGTAAATTTAACACAAAGCTTAAACATGTTAAAATGAAATATTGAGCAACAAATTTAAATCCAAAAGATGACATAATTTAAAAGAATCAAAATATAAATGTATATACATGTAGTTTCAATTTTATATTGTGCAGCATATATGCCAAACCAGTCCTCCCCCAAAGATACCCGAAAAGAATCAGCATTTCAACCCCATTATTAAATGAATTATAAGCAATACAGAACTTGAACCTTAACTTGATGGAATGGCAGATGGGCAGAAGCCACTCTCATGTTCATTGGTAGAGGACTAACAAGACAGATGCATGATGAGAAATTTTTTTTTATCAAGTTAAATAATTATGATTATGCAATATCAACAAGTTTGTCTGATGGTGTTTCAGGTCAGACTCAAAAATACCATAAATTGGGATATTTTGGCCATTGTTTAATTTTGGCCAATTTAGCCACCCTGTTATGATGGCCAACATAAAACCATCCAAAATATGTACACAATATTTCTACATGTACTTTTTAAAAACTTTTAGAGTTTTATAGATTAATAAACAAGTTTTTTTTTAAAAAAAAAATATCACTGTATGGAGGTTTATCTTTACTAAGTACCACGTGATGCATCAATTCTACTTATTCTATCGGCACTTTTTAATATTGTGATATTTCCAACACCTGGTATGTTCAACACGACTGGACACGACAAGACAAGACCGAGATCTGATAGTAGGACAAATTTTAACATGATATAGACATAAATAACCAGAATTTAACTGCCCAAAAGATAACCCTTCATTTTACGACCAAAGTGGCCAAATTTTAGCAATGTCAAATTATTCTAATTTACAGTATTTTAGTTATATGGTGACAGCAAGATTTTAATGGTGAAGCGGATAACCTGGTTATAATGGTAACTGAGAAGTGACCACTGACCTCCCATAGATAAACTGGTAAGCTTTCTCACAAAAGACAATCAACAACAACAGTGTAAGTCAACTCTGGAGAGTTCAAATTTGCCTTGAAAATACCCTCAATCTTATTGATATATAGTGGTTTCAAACACAACTGGTACATATGTAAGATGATTTTGAGATTAACTGCGGTACGCTGAATTTTCTGCGCCACCATAAAAATCTGACATCTTCCATATAACTGAAAAATTGTTGATTTTGTCATAAAACCCCATTAAAATAAACAAGTATTAGAATACAGTAATTAATCCTATGATTAATTTTACTTTATTTAAAAAAAAAAAAGATTCTAGAAATGATGGGTAATCTTGTTAAATTATATTATGTATGTATCATTTTATATACAACAATGGTTGTCATTCACAGTAGTTTAGGCAGTTAAGGGACCTTCATGGCTCAGTGGTTAAGGCATTGTGCTGTAAACCATGAAGTCTCTCACCCCACTGGAATCTAAGCTGATTTTGTGAAAAAGTTTTCCAGTTTACTTGCAGCAGGCAAGTGATCTATTCCAGGGTACATTAATTATAACTGGGATATCCCGCTCCGCCATTAAAAACTGGCTGCAGCCATGTAAATAAAAAATTGTTGAGTGTGTCGTAAAACACTGATAGAACAAACAAACAGTGAATTAGCAAGTAAAATTACATCAAATCCTGCTGGGCCTTTAGTCATGTTCCCATCTGGTTCTAACTTTTGAAGTATGTATGGCATAGGTTGCGTAGATGTGACCTCTGATGGTGGCCGGGCAAGCATCAACCTAAAAAATGCAATAAAGGCAAGGATAAGACAATGCAGTATCAATAACGGTAAAACAACAATATTACACAAAATTTCAGTCTCCTTCTCAAAAAGAGATTATGAAACTTTGTTAAATATTTTTATTACATTTTTATAAGATTTTTCAATGAAATAAATGCTTTATTTTTCACTGTTATTTTTCATTGATTTTTTAACTTTTACATGCAACTCAATGCAAAGTAAATGGAAATCCTGTATTTCATTTTTAGCCAGTCAAAAATTAATTTTTTTTCTCTTTTGGGACTACTTTTACGTCTTTTATTAGAGTTATCTCCCTTACTCTGTCCTAACAAGATGTTATCTGCTAGCAGTGACACTAACTAGCACATCATTTGCTATTATATATAGTATTTCTATATTATATGAATTAAAATAATTATTATTTACAATAAATCTTTGATTATCTGTTTGTTTGTCTCATGTTTTTAACTTTTTAATCTATATTTTCCCACATTTCAATGCACTATTTCTTAGTAGCGGAGTGATATATTTCAACCAACATGTCAAGTGGTTTGTTAGCATTTCACCCCTTGAAGATTATAGACTCTATCTAGACATAGCTACAAAACGCCAGGTAACAATACATGACTCAAAAATGTAATAAGTAGAATGCAGCTCTCGTGTTAAATATGTATTCTCCTGCCTCACGAGATGTAATAAACATGTTATTCAAAAACAATTGTCAAATATCCTCTATATATCCCAATACTGGTTGGGGACCAGTAACCTACTAGGACCAGTAGCCGGCTTTTGCATTATTTCAGCTATACAGAACACAATTTTTTTAGATTTTTTTTAGATCAATCATGGGATGATGAACATTTTTCTCAAATGGAATAAGAAAAATATTGTTGTGGTACATAAAAAAGACGAAATCACACCATAGCCGGCTACTGGTCCTATCTGGCTACTGGTACTTGACCAGTAAAAAAAACTATGAGCAAACAAAAATATTACATACTGCTAGGAGAAGAGATTTAGCATGCACCTCTTTTTATATTACATGTATGATCACTGCAACATATGTTTTAACTATTTCTTTTTATTGCATAAACTTTTTCTTTATCCTAGATGATTATTGGTACAGGTTTCACATTAGTGGCATCTATAACATGTCAACTCACCTTTCTGTGGTCACCTGCGGCAGTCTGTAGAACTGAAATGTGAAGAAAACACTTCCATCTGTTGCTTTCAAAGGGGCGTCACCTTCATTGAGTCTACAATTGTAATTCAATTGACAGATTACATTAAAAATAAATTCATCCTGTTGTACTTATATATATATATATATATAATGGCAAAATAATTAAATAAAGCAAGTTTTCATAGAAAATAAGCAAATATCTGAACAATATTGTGTAAACAATAAATTTTGACCTTTTCAGTGGAACTAAAGTCTGGATTTAAACTGGGAACTTTAATCTTCAAAGCAAATGCAGCATATTGCTCTACCACTGAGCTAAAGATGGTGACATCATTTAACTAACATCTGCAGCATTAATCACAGTATTAGTAGCATCAAAACAAATAAGTGAGCTTGATTTTCTAAATCCATTTGAAGATTTACTCACTTTCACATACCCACATGTAACAGTAACTACATAGAATTTAGAACCCAAAATTTGTAGAATTTGATGAAAATAAGAAAGCTATTTGACATTTCTGCTATTTGACATCATACTTGCCAAGTCTCCCCCATAAATATGGAGACTCCCTATTTTCTATGTAAAATTTGGATATTTTCTTGAAGATAAATGCATATCTCCCTCATGAAAATTTTTAATTTCCCTATTAATTTTTACTAAATTTAGAGTCTCCCCCATGAGATTGAAAAATCTCCCCTATCAAAATTTTTCAAGGTTGGCAAGTCTGTGACATTTACTTGAAAAATGTGGGAGAACAAGTGTGGATCCACAGGCAAAATATATCTTCTGTAGTCAAGACAGACAGACACAAACATACGAAACATACAGACAAACAGACAAAATGAAAACAAATGTCTGTAAGTGATACTATTACTGTAAATCTGGTTTAATTCACAAGAATTTTAATTACACATAATTTTGTGAGAGCACTCACTTGCAAAAATAATGTTCTCATTTACTTTTCTAACCTGATACTGGAAGTGAAACTGAAAGGCGCAATACAATATTCTAAGAAAAGGAAATATTTGTGAAGACAGTTGGTATATATTGTGATTTCACATCAGAACACAGGTGTATGAAGGACAACTTTGGTAATAAAGTTTGATAATAGTTTGACAAAATGAGCATTTGAAATCATGAAATTATCATCTTGTGAATAAATTCAGAACCAGTATTTTGTGAAATTAAAGTCCGGCAAAAATTTCCGGATTTAAAGTAATACTTCATAGAAATATCTGATCAATTTACTCACTTGGAAAATGCCAAGAACTGGAATATGATTTCATTTGTCTGTAGTGGATCTTGTGATTCACGGTCAAGGTCAACTATCCAGTTCTTTGTCAGATCAATGACCTCTGGCGGCTCATTATTTCGGTCCAGAATTTTGTTGAAGTCGGCAGCATAAAGTTTGGCATATGCAGCTCTAGATAGACCCTGTCGTCTGTTGAAGAGAAATAAAATCACATAAACATAAAACAGCAATATGTCTGCATTAAACACAAATGCCCCTGAGTGGTCACCATAATCTGTAAGTGCATCACCTGATAAATCCCAGGAATTTCATTGGATAACATCATTGATAATCTAAGTCATAGTGCCCAGTCACTATTATGTCAAGCTCCAGAATTATTAAATTTTGTTTAACAGAGTTATCTTTCATAAAAAAAACTCCTTCAGTTACAATTTTATCGTACAGTCTGATGATATGAGTAGAGACATTTGTGTGGTTTTGTATTCATTACATGACCCTTATTAATTTTATCATGTTAATTGTGTACTCAAATTTAAAATTCATTCTTATATTACCATTCATATCAGGTGAATATAATATACCCATGCCAAAACTATGCTACATGCATGCAAGAAATTTGAACATTTAAACTATAAAGTCTTTGAACAAGAGTTGATGGAAAAGAACATAGCAAACTTATTGTCCATAAATTTTTTGTGAAAAAAATATAAATTAAATAAAAAGAATATTAATTTTACAATTTTGAGCATGTATCAATGTCACACCAAAGAGGAATTAGCATGCTATTTATCAGCATCTTAACTAATTAGCGACTAAATTCTAAGCCTCTAAAACAACCAATCCAAAAAATGTAACAAAGATGAGACAAAGGTCTGATTACATCACCCTTACGTTCCAAACATGTGTGCAGAGGAATCAAAGGTATGACAAACGTACAAACAAAATAGGATGTTTTTGATAGTAATTTTCAACCAAAATTTTGATATAAAAATCAGGTCACCTCTACGAACGTTAAGATTAATTTAGATTTTTACCTGTCTGGTTGTGGCAGTTGGGCCATAATTGGTGCATGCACTGGCGTATATGGCAATTCATGCATTTCATGCCCAGTTGTACCCATTGATCGACTAGTCTGAAATTGTAATATAACAAGGTCAAATAGTTAAGTCAAACAGTAATAATGTTTGCACATTGTTTATATTTTCCAAGGCGTTTCCAAATTTTTATCTTGTACATGTTAAAGACAGAGAATTTATTTTTCATGTTTTCATACAATGTTCACACTTGAAATTTGTCAAAAATCCATGTAGCTTTGTAGTAACTGTGTAAAAAAATATCTCTATGGACATTCCTGAACAAGAATGTTTGTTCATTGACTCATTCACAGACTTGCCAACCTTTTGAAGTGAAAAAAAGGCTGAGCAGAGCGAGGTGGCAAATTTTTTCGCCATGTTTTGTCGCACTATTGGGTATAATTTGTTGTCACTGTTATTAGATCCATCTCTTGATATACTAAATGGTCCACACTTCATCAATTCACAAGTTGATCTTGAAGTTTCTTTTGCTGCTTCTTTAACAATAGCACCTGTTTTAGTTCTGCCACATTCTAGGCTGAATTTCTGACCCAATTTTAGCAACAACAAAAATTGCTTAAAATCGGGAAAGAAATTTGGCCTATCCACATGTGTGACATTATATTTTAGTATCGCTAGATTCGTGGGTTGTTATTGCATCGTCTTTAAAAAGTTTTTAAAATATTTTCAGGTGTACATAAAATTTCAAATCATCAACATCTTCATAATCATCATCATTTTTGTATTTCATCATTTTTATCATTTTCCACCTCATTCATATCATTGAAACTTTTGTCAGCACTAATAAAGACTTGATAATGCTTGTATATCTAGTAACACCATATCAACACTCTTTTTCTTTTCTTCTCTTCTATTGTTCTGGGATTAGTTCATTTTGGGTATAGTGGGCAGTTCTCATGTCCACTATAATTTTCTATTAACTAGATGGTTTTCCCGCCAAATTTTTTTAGTGCAATGACTAAAGTAAAAATTCTGATCAGTTCACCTACAAACTTCCATGAAGTAAGACAGGACAAATTTTGTATTATCTAATTCCATAGACTGGTAAGAATTATATATTTTACTTATAATACTTAAACATTTTAAATAAATTGCTGATTTTTTCAGTAGCGTTGAGAGGTATATTTTTCTCTATGACATATGAGATAAAGATTGATTTTCAGAAGTGTCCATTGTTTTTCAGGGGCTGATAAGTTAATTTTATTTTGAATGATGATACATGTATCATTATGAAACACAAGTTTTGAAGTTTTTATTAAACTCATTTAAATTTTCAAAATAACCTATCTAAATCACTCACATCTCTCATATGAGATATCTCCATGTTGTATGCCCCAGGCATACCCTGCTGTACAGGATAGTAAACCTGTGGGGGCCCCATCTGGGGCTGCATCATGGAACCATACTGAGGCTGCATCATTTGTTGTTGCTGTGACATCATCTGGGGCACCTGAAGGGACATTGGTCCAGCACCATATTGCCTGTTTAATTGTAATAACAGAAAATATTAACAGATATACAAGTAAATACTGCAATAAAACTCTAATGTGTCCCTCTCAATCAATTTCAGAAGTATCACATAGTTGTATAGAGTATCATGATGTACTTGCAACATTAATATGTATCAGGGTTCAAACAAGTACTTAGCATTCAAATTCAGGGAATTCTCAAGAACTTGTACCTGTTTTACATTTTTTCAAGGACAATAATTTCCTTTAACCAAACAAGAAAACTTACATATTTCAAGTTTTCACATCGCCATATGTGGCCCTGTGAACGGTAGATTTCAACAGGTTAAATTATTCAGTGTATCAATGAAAAAAAAACTGAAGGCTGAAAAAAAAACCTTGTGCTAAAAATTCACTTTTTCAAAATCGTGATTATTGTCAGTTTATCATAAGTCTTATCAAAAGTGATCGTGAGTTAGATATGCAACATGAAATTTAGTGGTTCATTGGAATCTGATTTCCTGTCCAATATACAAAAACTCCAACACAAGGATGAAGAAGTTCATGATAATTGTTACCCCTTATTTTGCAACACTATATACTAAATTTAAAAGAACACTGATTCATAGATTTTAAAAAAAAAAATGTTATCAAGAAACTGCTATTAAAAGCGGTATGGCCAAATTGTGAAGAAATACATCTGGAATTTTCATTTCTTGGTCAAAATTGAAGGTCAATGTAAAAGGGTCACAGTCAACTAATGCTATCATGGTTCATCTTCATGGTAACTTACTATGTGATACTCTACATAGCTTTATATATCATTACAGAGTTAACTGCAGCAGCTAAACCAAATTGTTGATGCAGACATATAGACAGACCGACGAAAAAACAGACAGATAGACAGACGAATGGACAGGCAGACAGACAGACAGATGGACAGACAGACATCATCAATTTATAGATTGGTATTTGCTTTGCAATCCGGCTCAAAATTTTAATAATTATTAACTGCATATGCCTGCATGATAACAGATGGCAGCACATTGAATAGGGCAAGTGACTAAGCAAATAATAATATTCCATTAATATGATGAAAATTAGATCATAAACAAAGGTCATCAGAGGTCAGTTTTATATCAGGACCAACTGCTGGATTTTGTTAAATCTGTAAATCAAAACAAAATCATTTTGTTATACATAAGTTTAGATTTAATGCCGTGTGAACAACAATCGACCAGTGGTGTGCTTGTTGTGAGATCGTCATGAAATGTCTTACTCAATCGAGGGTTGTCCGGACCTAGCTGTCCCCGTGTAGTCGCTGTGAGCCAGAGAAAACATACTGGAATGCCTGGGCCCCATGGCATGATGATACATGTGAGACTGAAGGCTGGTTACACTGTAATAAGCTAAACTCTTTCAGTATTTACAGTAAATTTTGGCTCTTGTTGAATTTTTTGCCATTTTTGCTTTTAGGTAAGTTGGCGATTTCAAAATGGAAGTGAAATTTTCAAGCTGAATAATTAAGTAGACCATACATGCCATCCATGAAATTATGCTGAATTAATGCCAATTTAGGATGGAGTACAATCTGGGGCAAAAATTTCCAGGTACATTAAAACCTACTATAGCAGCCACCTCTATATAAGGATAACCTGTTTATAAAGGCCAGTTTTTTCAAGTTTCTTGACTGCATACTTAAAAAAATTGAACCTGTGTATAAGGATCACCTGCAAATAAAGGTCAATATTTTCTGGTCCCTTGGGTGGACCCTATATACAGGTTTCACTGTATATAAAATTTAAATACCTACTGTATACACCTACCACATGTATCAGTTTTTGAAAATAACTGCTTCAAAAGTATCACTTATTACGCTTGTATAATTTTGTCTATCCAACTTAATGTCACAAATTTTTCTTGAAGATCATGGATCATGAAAAATAATTCAATGATATTGTCAATTACTTTTGTTATACATGTTATGAGAAAATAATTTCCGTGTAAATCTGGAAAGGGACCTGTTCTCACACAATACATGTACGTACTCTTAATATTCAGATCACGTACATACATGTCTCTGTCCTATCATATATATGCTCAATACTACAGCTAACAACTGAAAATAAAGTCTTTTTTGATCTTTCACAAATTTAAGGATATGTCGAAAAAAGCTGTATGTTAGAAATAAAGTGGTTATGAAATATACATGGTTTACCATATTGATTGGTCAGATCCATAATATATTTTTCTCATAATAATTAAATATCTAATAAAATTTCATATAATTTTTTTTATTAAAATGAACTTTAGTCAGGCCACCGCCTAGTTTATTTCTCAACCTAAGTATCCTTGTAAACAAATACAGGTAAATGTTAACAAAGAAGCACTAAGACTTAATTAAAGCTTTATACACTGTATTACATTTGGTAAATAAATTTTTATTGACATACACTATGTGTGCTCTTTCACCAAAATGTACAAAATTTTATTTTTCATTTTTGTTTTTTAGATAAAAAAAAAAATTTTAAACCATTTTTCTATCATGTAATGCTTCTATCAACTGAAAAAAATATCGTCCATTGCTTTGTTTTGCAAAATGGTATCCTCAGTTGACAGACATGAATTAAACAATATCTGTCCAGATTGCTTCATAAGTTTTATGCAACACATTGTCTAATAACAGACTATCCTCACACAGTTTGTCTACCTGTCATCCCACACAGAAAATTGCATTTGGACTGATCCCACACAGAAATTTGTCAATTAAGACCCACACTGGCAATTGTCTAATAGGGACTAAGTCATCCCAGATGATTCATAAGTTTCAAATATAAACTATAAGTACATCCCACACAGAAAATTGTCTAATAACAGACTAAGTCATCCCACACAGAAAATTGTCTAATAACAGACTAAGTCATCCCACACAGAAATTTGTCTAATAACAGACTAAGATATATACAGTCAAACCCACTTATATAAAACCCTTTAACATTGGAATCCCACTTTGATTACTCTGCCAAATAATTCACTGCCATAATAACATGGTTAGTTTGAAACTTCTTTTCATTTAAAAGAAAAATTCATTCCTCTTTGATTTCAAAACATCTGGATTTGACAGTATATTGTATTGACATAATCATATTCTTCGCATCAAGTAATATCTAACAATGTAAGTTTAAACGGCAATAAAATTTGACCCGACACATGACCATTGTTTGAAAGAGCAACTTTTAAATACCAGACTGCAAACCAGTCCAAAATCTGTAATATATGTTGAGAGAAATGTATATTTGCTGTTATAATTACAGGTGCATGATTCTCACCTTGGTTTCCCAGAAGGTGGCTTGCGTGACGACGGGCTGTCAATTAACAAAGCATCGCTACCGTCTGTGCTGCGTACAGAAGCCATGGATCCAGGCATGCCGGCATGGGTAGGCATTGCTTCAAGTGGCAATCCGACTCCACCATCCTGTAATTACACACACAAATATATGATCCTGAGTAACTAACTGAAGTTGCAATGACATTGCAAGAGTAAAAATAGATATGTTTGAATTGTCTCCCTTTATAATTTCATAGAGAATACACAAATGACTCATAAGAAATGTATGTACCTTGGTCTGCCAGTATAATG
Source organism: Atrina japonica (assembly GCA_030159075.1). NCBI lineage: Eukaryota > Metazoa > Mollusca > Bivalvia > Pterioida > Pinnidae > Atrina > Atrina japonica. Next base: position 279,016 of record BROG01000329.1, on the reverse strand, counting down.
TGATAAGTCCGCCTGCCGTTCTGCTCATTTCCAGATTCTGCATTGATGTATTGGGCATTTTGTATATGAACTGGTCATCGGGTGCCTTACAAGGCCCTCCCAACACGGCAACATCAATTTTCGGGTTATTTGGCTGGAAGAATGGATTCCACACACCCCATCTAATTGATATTGTGCGAGATGTTCCGCGTGCCAAACTACGGGAATGCTGAAAAGATTAAGATATATAGAAATGATTCAGATGTATAGAACTGAATCAGATATAAAGAAATGATTCACATGTATAGAAATGTGTAGAAATGATTCAGATATCTAGAAATAATTCAAATGTATAGAAATGATTCAGATGTACAGAAATGATTCAGATGTATACAAATGATTCAGATGTAAAGAATTCAGATGTATACAAATGATTCAGATGTATGCAAATGATTCAGATGTAAAGAATTCAGATGTACAGAAATGATAAAGATGTACAGAAATGATTCAGATGTATACAAATGGTTCAGATGTATACAAATGATTCAGATGTAAAGAATTCAGATGTATAGAAATGATTCAGGTGTATACAAACGATTTAGATGTTTGTGTGGTAAGTCTAGATTATCTTATTGATAAGTACACCAGTTTACTTGTGGAGAGTTCCTTGGTGAATTTTATCAGAGCTTGCATCTCCATCACTTATAAATTTCTGTCATAACACTGAATAATTGTTAGTTGTGACATAAACCTTTACCAAATTAACAAATTATAAAACAAGAATTCTTATAGTACTGACAAAATCAATACATGTTCCTAACAATGTTGCTGAAATATTGAGCAATAAAGTTAAGTGCTAACCATCGGGGAAAAAAATAGTTAAATAAAACAATGTACAGTAAATGAAATACTCTCTCTAAAACTTGGTGGTCATACTATGCATCAAGCCCAAACTGAACAACTTTGAAAAATTATGAACATGAGCAGAATACAGGAAAAAATTGACATTTATTGTTGGAGTAATGTGTTCCCCAGTAAGAAAAATAAGACTGGATTTACCTTCCTTTCTTCCTCTGATAGGGATTCACTGACGACATATTCCAGGGTGAATACAATTGCACACAACGGATCTTCTAGTAACTCATTTAACTCAATCTTGTTTTTAAGTAACAGTAATGTTGAGGCATCCGTCCTACAAAGAAAACCAAAACAAATCATTTTTTATGTAACTTTTGTAATACTTATTACATTTCATTATTTAATCATTAAATAAATAGTAGGAATGTATTTTAACTTGCTAACACCTAAAGACATATTTGGACTTGCCTAAATCATTAATTTATAGAAGAGTTCATTGTTTCTTAGGGGTTAATGAGTTAGAAAGGAATCCTAACATCCAACAATATTTTACTTACCATGCAGGAGTAGAGTTAAAGCAAATATACAATGTAGTGAGTGGGCTGGCATAATTTCAAATTTTTAGCCCCGACATCAATGGTACTAGCCCAGAATTATGAACTTAATGAGTAGCCCTGTATGTTTGACTCAATATTTCAATATTCTTCAAGACCCAATTGCCACAAAAAGATTGGGATGACATAGAATTTTCCAAAACTTAAGACTGCTTCTGAAAACTGTACATCTATAAAAACCACTAGATGGTGCAGACTAGCTAGAAATAAAACATATCATTATACCTCATGTATAGTTCTGGATCAGTTATTGATCAACAACAAATCACATGACATGAAACAAATTAAATTAATGAAAGCAGCGGTCAACACTGCGAGGTTGTATACTTACGTACTACTCGTTAGTGATCTCTGTGATGAATGAAGGTATCGTTTGCTGCGTCGCAAACTCGGACTTGCTTGAGGTTTCAGAGCTCGACTGGATTCATCATAAATATCCAAATGTAAAACTTCCGGCTTCTCTAAGTATGTCCAACCATTATGTACTCCAGCCTTATATAACAACAGTAATTATTAGTGATGTACTTAATTTTATTTTACATATATAGAGTGGTGATACAACAACAGTAATTATTAGTGGTGCACTTGATTTTATTTTACATATATAGAGTGGTGATACAACAACAGTAATTATTAGTGGTGCACTTGATTTTATTTTCCATATATAGAGTGGTGATACAACAACAGTAATTATTAGTGGTGCACTTGATTTTATTTTACATATATAGAGTGGTGATACAACAACAGTAATTATTAGTGATACACTTGATTTTATTTTACATATATAGAGTGGTGATACAACAACAGTAATTATTAGTGGTGCACTTGATTTTATTTTCCATATATAGAGTGGTGATACAACAACAGTAATTATTAGTGATACACTTGATTTTATTTTACATATATAGAGTGGTGATACAACAACAGTAATTATTAGTGGTGCACTTGATTTTATTTTCCATATATAGAGTGGTGATTTTATTTTCAACAACAGTAATTATTAGTGGTGGTGCACTTGATTTTATTTTCCATATATAGAGCGTGGTGATACAACAACTTTACATATATAGAGTGGTGATATAACAACAGTAATTATTAGTGATACACTTGATTTTATTTTACATATATAGAGTGGTGATACAACAACAGTAATTATTAGTGGTGCACTTGATTTTATTTTCCATATATAGAGTGGTGATACAACAACAGTAATTATTAGTGGTGCACTTGATTTTACTTTATTTTCCATATATAGAGTGGATTTTACTTTACATACAACAACAGTAATTATTATTAGTGGTGCACTTGATTTTATTTTACAACATATATAGAGTGGTGATACAACAACAGTAATTTATTAGTGGTGCACTTGATTTTATTTTCCATATATAGAGCGTGATACAACAACAGTAATTATTAGTGGTGCACTTGATTTTATTTTACATATATAGAGTGGTGATACAACAACAGTAATTATTAGTGGTGCACTTGATTTTATTTTACATATATAGAGTGGTGATACAACAACAGTAATTATTAGTGGTGCACTTGATTTTATTTTCCATATATAGAGTGGTGATACAACAACTTTTTCACTTAGGTACTGATTACAGTGGTGCCAAATTTTTATGATGATGGTGAAAACCTGGGGTGCCTTTTATCATAAGTTTGTACATTTTGAGTCATAAATTGTAGATAATTGACCTTGAAACAAAACTTAGGACTATTTTATCAACCCTACCCTAACTCAAGTCTTACGACATTTTTGCATGTTTTTCAAATAAGATCTTTATAATGTATGATTACTTCTACTTACTACATTTACGAAGATAAATTATGACACATTAAAAAAGAACATAGGTCTACGTACAGCCTTTGGGTAGTTCACACTGACAAGACCTAAGTAACCTATCACCAATTGCCTGACACAGCACCTTAGAGCACACTTTTTAATTATGATGTCACAATTAAATGGCCCATCATTATGACATCACAATTGGATGATGTCAAAAAAGCACATGGACAGCCATTGTCAGACACTTGGCGATAGGTCAATTTGGCAATAAGCCACAGGCCAAATGCTTTGTAGAATGGTCACAAAGTCTAAGACATCTTGTAAAACAGGCCCCAGAAGTGCTAAACAATACCAGTTGTTAGCTCACGCACATTCCGTTAATAAAATCCAGTCTCAATTCTCCAACTGGACAGGGAATTTTTCTGAATTTCCCATGATTCAACTTACCAACAGCCTTCTCTCTACAACAGAAACTGATGTGCCAGATAAATTAACATTTTCTCGTCTCATTCTGTCATTATGAAGGAGTTCGCAAAGTTCCTCTTCGAATTTTTCTACGTTTGGTTGAAGCTGAATCTGTAATCCCTCTATCTGTATAGGCACCTGTCGTAGTAACTTGGGTTTTCTCATGTGATCTTTACCTGTCAAAATACAAAAAAAATTTCAATGTCATTTCACAACACATTTATAATGTCGGCTGCAGTGAGTGTTCTTTAATGTCTTACAGTATAACTGGAAATTGTCGCCCTCTTACAACAGAAAACATATTCACTCCATCTTAAATCTGTCCTCAATCACCACAGTCTCATGATTGGCATATAATGTCTTTGCTTCAATTATCTGGCTTAAAAATTTTGTGTTCATGTTAAATTCACCCTCTCATTAAAAGGTGAAAATTAAACAGAAGCAGAATGTTTCAGGTATACACTATGCCAAAAGGGTATTCCCATTTGGAAATTTTCAGTCCTAAAAAATGAAGCATTTCACTTCTGGACTGGAAATCAAAAGAATGGCATCAGAATTGCATGTAAAAGCTCCTGTTACTAAACTTCAAGTATTGAGTTTTTAAGTATGATTCATTGTATATATGTATTTATGAATTTGCTTTTTTGGGTTTGGTTGTATTATTTGAATATTGTTTAACGTCACACACAGTTACATGTTGGTGGTTAGTTTTTAATGGTGGAGGAGAGAACCTGGATACAGCACACACAGGGAGAGACAACTGACCTTCTGCAAATACATGTAAATTGAAAAACTTTCTCACAACATAGGTTCTAGTGGAACTCAAACCCATCACAAATTCCAAATGTAAATAATTTGATCATTCAAAACTAAGTACTAACAATATGGTATTTATATATTACATAGGTTGCTACATTGTAACTCATGAAAATAAAAAAAATCATGTCCATACATTTTCATCATACATGTGTAAAATTGATTTTCAAAAAATCCATGTTCATGTAGACTGGTATTGCTGCAACAGAACGGTGATAGCTTACCTGGATTTTGTCCATCCACTAAACCTGGAATGATGTCATTTGCACCTACAACAGCATTTTCTGGCAGTAAGCCAAGTATTTTGTACATGGCCTTATGGGTACCCAAAGTGTATGATAACTGGCATTCTGGGATAGGTTTTAGGGCTGGGTTTGCTGTTAAAAAAGCACATCAACAGATAAATACAAATTATTTAATTTAAATCTCATAGTTTTAATTCTACTTTTTTATTCTAAAATGGTATATATTTATCATGTTTATTGAACATGTGGCATTGGGTTGATATGAGGATTTACGAAGCACAAGAAAACAAGATCAACTGAGGTATATCTCCAGCAGTCTTTTTCAACATACCAAAAACAGTGAGAGTATTTCTTTCAAAACTATTTTTTATAACATTTACTAATTGATTAAAAATTATCTACATAAATTTATAACAAACTCCATTCCTTACATTCAATTGGGTCATCCATAAAGTACAAAGCTCTTGGTGATCCATAATAAAGCTGAATTCTGAAAAAAAGAATTAAAAAAAATATATATCAATGAACATGCTGAAATACATATACATTTACCAGACAAATATATAAATGTGTAAATGTTTACACACATCAAAATGTGAAAACAAAGTCCCAAGGCTAAGGTTGAAATGATCAATTTGGACCATTTATACAGTCTAACTAGCGATTATAAACAATTCTTGTGACCCTTTTTTGTGTACCTTGACACAAAAATGCAAGGAAATTATTCTTAGAACCTTGTTCCCAAATTACCTACTATTTTAAAGACGTAAAAGCTGAAAGAGCCAATATCATTTCATGAAAAATATCCACTTTAAATAGGAAATAACTTCCATAAGGAACCACATGAGAATTTTGACCGTGATATCATTATATGTGGATCTGAGTGCTGAACATATTTACTTTTTGCACTTTCTCTCTGTCTTGGATCGTTTTTTTTTCCAAGATAAAAATTGGCAAAAGAATAGCCCAAACTCGAAAAATTCATTTCAATGGGGAATACAATGTAACTCCCATTGCGGGGCACATGACAATTTCAGCCCTGTTAACATGTTTGTAGATCTTTGCATGCTAAACGTTTTGCTTCTTACAATTTCGCATTATCAGTAATTGTTGATCAATGCCAAGGCACAGAAACTGGAAATCACTATGACTAACAAAGCTGAAATGGTGTATGAAAGATTTGGATCCAAAACAGATTATACAGAAACTGGAAATCACTATGACTAACAAAGCTGAAATGGTGTATGAAAGATTTGGATCCAAAACAGATTATGCAGAAACTGGAAGCATTACTGCTGAAAAGGAAGTACAGATACTTCCAGTATCGACATGTAGTAGCTGATCTAATATAAGTTATAATAGAGTTAAATACTGTAACATACATGTATATGTGGTACTTACTTCTGTGTAGGTAGGTGGGCAGATCTTGAAGAATCTGGGATCTCATCTTCATAGGAGAAGATTCTGACCACGGCCCAGCCACAGGAAAATTTCTTCACTTTATTATTCTCTGATGCTCTCTGGGAAACTACTTCTACGACAGCCACTATGTTAGGGTTGTTAATTGATGTGTGGAAATATACGCTCTGATTGGAAGAAGAAAAAAAGTCTAATGGACATATGCACATACATAGGATATCGTTGATTGCATTGAGTCAATTATATTACTGACAGCTAGATTCTTTAATTTAAGAGAGTGAACTATCTTAAAAAAAATAAATGACTTTTTATTTGCATTTTGTTAACTCACCCAAATTCAAATAATATGTAATAAAGCCACATTCTGGGGAGAAATGTTCATAAATAAACTTTTCTGTACTCTCTTATATGGCGTGTCAAACGTTGCAATATTCAAAAAATATAATTTGCATTCAAAAATATACATTTGCATTCAAAAAATATACATTTGCATTCAAAAAATGTACATTTGCATTCAAAAAATATACATTTGCATGCAAAAAATATACATTTGCATGCAAAAAAAATTGCATTCTAAAAAAATGTATTTGCATTCAAAAAATATACATTTGCATTCAAAAAAAATGTATTTGCATTCAAAAAATAAACATTTTGCATTCGAAAAAAATACATTTGCGTTCAAACAATGCATTCTGGGTAGACTGTTGTGACGACGGTTTTCATTGGTTGCTAAATATAACCCTGGGGGGGGGATTCATTGATCAAAGAGTCATGTCCCTACTGTCTATGAACTTAGAGTTGGTCAACGAAAAATCGACATTAAAATTGTATAGATGCTCATATCTTTACAAAAAATACATTTTTGAACAGCACTTGTTTTGTCGTAACAGATTTTAAAAAAATATATGTTAATATCGAAAATGAAATTTTTTCCTTCTTTGAGACTATTAATTTTTTGCTGAGATTTTTACTACCGAGAGTAAACGTCATGACGTTACGTAATACGGCCGTTTTTGTTACTAGTCTCAAAGAAGGATTTTTTTTTTATTAATGAATATAGAATGCATGTTTATTTATTTCCTATTACGACAAAAATTTGCTACAAGAAGATATCTTTTTTGTGAAAATTGAGTTTTACAACTAATTTAACGGCGACTTTTCGCCGACCAATTCTAAGTTCACAGACAGTAGCTGTGACCGAATCACTTCCAGGTTTTATGGAGGTTATTGTAGATGTAATATAAACTTATTTATTCTACAACGATTGAAAAACAAGTTCTTATAACTTATAAAAATCAGGTTCTGTGATGGACAGGCAGATCGGCGTCATCATTGCCGAGTCTAAGTTATGGTTCCTCATGAGCACATGCCTGTTGCCAAGTGAAATGCGATCATTCAACCCGCTTCAGGCTTCTTTCTTGACACACAAGTAAGAGGATTTCCCCGAGGGTGTATATTTTAGCAACCATTGAAAACCGTCGTCACAAACAGTCTACCCAGTCCCATTGTTTGAATCCAAATGATATTTTTTTCGAATGCAAATGTATATTTTTTGAATGCAAATGTATATTTTTTGAATGCAAATGTATATTTTTGAATGCAAATTATATTTTTTGAATATTGCAACGTTTGACACGCCATACTCTTAATGCGTATTCGTATGAACTTTTGTCGTATTTTTAAAGTCCTATTTCAACTAATTAGTTAATTAATTGTGGAAAACGCCTAACACATTGATCTATTGAGCATGTTCGTTTCACTGTCCAGTACAATCCAGACAAGTGGAACACCAATCAAATGCTCTGAAACACTGTCATGGACAAGCAATTTAGCCATAAACTTACGTGAATTATGTAAATTTTATCGACATCTTTAAAATAACTACTTCCTGCCCTAGTACATTCGATTGTAACATGTTCTGAGACTATGCTGGAACAGTACTCTCGCAGTAAATCCAGCACACCCTTTATATCACTCGTTCACCAGGGTAAATTTAAGAATTCCTACAGAATCCTCTTAATAACTCCAATAATACATACAAATTTTTGGAAATCTTTTTATTTTCGTTGGTTTGGAGTGGTTTTCTAATGAAAATGTAAAAAATTACGATAATTACAGAAACTTACAATAGCGTCCCGGAATATGACTTTAACACTAATTAAACATGCAAAATGGATTCTAGGTGGTGAATTTTCACAATATTTTCATTTGTTCTATATTTTTGTTTTACAAAATCTGCCTGCATTGTGGATGTACATGTACAATAAATTTTAGACATGTATATCATTTCGGTTCTGTGTGTGTATTCTGTTTTGTGTATGTGTGTGCTATAGGTTGTGTGTGGCAGATGTACATGTATGGAAATGTGTATGTATTGTGTATGTGTTCTGTTTTATGATACATGTGTGTGTGTGTTTGTTTAATGTGTATGTTTAGCAGATGTGTGGATACATGTACATGTATGTGCATTAATTGTATATGTATTTATGTGTGTGTTTAAGTCCACATTTTAAATGCAGAGATCTTTCAAAGAATGAAAAAAATAAACAGGCAGATCCACAAAAAAAGTCCCAATTTTATGTTTTAAAAACCTAAGTTCTGTAGATAAATATGTTAGATATACATATCCATTAAACAGAATTTAATCAAAACATAACAACTAATTCTCACAGGAATTTAGTGTCAGTAAACACTGGTAACCAGGACTCTTATCTTTTCTGCACTTAACCTGTTCACCCCTAAAAACTCATTTGGGCTAGCCCGTGTCATTAATTTAAGGTAGATTCTATTATTCTTCTAGGGTAGATGTGTTAAAAGAGTTTAAAGTACCACCATGCATGCATTTTAGTTCAATTCATGTAACTTGGCAGGCTGGAGTACCTTTTGATTACTATACAGCAATGTACAGATGATTCTACTTGATTTTCAGTTATGACAAACTTTACGGGGAAAACATTTTATTCCTCACTGAATACTCGTAAGTTTGGTGACAAGTAGGAACGACCAATCTTGCCAGTGTAATTTTGATGTAATTATGCTTCAATACTAAAAATTTAAAGAGAGGGTTCACAAAACTTCATCTGCCAGGTAATATGGATTTTATTGTAGTCAAGGCCTTTTTTTCTGCCAGTTTGGGGAAAATGGTATTTACGACACAACTGGGAAATTATGTGAATTTATGTCAAATTGAGAAAAATGGTTAGCATACATGTAAATCCACATGCAATGGATTCTCTTTTTCAAGGTATTTCCTCCAGAAATAATCTATTTCACTGTAGTTATAGTCTGTATACCAAATTGGGAATTTTTATCATCAAAGTGGAGAAAAAAATATGTATTTTGCATTGAATATGGGGCTGTATTTTGGCTCCATGAAAACTAAATGTATAGAACAAGACCTACATACCAGCAGTGATTATTCAAAGGGGTCCCTATCTTCTAATTTGGGGAATTTTTACGCACAAATACATTCATATATATACAGTGAAACCAGTCTTGAAAGACCACCCCCTCAGCTAATGAAATGCAGTCTTTAAAGACAGTTGATCTCTTCAAAGATTTTTTTATCTAAACGATTATGTAACTAAGTGGTTTTCAGAATGTGGTCTCAAAGACAGGTGGTCTTTTATTACTTTTATGACAATGGTCCAAAAAGACAGGTGGTCTTTTATGACAGTGGTCCAAAAAGACAGGTGGTCTTTTATGACAGTGGTCCAAAAAGACAGGTGGTCTTTTATAACTATTATGACAGTGATCCCAAAAAACAAGTGGTCTTTTATGATGCTTATGACAGTGTTCTCAAAAGACAGGTGGTCTTCTATGACTTTGGCCTCAAAAGACAGGTTCCACTATACTTTTTCAGCCAAAATTGGAAATAAAAAACTTAAACTATGGGGAAAATGAGACAGAAACATTTTTCTAAGTAAAGCAGTCTGTAAATGACTGTAAGTTTGCACCCAGGAAAATCAATGACCAAGTACATGATTGTAGATGATACACATGTACATGATAAAAGAATCTGACAGTAGTCTATTGACTGAAATGCAGAAAATCTTTTTCCATCTGGATAAACACTTTATGTTACGAATGAACATAATGAAAGGTAATAAAATAATACAATGTGCTTCATTTCTATTGCTTTTTGTAGAAAGATCAATACTGTATATCACCTTTATGTGTATGTACATATGTATACATGTATTATGGGAGATTTATATAGGTGTATATGTACATATTCCTGTAGATGATTTATTGTGACACTGATCCAACTTACTGAGACAGACATCAAAATTTACAACCTACAAAGTTATTGGTGAGTTTTTACACAAGCTAAGAAGATCAAAACTTTTTATTATTGTCCCGCCATATTATTATTTGGCATATTGGTGGATTAATATGTACCTGGTTATATTTAAGCTTCGGCCTTTTGTCTCCACCTCCTTGAGCAGTGCGGAGAGGACCCATCCACTGTCGACCAAAGAATCGCCTGTAGGCCAAGTCGTACAGACTAACATAAACCTGGTACTCGGGTTCCTTCTGGCCATCTCCCTGAAAAAAATAATATTAATTAACATATATATGATAATTTTGTGCAGAACAACATTATAGTAGACCTTAGCTGCCATGGTGACAGATCCTTTGTCTCGAGAGATAGCATTAAAATATATCAACAATGTACCATAGTTAAATTATTCCTTGTCATTACCTCTCTTGAGAAGTCCCCGTTAAATTTTTCCTTTGTCATTACCTATCTTGAGATGTCCCTGTTAAATTAATCCTTTGTCATTACCTCTCTTGAGATGTCCCCTTTAGATTATTCCTTTGTCATTACCTCTCTTGAGATATCCCCTTTAAATTATTCCTTTGTCATTACCTCTTGAGATGTCCCCAGTCTTGAAAATCTATATTTAGAAAAACTCTAAATTAAATAATACCTATATCATCACCTCTATTGAGACTCCCCTTTCTTGAAAAACACTTACATGTAGTTAAACAGTTCCCATGTAAACACCTTTCATTAGCATATTGAGTTATCACCCCTACCCATCTTTAAATACTCTTAGTTAAATAGTTCCTTTGTCATCACCTTTCTCTAGCCTGTTGTGAGCCCCTCCATCTGATCTTTAAAGACAGTATTCAGAAAAAAAAACCTTATTTAAAAAATTCTCATATCATCAACTCTCCTAAGATGATCTTTTTTTCAAAGAAAATACAGATAATGTACATGTATATAAATTTTGGATAATTAGCTACAGACAGAAGGGAGAAAAAATGTTTCTTTTCTTAAATCTAATGTACCGTATTCATTTTACTCCACAGAAAAAGTATTCAACTTTTTTGATAACTAAATCAACACGTCACTTGATACAAAGATTTAGAAAGAAGTCAAACTGTCCATATTTTCTATTTCATAAGATATAAGTCAATGTGGTCAACTGGAAACATTCCATTATTTCAGATAAAATAAAATGAAATGTACTATAAACATGAACAAATACACGTACAAAAATAAGAAAAACATGAGAATAAAAACCTATAAAATTAAACTCTAAACAGTACATATACATGTCTGAATCTTTGAATGGTAATTTTACACCATATTCAATAATCTTTTAGTAATATGGCCTGATTTTAATGGCGGATAAGAGAAACTGGATCCAGTTATGTACATTTAACTGGGAAGAGGCCATTGGTCTTCAGAAAGTAAACTGGCAAACCTCCTCACAAAATCAGCTTAAGTTACAGTGGGGATTATACCTGTGGCTTTGTTCTCACCCTTTAATCAGCACTTTTTGACAGAATGTTGAAAATAAACCCCCCCTCCCTATAATTTCTTTATCCTAGTGGCACACATTTAAACATGAGGCCCCATATAATAGTATTAATACCCATCAGTCCATTACCAATTGCAAAGTTTCTGCAGAGTTTAGTAATAATTAAACCTAATAGCCCTGACTGGTCTTAGTCCCTTTCAATTCTCAAACTTTATGCAGCATGGGGATAGTTCCTGCCAAGTTTGGTTAAAATTGGCCCTTTGGTTCTTGCGAAGAGGTCTAAAATGTACGGAAGCCTATAAGGGTCACTTGAAAAAAAAAAAATATGTCGTAATTATGACATACTATCTTGTAATAATGACATGATAATGATAATTAAGTCAAAATTACAACATAACTATATTGAAATTATGATGTAACTATGTCGAAATTACAACATAACTATATCGAAATTATGACGTAACTATGTCGAAATTACAACATATCTATATCGAAATTATGACGTAACTATGTCGAAATTACAACATAACTATATCAAAATTATGACGTAACTATGTCGAAATTACAACATAACTAAGTCAAAATAATGACATAACTATGTTGAAATTACAACATAACTTACGTTGTTATTACGACATAATGATTTGGAATTTTTAACTTGCCATAATAGGTGTATTTTCCATTTAATCTTTATTCAAAATTATACACCGATGTATTCTTTAAACTACAAGTTCATACGTTCTTATTACATACACGTGTTAATATCATTTTGCCTGTTCACCTCTTCATTATAATTAGCATGTTTAACATCAGTTCCTATAAATATAAGCTGTATAGCATAATATTTAGCATGAGTATATTATTGAAATACATGTACAGTGTTAAACCCCCACTTATGGTATGTACATGTACAAGTATTAAGGTATAGAGTTATTATTTTAAACATCTATTCCTGACAAATGTTGGTGTTCATTTTGATCTGTAATTTGTACGATTTTATATGTCCGGTGTTTGGTCCCACAACAGTTTGTGTTTTAAACTAATCATTTAATAACTTAGTTATGTTGTAATTTTGATATATTTATGTTGTAATTTCGACTTAGTTATGTGTAAATTATGACATAGTTATGTTGTAATTACTACCTAATTATGTCGTAATTTCAACTTAAGGTGAATTTGTTGCAGATAAACTAGTTTCGGTTTTGGTTTATGGTTTACAACTACATGTAGTTTGCAAACCGGTTATGAAACTAAAACTGGTTTCCTACGGCTAAACAAATAAATGTTTTGAACTACCAAAATGGGGCACAGAAATAAGTAAACAGTCATTCTTTTATATGAGATGTAAATATAAAGGGAAAAATAATACCAATTAATTACATAAAACGTAAAATGAAAAATGAACATCCAGGTAAAATGACAAGTCCCAATTTAATTACAGAAGTGTGACACAAAAATCAATAGCATATTTCATTGCTGGTCTTATATCCATCCCGTGGATAAATTGTAAATGATGTGTTAGGAGTCATGAGAATCTTGAACAATAAAAAACATCATTGTGATGGTGTTAACTATAGCATGTATAGGATCGAATATCTCTACAAACCATTACAACTAACGAAAGGTCAATGTCGTAAAAAGCCATTTACGTGACGTCAAGACACAACCTTCACTTGTTACGACAAAGACATCAAAGCTAAGAGTATGATATTAGAAGGGAATCAATGCGAAGATCACAATATCAATACAGAGACATTTAAAAGACAAAGTAGAAATAATATGTTGTAATTGACAATGATACAATGATATGTAGTAATGGACAATGGTACAATGATATGCATCCTCAAAGAAGCTACTTAGTTTCACATGTCATGTGAAAAATTCAAATTTTATATTCACAGCGATTTTTTGGGGCCTTTTTTAGGGCAGTAGTGCTGTTACAAGACTCATTCCCAATGTGAAAGACTGGTTTTGTTGTGTCCATAAGAGGGCTTTTATATACAAGTTTCACTGTATATCTGATACGTCAACCTCTATATAAAGACCATCTCCCTGTAAAGACTGGTTTTGTTGTGTCCGTAAGAGGGCTTTTATATACAAGTTTCACTGTATATGGTGGCAGCCATAACTTTTTAATGTTGGATGAGAGAATCTGTGAGGTTACAATGTTCCTCGGAAGAGACCACCAGATTAAGGAATTAGCTAAACAAATTTGTACCTGTATATCCCATCATAATATATTGATATGGAATTATATACTAAGATCAGAGCAAATCAAAGTCATTTGTACATGTATATTGTACATGTAACATGTGTAAGTCAACAAATTCCTGGCTGGATGTTTAACGAAGATAAGACATTCAAAAACTAAACATTAGTACAGTTCAGTTTAAATATGCAAATGACATACAGGTTAACATGTAATAATCTCATAATGGACACAGGTGTTGTAAAATCAAGTTACCTGAGGAAACAAGTTAAACTGCTGACAAGAGTACAAGTATTTCTGCCAAACAAAAATTATTAAATATGAAGCAAACATTTTAAAAATTATATATCAAGTTAATATGATAAAACTGTCTAAAAGGCAAGAACACAAATAAGTTCTGTAATAAATGTTAAAATCGATTGCAATCTTTGTAAAAGCTCACCACTTTAAAAACACTGGGATAGATAACTAATTTCCACTACACTGTCGAACCTCTTACACTGCTGTGCTCTGATAATTAAATCAAAACATTTCAGTAATAAAAACAGCGGGAGAATATTGAACCAACTGTAATCGATTTTTCTTTGAATTGGAAATTTTTACATTAGGATGACTAAAAGTTTTAGTTTTTGTATACATATAGATGAATTAGATTATCACTAACGATGTGCAATGTTCTCCAATTTCAATTTAAAAACAACAAAGACATCACGTAGCAGAAATCACCGTTATAATGAGATAACCTACAGAAGCAAGGCAATGCTCAATATTGTTAACTTGAGAAGATTATTCTTTTGAAAAACTCATTCAATTTCAGTTTTATAGATTTTAAGGTGAAAAACTGATAAAAAGGAAATAAGTTAATTCTACATGTACATTGTACTATATGCTGTGAGTAATTTGAATACCGTAATCAAGGTAATTATTGTTCATCTACTACCGTATTCACCCCATTAAGTGCACATGGCCCTAAAAGTGCCCCTACATGTACCCCCTTTTTACATACTTTCATGAATCTTTTTTAGCTGGTTGACAAGCTGATGTGGACCTGAAAAACCATAGGAAAGCGTTTATCTGTAGCCCCAGCAACAGAATTATGTTGAAAGGTGTCCTCAGTAATAACTAAAACAACTTTACCACTGTGCCTTCTAAAAATAAAAGATTAACTGTTTTAAGTCAATTCGATTATTAATTTGTCCCCTTTTTCCTGATTTTTGTAGCGCCCTGGGTGCTAAATGGGTCAAATACCGTTCTTCTAATTTTATACAAAACCTGAAAATATCAACACTGTAAAATCTGGTTATAAACACATATGAATTACAACAGTTGTTGAAAGACAAAAAAAAAGCTCTCTAAAATGGGTGTTAATTTTCAAAATACATGTAGGTATTTGACCCATAACTTTCAGATTTTAAGGTCAAAGGACTAGTAAAAATTTATTCCTTCAGCTCACGTTAAAAATTTTGAAAAGTAGGTCTAAGTCCAAAGTCAAGTTCAATAGGTCAAAAGTCAAGGTACGAAATTAAGGCTCTGGTCATAGGTGAAATATCAAAGCCCTCATGGTTTAAAAGATATAGCCAAGGTTAAAGTTTTTGAAAAGTAGATCAACGAAATAATTATTTCTGAAAATATTGTTCACATGCAATTAAAATAAATACTGCTCTCCACTAAACATAGGTTAGACTTGGCAGGTTACTTTACAACAAGCATAAAAAAAAATATCTCAAAACAAAGGAACACTCTACAACTGCTGCTATTACATTACGTAAATGAAATGACACGGGACAACTCTTTCACAGTAAATATATGTTCAGTTTTACAGTAATTGTTTTGAAAAATAGGAAACAAACAGAAACTTATTCTCTAAACTAGTTTTCTTTCATTCAAAATATTTTACACACATAATAGTCCTTAGAAGTGTCTAATGGTGATGAACTACATCTAAACTGGAACTACACACCTCTACCGGTCATGGCAGCAAGGTTGTAAAACATGAGGTATGCATAGTTTTCACAGTTACATGTACATGTATTTTGTTTTTATTTTGGCAATATTAGCATTCATTTAAGGGTAATACTAAAAACTGGAAAAGTTTCTTCTAGTGAACTGATATTTTTATTCACATAAATTCTACAATCGCATGCAGATAACATGACAATAGCTTTACTCCACCACATAGCACATGTAGCAATGTAGATATGCAGGATTCTGATTTGCTTCAGGTATTTAAAAGTATTAAAAGTATTTCACTAATACTTTCCAATATTTAATAAGAGATCCCAGAGGGATCTTGATGCCCACTATGGAATGTCTGATCTATGACAGACTGATCTATGACAGACTGATCTATGACAGACTGTTCTTATCTCTTGTTGTTCTTTTCTCTATGACAGACTGTTTTTCTCTCCTCTTTTCACTTAATTCATCATGACTGACAGGTGTCCAATACTGTCCATCTTGGATTTTGATATCTATGAACATGTAATATGCACATCTAGTCCTCAGGGGGAACCTCCATAATCAATTCCGAAAAGATTCCTTCAGTATATTCTGAGAAATATAAACTTCCACTGTCAAAATCCAACATGACCACCTGTCAGCCATGTTGGAATCCAATCTATCTGAAAATGTCATATGCACAACTATACCTCACAGGGAACCTTGATGTCCAATTTCAAGGAAATCCCTTCAGCCCTTTATGAGAAATAGAAATAACAAACATATTCGATTCCAATCTCTCTGAAAATGCAATATGCACAACTACATCTTAAGGGGAACCTTCATGTCAAAGATCACATCAGTACTTTCTAAGCAGTAACAAACATCCTTTGGTCAAAATCCAAGATGGCCACCTGTCAGCCATGTTGGATTCCGATCTCTCTGAAAATGTAATATGCATAACTAGACCTCAATGGGAACCTTCATGTCAAATTCCAAGGAGATCCCTTCAGTTCTTTCTGAGAAGTAGCAGTAACAAACTTGTTTATGACGGGCGGACTACAGACGGACCACAGATGCAGGGCCATATGAATAGCGCACCATCTATTGATGTTGGGCTAAAAGCTAAATATAAAACACATATGAAAATAGGCCAAATTTAACATATGCCAATTGTGTCAAGGGCCAAGAGTGTGGGGTCGAGATTTCTGATAGACCAAGCGCTTGAAGGACCGAAATCATCATTGTGACAGCTTATATCACTTTAAGCTCAATTAAACTAAAAACACCTAAAAACATTGGCAGAGCACTGTCTCCCCAATGGAAATCAAGATCACATGCAGTCTCAGTCCTGGAAATTTTAAAATGTTGGCATTATGATACATGTATAATGACAAATGGTAAATCAGAAAAATATATCTAAATGTTTTGTCAACTGTGTGAACTGTCAATCAACATTTACTTATCAACATACATGTATGTAAAACTTGAAGTTGTTTGTAATAGAATTTGATATAAAAAGATTTAAAAAACCCACCTGAGTACTAAGTGATTTCCATGATGGTGTGATTACACCTTTAATTTGTTTGATGCAGATCGTTAAAGGTGTGTAGAATGATTTAGACTTCCCAACAGTATTCAATTCACCCAAATAACGAGCACAATTCGGAAGTAGCCTTCGTTTTTCCCAAATGCACAAATGTTGAAAACGCACATTCGAATCGTTATTTATTTCCATATTTGTGTGGAACATTAACCCAGAGTCAGATTTTCCGATACATCTTCAAATGTGTCTTAAGATACTTCTCAAGTATCATAAATGATTTCTGTATATAGCCTTATATCAGACTGTATTGATTAAAAAAGGCTCGAAGCATGTTGCGAATGATACATCTTATATAATTCCCAACAAAGACAAATGCTCAATCATGCGTATCCAGAGTTTGTGTGCAGATTAAAAGATATATCGTATTAGTTCATTCAAACATAGATTGAAATTTTAGGGCATCCAAAGTCACGCAATGCAATTATAACTAATTCTTAGGAAAATGAAGTCAAAACAACAAAACACAAACATGAAAATCACATGTAAAAAGAATATCTTAATGTAGATAATTCAAATCACAACATTTTCAATGTTTAAATATTTGTGGATTTATTTTTTTAAAGTTCCAATAGCCTTCAGTTTTCCATTACATGTATATTCAGATGACATACATACGTATGAGATAGAACTGATATGATTAAAACCAATTCCAAGGAAACTTAAAAACAGAAACCTAAAAATAATTTCCAAAAGACATGTTAATTCCAATTCCTCACACACAAATAATTAATTGGAATTAAAAGAACTAAGTGACTTTAAATACCTTCCTCTGAAAAGATTATCTTACAAAGTTAAACAAATACTCCTTTAACATGACACATACAAACAGAAAATTTCCTGACATTTTGGTGATCAGAACAGATCTACATGTACATTCTATATATGTATATAATATGGAAGTCAACATTCCACACCTAAAGCATTGTATAGATATGTAAGGTAGCGATATATGTATATATTTTTAGATCCTATACATGTTGATTTTATCTACATTTACATATATATATACACATTTGTCCATATACAAGTACAAATATAGTTGTGTACCGTACAAATATTAAACAGGTATATATATATACTGCACTATACCTGTAAGTACATGAAGTAATCTGATTTAATGTACATCATGCCAATGTAAGGTAAGGTCAAAATACAAACTCCTACAGGAATTTAAATGTCAAAAACTCATTGATCAACTGATGAAAGCCAACATTTCCAAACTAAAATTTTGACCACCAAAGTTTTTATATACTAGCTTTGTGAGAATGACAAGTCTGAATAAATATGGCTTTGTGTCAGAGGATTAAAATTAATTTTTATATCTTTCACTCAGAAATTGCATATCAGGGACAGTTGTGATATATCATAAAAGGAGACTGTACAATGCAATTGGAATTATTCTAGCAATGGAATTATCTAATTTCTTCTTCTCCATGCTGGTGAGACTACAGAATTATAATAGGTAATATTTTATTCTACTCAATGGTACATGTATACATGTACGTACATACCTGGGCAAATGCAATGAACAAACTATTTTATTTCTCATAAAAATCAAAGGATGTATCGTTATGCAAAAGAACAGTAAACACACTTATTAAAAATTTACAAATTTTCGGCCCCTTGGCTAGCTTCAGCATTGATAGGATACCTTGTACTTGTTACTTTTAAAGAAATTGTCATCTTTTACTTGATAAAGGCCAAGGGGCTGAAAATTTGTGAATTTAGAGTATGTTTATTTTTTGTTCACATAAATGATTTTTGCCTGTTTACAGATAGTAAGGAAGTACATTAGGACAAAATTTCATTTTTGCCTAAAAACATTGAATGTTTTATTCCTGTTTAAAATTTTGTCATTTTTCTGGCAAATTTCAAATGGAAGCAAAAATTTTATGCCAAGAAAATGAAGTATTGGAATACAGGTACATGTATATATAATACATGTACATGCTCTCAAGTTTCAATGATACAGTAAAACCTGTATATAGGGGCCACCCAAGGGACCAGAAAATACTGACCTTTATGTGCAAGTGACCCTTATACACAGGTTCAATTTAGTTGAAGTATGCAGTCAAGGGACTTGGAAAAAATGGCCCTTATAAACAGGTAATCCTTATATTGAGGTGGTCGCTATAGCAGATTTTACTGTACTTAAAGGGTAAATCTAAGATAGATGAACATGTTTTCAGCTGATCAAAAGGACAATGAGTACTAATCGCATAGACTTTCCAGGTTTACACAATATTACATGTACACAATGAGTATAATCGCATAGGCTTCCAACACAACTACAGTGTAACTTGTATATAAAGACACAACAAAACCAGTCTTTATAGGGAGGTGGTCTTTATAAAGAGGTTGATTTGTACACAATGATACTATTGGGGACAGCGAAAAACTTTTTATGACCAGGTGGTATTTATACATAAGTGATCGCTAAAGCAGGTTTTACTCTTACTCTTCCTATAATTAGACATTTTAATTGGTTTAATAGCCAGGTATTGGAGTGTCACAGACCCTCCCCTCTCCAAAAAAAAAATAAATAAATAAATAGCAAGACATGTTTATGAAACACAAATGCCCCAGGTCCCAACAAATTTCTATGCTGGCAAATAAACATTTCCTACATTTTGACCCCAACTCCAGGTACATGTGATGTCAGTGCACATGTAGTGTGAGCAACCCTTAGATGAACTTACAGTCCAAAGTTGGTTACTGTATCAAAATCCAAACTTGAAATCTTGCACTTTATGTGTAAGCGGGAGAGAAATACGATTGGGACGGAATAATGGACAGACAAACAGACGGACAGACGATCCAAACACTATATGCCCCCAGCAGATCTTTCAGGCCGGGGTTGTAAAAAAAAAAAAAAAAATCTGAAATCACAAACCAGTTATAAATGCATCACTTTTTTCTCAATCATGGTCAATAAGTAACTTGCTATTTTCATGCTAGCTAATCAATCAATCCTATATTCATTCGTGGGTAATAAAGTTAATTAAACTTGAACAGCAGTAATATGCTAGAAAATGCAATTACTTAAACAAAGTTAGAAAATTCTCATTTAACATGATATATCTACATGTACCATCACAAACACAATTTCTGTTGGTTAGCTATAGTTTTAGATGGTGTTTAACATGTACCCCACATTAAAAAAAAATCAGTTACTGGTATATCGTGACCAGAAATAGTTGATCAACCATTAGCACTTTCTCACAAAATCAGCTTAATTAAGTTCCAACAGAGTTGACTAGAGGTGAGAGACTTCATGATTCAAAGTGTGATATGCACTAACCACTCAGCCACAGAGGCCATAATAACACAATTTCACACAGATAATATACACAAATCATGTATAATGTATCGTTAAGCTAAGTATCATGTACATCAAGGTGATAATGTAATATCGGACCTTGAAAAGACTTGATCGTAATTTTTTAACTTGAATTGCCCAGCCAAGGCAAATGTAACTGGAATTTTGTAAACTTGATAAAATTAAGCTGTTACTCATTCGTCTTTCAACCCTAAAGACATATTTGGATGGTCCCGTCTAAGTAATTGATTTACAGAAGAGTCCATTGTTTTTCAGGGGTTGATGAGTAAAAGACAGGTTCCACTGTATAATGTATTATAGTGGTGGGGATCAGTAACCGGCTAGGACCAGTAACCAGCTAATGCATGATTTCGGCTATTTAGAACAAGATTTTTGAGATTTTCTTTTAGATAACTCACAAGACATGCAATATGATAAACAATTTTCTCAAACAGAAGAAAATAAATATTGTCAAGGTACATACTAAAGACGAAATAATGCCATAGTCAGCTAATGATCCCTGACAAGTACATGCTATAGCTACAAAAAAAAATAATAAACATGTATTCTCACACGTAATCAATATATAAATGGAAATCCATAAATCATCTACACTAATGTCATTTAACATACCACCCCCCTGTGGTCACATTTAGACTCACCCAAATCAATAAATAGAATGGTCTACTGTCATAATTCAGCCATATCAGGAGCGAACAAGTTCATATTGCATACGAAATTATCATAAAATCTTAATCATAAATAATACACTCCTGAATTCTGACAGTGGGCAGGGGTCAACAGTAATAGAAATTTTCACTTGTCCTGTAGGAAAAGAAGTATTTGAATCTACTTGTTCAAATGCAAAAACTGACTTGTCCAAAATTCAAGTGTAATATATGCATTCAAAGATATAATTTGTGTTTAAACAAGTATAATCATTATTGAATTAATTTTTGTATAAAAATTTTTTTTCACTTGTCCTTTCGGACAAGTGAGAACATTGAGAAGTAACATCTACTTGTCCAAACACAAAATGGACTTGTCCCAGATAACCAGAGAGACCTTAAGGTTGACCCCTGGTGGACTTAACCATTCTTTGAATTGTGTAGGTCCAAATGTGACTTCAGGGGTTGATGCGTTAAAATTTAGCTCAAATTATTTTAAACGCTAAGTGACTGAATATGGACATGTGTTTTACTGCAACATGTACATGTATCAAACATTCACAGGGAAATTTATTTTAAAAGAATTCTATTTTTAGCAATAGTGTAAATTTCTCAAAGTTTATGTTCATGTACATGGCAATTCCATATACATTGTACATGTAATTGGTCAATACATATGCATACAGTTATATATATGCACCAATACATATGTATACCGTTAGGCCATTCCAAGTTTTTTTTATGTTTAGCATCCACCCTAAAGTCAAAAACCTATTTTCTATCACGAAAAATAAACACAAAATGACAAAAAATACATAAGATATTTTTATGAGTACATATGCAATTTTATGGACATTTAAGTATTTCCTCATATATATATATATATATATATATATATATATATATATATATATATATATATATGTTAACAAAGAAAAACAAAATTACACTTATAAAAACTATATCTTTGGCACATACTAATATATAACCAAGGGGATTTTTATTCTTACAATGATGTAAAAAATGTTCATGTTTAACAGGTCACTTTAGGGCTATATTCCATATTTATTCCTTAGATGTTTTTGTTTTTTTCTGTTTAATGATCTCAAAACCAATCCATCCACGGATGCTAAACAGAGAAAAAACTTGGAATGGCCTTATATATATATGCACATGTACAATATGTACATACATAATATAAAGAGAGATAATCAAATGTAATTTCTTTCAATCTACCTTCTCTAAATATAAATGTTAGTATACAGGATTTATCTCCCTTCTCTTTATACCATGTGAAATGTTATAATAAGAGTTACCAGATACATTGTATTTGTACATGTTGTTTTTTCCAAAAGACAACATCTGAATAAAACTCAAGTGAGCCTGTAACATATAGACTGATCCCGTTTTACTATATATTTTTAAAAGCCAGCATTTTCATTTTGGCATTTTTCAGTAAACCAGATTGCAATTAAATTTGTTGCTCGACATCAATTTACTTCCTAAGCAAATCGCTGTCTTATTCAAAACTATCAAAACTTATCTTTTTACACAAATTTCAGAAATAATCACACCAAGTGCAATTAACAGCTTATCAAGGAACAAATACATGTACATTATATTACATATCTGTCAAATAAATCCGATAAAAACAATGATTAAGAAAATTTTCAGAGCACTTGGGTATAATGTTACTGTATTAGCCAGTTTTAGCTACACTGTACCAAATGAAATGCAGTGGGTATTATAACATAAAGGAAATGTTCTGTTTATAGTTAGTGTTTTACCTCTCTTCTGAAGTTCTGTCAGACAAATTGTGGTTTCCATTTTGAACTCAAATTATAATTCTGAATTTTATTTAAATTATCAAATAAACTCTTGACACAAAAATGTTTATTGAAAATAAATGTTTTTATACATTTTGTTCTAGGCTATACATAGACTTCTGATAAATTTATTATTATAAAGTAATAACTAATTGTCTGTATGGTCTCATTACAAAACATCTGTCTTGTTTTTGTGTGCGACACAGGTTTAATTCTCAAATTGGACTGAGGAGTATGCAAGATGGCATATTTATCACCTATGAGTGATGAAATGTATACACTCCAATAAAATAGAATAACAGTAAATAAAATAGTAATTTTGGAGAGTGAAGCTCGAACAGGCCCAAGGTCCCTTCATGAAGCAAACTTAGTGGTAGAGAATGTGAAAATGAACTAAAAATCCATATAAGGTACTATTATCAAACAATTTAATGTGTATCAGGTTAGACATACTGTTAAGTCAAATTCTGTGTGGAAAACATGTACTGACTTTAATGGTCGCCGCTATGTTCTTTCATGAATCATAGGTAATTGCCAATGCTGTATCTAGAACTGGATCATGAAACTCATCCATTTTGCTACTCCATTTCAAACATGTATCTATTGTCCTTGCGGCTCATTTTGGAAATCAGAAAATCTTCAATATTTTTATTGCAACAAAATCATAGTATATTTAAAATGAAGGTTTCAATGACTGAAATAAGTTGTCTAATAATTAAAATGTGATCTCTCATTATTATCTATTCAAATGAATAAGCAAAAACGATTAAATGTAGAAGGGGTTGTCGTTCACAGTGTTACATGTAAATTAATGTTGTCCGCTGTGGAGGGAATTCCTGTGTGAACTCAATGATGTCAGCTGTGGACGGTTCCAGTTTTTTACAGGTACACAGTGTACCATCGATTGCAAAAAAAAGCCTCACCAGCCATCTTGAATGAATAAATAATAAAAGAATTGTCAGGCACTCCCCTCTTAAGTTGTTGAAATGTACTGCTCTAAATATGACACCAACACTGGGATGTTGATTTAGTATGGGAAACTGCCTACCAAAAACTATTTCTGGGGATATGGAGGGCTTGTGTTTAAAAATTGAGGATTAAGTGCTTTCTTAATTGGGAGGGGTTGAGTTTATATCTGTGAGGACAGTACCTGCTGTTCTGTGTATGCTACAATATGATTTAAAACTATAATATATAAAACGTAATTTTAAACTGCGCTCTCCCATAGGCAATGCCAGACCACAATTGACAAAATAACATGAGAGCAAATCTAAAAGATCAACAAATATCAGATGTCAGTGATAAGAAATAGATGGCTAACGATCACTAAACTGCAGTGAAAATGTCACAGCATCTTGCTATGAAGAAAGTATATGGGATGACTTCTGCCCCTGATTTTACCAACAAAAATAATCACTTAAAATCTGGGCAGAAATTTGGCCTACCGTTCAGGTTGTGTGGAGGTTAGGACAAATACAAATCACGTACATGTAATCGCCTTTATGTTCTCTATGGTATCTGTCATTTCATTTCATTTATTTTTTCATTTATAGAGGGTGAAGCCCTCATATATGTAGAGACTCACATTTTTATTCCTATTACATCCAGGGACCTGTACTACTATTATGGTAAAAATTCACATCGAGAATTTGCACAAGGCATAAACAAAATGTCGGAGGTACAAAGTCATTGCTTAAAAGCGCATTTGCAAATGAGGTAATACAGTGTTCAATCTAGGCCACGCCATTGCGCCAATGGCCCGCTGAAATCAGACATGGCGCAATTAAAATTCAATGATGGGCCACTCGGGCGCAATGCTAATCTTCCCAGTGATAACTTTATTTCAATTAAATGTCCGCGTATAAGCTGAAATAATACCTTGAAATGTAACATCGTGGATAGTCTAACGCGAATAATTCAAGCCCGCTCCGTTTCCGATTATCTCAATACTACGCTAGGTTAATGCAGTGATCGAAGTGAACAGAATATAACGACTGAATTATTTGGGTTTTGGATAGTTTTGAGCAAACCACATAGCAGAAAGTAACTGCCTGGTATTATTAGTTGAAATGAGGCTTCAGTGCCAGAGTCTGCCAAACGCTTAAGGTCTGCTATATGCTGTCAAGCATATTATGTGCTGCGTCCATGTGCAGACGACGTTTTTCTCTGTCAAAATTTAAAAACATGAAGAGAATATCTGACTTTTTCTCAGTCACCCAGAGATCTAAAAAAGCTCGAAATGATATTAAAAAAAACCCAAGTTCGTCATCAAGTGAAAAAAACACCAGAAAAATCAGAATCTGTCTCTGAGAATCAGAAAGTTTCAAAATCATTGGTTACACGACGAACGTTTTAAAAACTGGTTGACTTATGGTGACAAATCTTGTACCGTGAACTATAGTGTATGCACAAAATTTTAAAAAGTAAATCCCTTCAATACAGGATGTACCATTTTTTGTATATTGGTGAACAATGTACATCGACAGTTATGATGGTTACAGTTAACTCTAAACTCATCACAACTGGTCAGTTTTTCTTTATATGTTATGGCCCCTTCTTTTTGAAAATGGCCCCCTGATTTTAATAGCATGGGCCCGTCTGGCCCCCCTGTTCGTGGTCCTAGATTGAACACTGGTAATAAACTACCATACTAGCAAAAGTTTTGCAGACAGAGACTAGGCCATAACAACTAGTATTGTACATTGAACCCGATCATGAAGCGCATCCATTATCCAGGTAATGTGAACTGCATGAAATGATGGATATGCTGGGATAGAGTAAAATATATAGCATATAAACAAAATGTTGCATTTAATTCATGACTAATAAATAACACATAAATTCTATTTAAGTTTTAACACCAAGGAAACAGTCAGCCACTCAATACTTTATTTACACGTAAAACAATGAGTGAATGACTGGGACATTTATGTGATAAAACACCCTAAAGGGATTTACTGAACATGTAAACTGTTAATGAATGCTTTCGCCCTCTCTATAGGTTTACCTATGTATTTATTATTTATATAAGCCGAGGGCCTTTATATTTTTAGAACTTCATTATTGTTATATTGTAACCTATAGGTTACAATCATTCCTTTTTGCATAACCTCTAAATTAGTAACAATGATTTCTGTTATTTTGTGGTCTGAATGCCTTATCATAGAGGGCAAAGCCCTCATATATGTAGAGAAGCTCACATTTTTATTCCTACTACATTCAGGGACCCGTACTACTAATCGTAAAAATTCTGCTCACATCTGGAAATTGCGTGAGGCGTAAACAAAATGTCGGAATTGCAAGGTCATTCCTTCTAAGCGCATTGCAAACGATTTAATAAAGTACTGTACAAGCAAACTTTTGCAGACTGAGACTAGGCCATAACAACTTGGGATGTACATTGAATCCGGTTTCAATACAGATTAATGCATAATATTTTAGCTACCAATAAGTTTCTACATAAAATTGGCATAAAAAATGATCCTAACTGCTGTTTTTGTAACACTGAATTAGAAACTATTAAACATATATTTTATGAATGTCATTGTGTAAAAAGATTATGGAATGACATAAAAAAACTGGTTTAATAATAATAATAATAATGAATATTTTGCTTTCACACTAATAGATATATTATTTCTAAAAACTGGTAAAAACATAGGGCATTCAATACCTGTATATTTTTTATTAAAAATTATATCTACAAGAAAAGATTTCTTAATAAGGTGTTGGAGTTTGAAGAAATAAAATCTCAATTAAAAGCATATTATGAAATTGAAAAATATATGTATAAAATAAGGGGGGAAATGGAAATATTTGATAGGAGGTGGGCTACATTAGAAACTATATTTTCTTAACTCCATTATACTGCAGTTATGAGTGCTCTACAAAAAAGCTTCAGTAAAATGGTGCTTGAATCATTCATAGTAATTAGGAAACTGTTTTAATTTAATATGTATTATTAAATTGAAGGTACAGGTAACATTGTTTGAAATAATAATGTACAAAGAATATTATAATTATACTTACAATGGAAACATGCAATATGCATGAAAACTGAAACAATAGTATGAAAGGAGGGTGTAATTGTGATGTCTGTCTTGTTTTGTATTGTGTGTTAAAAACGATATCCAGAAATTTAGTAGATCAAGTGCCTAATTATAATTTAAGTAAAAGGCACACTATATGTAAGGTGGTGAATCTAGAGCATCCCAACTCTAGCACCTCCGAGAGTTAAAAATTGTCTGGGAACCAATAAAAAAAAGAAAAAAAAAAAAAAGAAACGTTTTGTAGACTGAGACTAGGCCTTAACGACTAGGGTTGTACATCGAACCCGATCACGAAGCGCCTCCATTATTCTGGTAATGTGAACTGCACGAAATGATGGATACGCTGGGATACAGAAAAATTATAGCATAAAAACATGTTTGTGCATTTAATTCATGACTAATAAATACCACATAGATTTTATTTTAGTTTTAGCACCAAGGAAACAGTCAGCCACTCAATATTTTATTTAAAGCAATGAGTGAATGACCGGGACATTTAATGATTTACGTGATAAAAACACTGAATGTTAATCCTTTTGGTGATTTTGTTGTGTTGCCCCCGGCAGGGGGCAATACGACGGAATCCCCAAAGGGATTAATTGAACATGTAAAACTGTTGATGAATGCCTTCGCCCTCTCCATAGGTTTACCTATGTATTATTTATAGAGAGCGAAGCCCTCATATATGTAGAGAAGCTCACATTTTTTTAATTCCCACTACATCCGGGGACCCGTACTACTAATGGAAAAAATTCTGCTCACATCGGGAATTTGCGCGTGACAGAAACAAAATGTCGGAAATGCGAAGTCATTACTTTTAAAGTGCATTACAAATAAAGTAATAAACTACCGTACTAACAAACGTTTTGCAGACCGAGACTAGGCCATAACGACCAGAGTTGTACATCGAACCTGATCACGAAGCGCCTCAATTATTCTGGTAGAGTGAACTACACGAAATTATGGATATGCTGGGATAGAGAAAAATATATTGCATAAAAACATGTTTGTGCATTTAATTCATGACTAATAAATACCACATAGATTCTATTTAAGTTTTAGCAGAGAAGAAACAGTCAGTCAATCAATATTTTATTTAAAACAATGAGTGAATAACCGGGACATTTACGTGATAAAAACACTGAATATTAATCCCTTTGCCTTTGGTGATTCCGTCGTGTTGCCAAAGGGATTAACTGAACATGTAAAACTGTTGATGAATGCCTTCGCCCTCTCCATAGGTTTACCTATGTATTATTTCTATCATTGATAATTTGATGGCTTCTTTGGGGTAAACTTAAAAAAAAAACACTTCCCGGGTTTGCTGGAACACATAGTAGAGATCTGCGTTTTTCTTCAAAAGACAAAACGAAAAATACGACCCGTGCCCCAGATGCCCATGATTTTATTGAAAATCACATCAAGATTTGCCAGTGAATTTGGCATTCTATTCCTTAAAAAATATATATAGATACTAAAGATTGAGGGTTAAAAACACTACGTCAACAACGTGATATGCGAGTAAAAATTACATTCAAAGGTTACTTACTGTCCGCTGTAGCAGGGACAAGCACAGACATGCGACATGTGATGTGTTGGAATAAATTTTACAACATACCTTTCCTGCAACTCCTTCGACTGCATTCAAATTTAAACAAAATGGGGTTGTGATTTGTGGTGAAGCATGTTCTCTATCAAATGCTGGTGGAAGGAAAACATGTTTCGAGTAAAATTCCCTCCACTGTTTACCGCTGGCGACGTCCGCCATGATGTAAACATTCAAAACAAGTTCCGGTATGCAAATGACATTCTAAAAGTTGAAGTCTATGCCGGAGATACAATACGGATTTTTTTTCTAAACAAAAGAAAATTATAGAATTTTCAACTTATAACGTATGGACGCTTTTCGATTTTAAAAAACAATTTTTTGGCATTACTATAAGATCAATATTTATAATCAATACATTTGTAACTTTTTTTTAATTTAGGCTACTTAATCGAGCCAGCGAGATATATGATCGAGTTTGGGATACTTAGTGTTAGACTGGTATCCGAAACTGTTTCAGACGAAAACCGGCTGAGATAAACATTGATTGTACATTTATACACTACCACAATATTGTATTTTCCAACTAAGAAATGTAAAATCAGGTTAGTACATATCGAGTGAAATTAATTCACATCCATGACATCTCTGAAAAGCCTACCTGGAGGGCGGATCAAGGATTTTTGATAGATAAAAGAGTGGGAGTGGTTGAGACAGTGTTAGTATTATAGCAACTGTTATTTTATACTTTAAAGTGCATATCTATTTATGGTTATTCTGCTTTTTTTATAAATCTTGATATGTAAAGTGAATACTGTCATTTTTAATTTGTCACTTTGACATGTCTTTTTATTTATTTGAAGTAGAAGTTTACAAGATTTAGGTTTGCTTACTTCTTGCTTTAGATCTGCATGTAGAGCCGACCTGGCTCAGTCAGTAGCACGCTCAACTCTTGATCGTGAGGTCATGATGGGGAGTTCGATTCCAGCCGACGGCAGGTTGGTTTCTTGTCCTTCGGATTAGACAGTAAAAACCAAGGCCCTGTGTCACAATAGGTGTTGGCATGTTAAAGAAACCTCTCTGCTTAATGGCCGTAAGTGTTGAGCCTAGGTCTCCACATGAGTGAAAGATTCTTGAGTGGGACGTTAAACAACAATAAACAAACAAACTGAATGGTCATCAATGTAAGGCATTGTCACCATGGGGTCATCAATGTAAGGAACTGTCACCATGTGGTCACCAATGTAAGGCACTGTCACCATGTGGTCACCAATGTAAGACACTGTCACCAAATGGTCATCAGTGTAAGGCACTGCCACCAAGTGGACTTTAATGTCAAACACTTTCAACATGTGGTCACCAATGTAAGACACTGTCACCATGTGGTCACCAATGTAAGACACTGTCACCATTTGGTCACCAATGTAAGGCACTGTCACCATGTGGTCACCAATGTAAGGCATTGTCACCATGTGGTCACCAATGTAAAACACTGTCACCATGTGGTCACCAATGTAAGGCACTGTCACCATGTGGTCACCAATGTAAGACACTGTCGCCAATTTAAGGCACTGTCACCATGTGGTCATTAGTGTAAGGCACTGTCACCATGTGGTCATTATTGTGCACTGTCACCATGTGGTCACCAATGTAAGACACTGTCACCATGTGTTCACCAATGTAAGACACTGTCACCATGTGGTCACAAATGTAAGACACTGTCACCATGTGGTCACCAATGTAAGGCACTGTCACCATGTGGTTACCAATGTAAGGCATTGTCACCATGTGGTCACCAATGTAAGACACTGTCACCATGTGGTCACCAATGTAAGACACTGTCACCATGTGGTCATCAGTGTAAGGCACTGTCACCATGTGGTCACCAATGTAAGGCATTATCACAGAATGGTCATCATTGTAAGGTACTGTCACCAAGTGGTCATCAATGTAAGGTATGGACGCCATGTGGTCACCAATGTAAGACACTGTCGCCAATTTAAGGCACTGTCACCATGTGGTCACCAATGTAAGGCACTGTCACCAAGTGGTCATCAATGTAAGGCACTGTCACCAAGTGGTCATCAGCATATTACATTTTCAGAGAGATCGGAATCCATCATGGTCGACAGGCGACCATATTGGATTTTGACCAAAGGAATTTTATTATAGCTACTTCTCAGAAAGGACTGAAGGAATCTCCATGAAATTTGACATGAAGGTTCTCCTTGAGATCTAGTTGTGCATATTACATTTTCAGAGAGATTGGAATCCAACATGGCCAACAGGCGGCCATCTTGGATTTTGACCAAAGGAAGATTGTTACCACTCTTTCTCAGAAAGGACTGATGAGATCTCCTTGAAATTTGATATGAAGGTTCCCCTTGAGGTTTAATTGTGCATATTACATTTTCAGAGAGATCGGAATCCAAAATTCACCGAAATTCTCTCTTAAAATGTAATATGTTCAGTTCAAGTTCAGTTTTGCTATAATCTTGTGAAAAAAATATTTCACAGAAATATGGATATAAGTTCAAATTCAATGTTAAGACACAAAATATGAGAAAAGAAGAGTCTGTCATAGATCAGACATAGAACATTCTATGGTGGGCGCCAAGATCCCTCTGGTTCATAAAAATTGTAATATTAATTTTTGACGCATTTTTGAGGTCTATTCAGACGTTATTTTCATTAATTTTTGTATGATTACCTCAATTATCTCCACTTGCATTCACAATGATGCATTATAGTGTTTTACTTGTATATAGTTGGAGAAATGTTTTTGTACAAGAATTTTGCAGAAATCTGATTTCTAGAATTTTTGATGAATTTCTCATAACAGCAATATTTATGTTTCTCGGCCAGATCAGCCTACATGTACATATTCTTCTTGGTCTTCTTTCCACATTTGTAGATGGTTCTCAGGTGAGCGATTAAGGCTCTCTTGTTTCTTTTACTGTTTAGAAATTTTGGTAGCTTTGTATAATTTTCTTTGAACTGTGTGTTGTCTTAATCATTGGTTGCCACATAAATTTTTGCTGTCATTTAGAACTTAAGAATCATATGTTTAATCTCACAAATTGTAAATATAATTTATTTTTGTATTGTTGCAGGGTGTAGACATAACAACTTAAATTGGGCTCCCAACGAGGAAAAAGAATAAAAAATAATTTCAACTAGAAAATCTGGAAATAACTCACAAGATGCCTGAACACTCACCCTCACCGACCCCAGAGAGAGCTATATATGGCTTTGTCATGTATCTGTCCGCCTACATTATATTTGGTAAGAAGAATTTCTGAACTGATCACCCATATATATCCTGTCTTTGTTCCATTTAGATGTTACAGTGGATGTATTTATTTTTTTTGCAGAATCTGTTAATGATCACTTTTTGCCACTAACAGATTTGTTGTTTTCCCAAGATATTTGATTTTGTCTACTGGGATGAACATGCAAGGAAAGCTTTCCGATTAAGTTGAAACTGGAGGTCATATGAAGAATGAAAAAAGTCACTTAATGACAAACAAATGCATGTTCTTAATTATTACTGTATACAACATGTACAAGAATTTTTTTCAATCTTATGGATTTTTATATCATTTTAGGAAAAATCAATTTTTAACCCAACACTTAACTATCTTTGAAAAAACATGCAACTGTAAAATGTTTCTAAGATCTTTGTTCTAAAATCTCATTCTTTAACTATTTTATCAGATACAGTAGAACGTCTCTTGAGAGACCATTGTTATATAAGACCATCTTTCGTATACAATGTTATACATTTGTCATGTTTGTACATATGAACCCCCATTTTGGAAACTACTTGGTTAAAAAACCCTTTAAATAAAACCTCTTTTGAGAGACCACTTGTCCTGAGTGACCACATTTCAATGACAGATGGCATGGTCTCTTAAGATTGGTTCATCTGTACATGTACAGTAGAACTTCACCTTAAGACCACCTCACTTAGGAGACCACCTCACATTTCAAGACCAGTAATTTCATGTCTCTTGATAATAATTTAAAATAAGTACACTTCACTTAAGAGACCCGCCACCCCACCTCACTAATTAGCCCCAAGACCATAAACAAGAAAAACTCTGAGAAATTTCTTAAACAAATTTTATTCTCAAAAGTTAAGAATTTACTCATCTGAGTAAAAAATGAAAACTTGCGGACCATAAAACGACTTTAGAATTTTCTCAACTGAGATAAGACTGTCAAGGGACAGTGTAAATCTCATCCAGAACATATGTCCCAATTTATGTTCCGATTCGCTTAACTTCGATGTTTGAACATTATTCTTACCATAATCCATGATTAATTATTTGATAACCGATAATGCCAATAGATGATGGGAGTAAGTAATTTATACATATAATATGTATAATGTGTATAATACACAATATTCAAGATACAAGTTAATTAGTATGAGTACATTAGATAAGATAAATGACTTGGGACATACACTGGGGCACATGTACCAGACTAAATTTACACCGTCCCTATTGTCAATGGAAACATGTCGTATAGCTAAAACAAGCCAACAGAGTAAGAAGTGTTGGTCTCCTAAACCTATTTCACTCAAATGACATGTTGTTTCCAAAAGCCAAAGGATTAAACATGCCCCAAAATACTTTAGGGCAACAATGACAATGACATTTGTATTTATTTATCCCGAGGGGAACATAGGGGGCAGCCATTTTCGCTGTTAATAATTACTTAAGTCAGCTACATGCCATACTTCAGTATTTTATCACTAGAGGAAAAAAAATTGTCTAAGAATTTC
The DNA here is from genome assembly GCA_030159075.1 of Atrina japonica. NCBI lineage: Eukaryota > Metazoa > Mollusca > Bivalvia > Pterioida > Pinnidae > Atrina > Atrina japonica. The sequence goes on along the minus strand of BROG01000329.1, from coordinate 245,098 downwards.
TTTATGGTCCACAACTTTACCCAAGTTGAGAAAATTCTCAAGATTTGAGTAAAATCTTAAGGGGACATCCCGATAGTCCGACGGTTCGATAGTCCGACGGTTCGATAGTCCGACGGTTCGATAGTCAGAAGCCAGTGCGGCCATATTTGATAAGTAGAAAACTAGTTGCTTCCCGTCAAGTTTCGATGAACTCGCTGCAGAGGAGAAGCAGTGTCACCACGCAATTTGTAATAACGACACAATTTGTAATAAAAATTTCAAAATCAGAGAAATTATTTTAAAAATAGGGGAAAATGTTTGGGATGACCGTCTTAAGACACAATTTGACCAATTTAATGGAGAAAAGATGGGTTTGAACCCAATAAGATGGCTTTTAAAAAGTTATTACAAATTGCGTGGTGACAAAGCAGACACTGCGTCAAATATTTAAGTGACTTTTTGTTCTGTTTAATCCTCTTGATAGCCATGAGATTTAACTGTCGGACTATCGGACCGTCGGACTATCGGACCGTCGGACTATCGACATGTCACCAATCTTAAAGCTGAGTAAAACCTTTGTCCAAGAATAGTTTTATGGCCCTGGGCCTAAACCACATTGAGTCAGTCCAAACTCAAAAACGTCTTAATAGTGAGGTTGTACTGTATTTGAAGAGTTTAATTATAATAAAATAATATAGACAAACCCAAATTAGAAAATAAAAATAAATAATGTCAGGAATATATAACAATGTTTTTGTATTTCAGGTGTTTACCTTGTGTGGGCATATATACCCTCTGCTTGGCTAGAATCAGTTGGCCTGACATATTGGCCACAGAAGTAAGTTGACCTTTCATTGACAATGGACACAATTGGACAATATTAGTTACTAGGTTTGTTACTGACAGCCTAAATATATGCCTTTGTCATGTTTCATTAGTCTAGAAAATCAGAGAATATAAATCTATTGAATTTTGATGTATGCATTTTCTTTAATCATGTTAGTCTTATTTAAAACTGTTCCCTCATTGTAGCTTGGGATCCTGGTCCAAACATACTTCATTGATAGGGCCAGGCATAATACAGTCCACATGACCAACTGTCAGTGCTGAACAGAACTGAAGTTTATCACATGACCTGATAACGGATAAAGAAAATGTGAATGTCTATATTAATTAATAGAGAAAATGGCAGTATTCGTCCAGGTTTTCAAACAGCCAATTACATCAGATTCCTGCAAACATAATAAACAATCTACTTGCTTAAGTCTGTGGGATCTGTATTCTGTATTTCTATAAAGATTGATTGTGAAAAGTGCATACATTATGCATATCATATGCTGTAGATTCTCTGTAAAACTTTGATTGTGTATGGTGGCACCATGTTTGCTATGACCTGATGCTATCCCACAGTTCAGTGTGGCAGAAAAGGTAATCTTGTCTAATCAAATAATCAAAGTGATCATATTCCACCTGGCTATACTGACAGCCTAGGCATCAGTGAGTCAGGACCCCAGGCTACCCTCACTGCTAGAGTTTTTCAATATTTTGTGTAAGAGATCTAATGAAAACCACTTAGGGGTAATTTTAATTACCTCTTGTAGATGTGTAGTATAAGACCAATGAAAATATGATTTACGTAATCTTGGAAGTAAGAAATTCACAGTTCACAGTATCCATTAAGAGCACCTGTGGTGCTTTGACCCTATCCAAGGTTATGAAGGGAATTCTCTGCTTCTGGATTTGTATGTACATGTACCAGTGTTGTTAATTGTACCAGTGTTAACAATGTGTACATCCTTCTACATGCACTACCATTCCACAAACTTACAAAGTCTCATTTTCATTGGTTAAACATGACACATACAAGTTCACTCACATGTGACCCCATAGCAGATCTTGTTAGGTCTCTGATGCAACATATCAGAAAATGTGAAGGGATGAGAAATTTGGTTTTAAATAGATGGAAATCTCTGGTGTGTAGAAGCTAGAATTGTTTGGCCTGTGATTCATACTATACTGGCACCACTCGTCTGTCTCTTCTTTCTCATTTCCTTTCTGTCATTCACAGGTACTGGGCTATAGCGATTCCCACCTTTCTGTGTGTCATATTCCTTAGCAGTTATGCTGTATACATGGGTCTTGTGTTAGTTAACACACCGGCATTGGACTCGCTCAGTAATATCACAGGTAAATTAGAACTGATGTTAATTTTGAGTCAATTATGCACATGAAAAATCTCATCTCGGCTTATTGGTACATGTATTGATAGTACCCCAAATAAACAAGACGGTAACAATACAAAAGAACAAATACAGTAAAACCTTTGTACCTAGTTTCATTTGCCATCTCACTTTATGCCCCAATTTTTGAAAGTCCACTTTTTCAATTTTCACTATAAATTAAGGTTTCCTTCAAACTTTCACCAAACCCCTTTATGATGCCAAATTTGGGCTGAACAAATGGTGGCAGTATCATGTAGTTTTAATGTAAATAACTAAAGCATGGATATACATGTCATCCATGTGAATATGATAATTGAGAGCAAATTTAAGATGAGATGAAAATGTTTCAATTTCTGGCCATGGTCTATGTATTATGCTATAGATTGCCTCTGCATTGCTCTATGGTCGGTCCATCTTTAGCTCGCTAAGACAAAAAATGCCCAGACTTCTAATGCCATATCCCCATCATGGACATCTCTGTATAAGAAACTTTATTTAACCTGGACTATATTTCAGATGTACAATCCTTATAATTAGCACTTTCAGTTTGTACCACAACCATTGATGTCCTGAACTACATAATTTCATTTCTTAAAATCAATCATAATTTCATGATCTCGGATGCAGTGCTATCGCTGATGATGCCTTGTTTTTCGTTGCTTTCATAAATTTTTAATTCGAATTCATATGCTGATTAAGATTAAGAATTGCCCAACATTATCTTTATTTATTTTAATGGACTACTTTTCCAGTAAACATTTATCATTTCAGATTCCTATGCTTTGCATCCGGGAGACAAAGATTACCCTGATGATGCTATACCACCTATAACAGATATTCCAATAGAGGAGGTTAACAGAAGGCTTTACCTCTGATTTCATAGAGGTTATGATAGATATGTCATTAACATCCTCATGATGGTCAACAGAAAGCTTGACCTTTAAATGTTTTACAGAGGTCAATGTAGATGTGTAAATAACATTATTAAAGACGTCATTAACATCCGAAGATGACCAACGGAAAGCTTGACCTTTAACTGTTTTTCAGAGGTCAATGTAGATATGTAAGTAACATTCTTAAAGAGGTCAACTGTAAACTTAACCTTTGTCTGTTTTACAGAGGTCAGTACAAAACGTCTTATGCCAATACCATTAACTATTTTACAGAGGTCAGTATTTATACTATAACCCTGAAATTTTTCGTTCCTGTTTAATTTTATTTTATTTACATGAGCGGTCGATTTGAAAATGAAGGCAAAAATTAATTCAGTTCACCCCAGTTATAACGCCCTCTTATAACGACAAACCCGCATAATGCTGTTATTTCTTGTAGAACGGATTTCCTCCCATATAATTACCTCGTTGTAATGCCAAAACACTCATACTGCCATCCGCCGCCGATTCTCCATTACAAATGGTCATTTATACATGTACTGGCGTGTTCTGACAACACTTGTGTTTATAATCATAAATTAAACTCGATGGTGATTTTCATGGGAATAGTTGCAATTGACACAAATGCGTAATGTCTTTTTCACTTTGATGTACATTGTATATTCATTTACAACTTTAGTCATGTTTTTGTTATTCTGTACATTCAACATGTCACAATTATACATGTATATAATTTTATGTATGTATACATGTTTATATTTTATTTTTGTTAATCAAAATTAAAACAATGATACATTATATCTTGTTCATTTGATTATTGTGAATAGCTTTTCCCCAATTTGACAAGGTCGTCCATGGACAAGTGGTTTGAGGATTGCTCTTTAATTAGTCTCTTATAAGTCTCTAACCTCTTAAGCTTGTAAGTGCAGTTTCGAGTCCTGTTGGAATCTAAGCTAATTTTGTGAGAAAGTTTGACAGTTCACTTGCGAAAGACTGGCGGTCTCTTCCCACGTGAATTTGACATCAGATGCTCTCAATCAATTAACTTGAAATGTGTGAATAAATAACTAAAGATATTTGACTGTCTAGATAGAAAATGAATGGTTATAGATGATCACACATTAAACAATTTTGTGAGAAAATTTGCTCGTCTACCTATAGCAGGTCACTTGTCTCTTTCTGGGTACATAGTCCAAAGGTTCTCTCATCCAGCATTAAAACCTCGTTGCGACCATAACTGAAAAATTGTTGAGAGTGCTATGGAACACTTTAAACGAGTATTTTCTAGATATGTATAAAAAAAATCATTTGACTTAGCTCTGTTTTAACAGTTTGATCTATTCACTGATACACACATTCGTCAATTTGTATTTCGAATTGACGAGAATTTTTTTTAAAGATATTTTTTTCTTGGTTTTGTTTGACGAACTGACGATTTTTTTTTAAAGATTTTAATTTCTCTGTTCAAGACGGTGTTTGGAAATTTTGAATAAAAGTAGTTGGTCTTTCTTCCAAATTTGATGTCATATACGTCAAACGTCCCAAGACTTGGAAAGGTGCTAATTGGCATAAATTTTATATAGCCACCTACAAATAGACACTTTCGCCCCTAGGAAGAATAAGGTTTTTTCCTAGATTGTATTACGGCATAGTTTTTATCCCATTCCATCATGTTAAGAGGATTCTATTAAACATATCCAAAAGTCGCCAAACTCTAACAGGGGTCTAATTTGTATAAATCCAATATGGCCGTCATGCTCAGTATTGCGATATGCTGTTCTCTGAACATATTTGCTGTGTGACCTATAAGTACATTGGAATTCGCAGTGAAGCACTTCTGACATTATGTTGTGGATATGACGTCACCAAAAATCGGAAATTCGAACTTTGATGTAATGAAGTGATAATGTCTTCTGTTTGCACTCCAAGTGTACCACTTGGTGAGACGAATGGTGTATCTCACCGATCATGAGAATTATGTTTTTCCTTGATCGCATTCAAAGGACGAGCTACTGAACACTTTATCCAAACTCTGACAATGGGAAATAAAGACTGTTTAGTATAAATCTAATATGGCTGCCATTGTCAACATTGCGATATATACTTTTTTTTTCGAATGTTTGATGTGTGATCCACAAATGCACCGGGAATGTCTAAAATTATGAATTAAATATACAAAAATAAATGAAATGTGTTATGGATATGATGTCATCAATTTAAAATCAACGTCATGTTCAGAATTAACCTGTAGGGTATTTCTCTCAATCGTTGGTTTGTGGTGTATTAATGCTTTAGGACCACTTAAATATGTAATTATTGATAAAGTAATCATAATAAACAGACATACTCTTTATAATGATAAATATGACCAAAGCAGCACAGCTGTTCCGACTAAATCTTAACTCCTTCTAGGACAATGTTTTCCCCAACATGCACACCTCTAAGTATGTTACCACATCAGTTCTTAACAAGACCCACTAGCTCATACTCGAGTATTACTAAAATCTGAGAATTTTACTTAACTTAAGCCAATCCTAAATCTTACTGTCTCTACAGGCCAAGGTGAGAATACACTCAGAATTCAGAATATTCTTAGGCTATGAACAAGTGGACTCGGCTTTTCCATCATAAATTTTCCACATTTAAGTAGTAATATCCCACAATTACCTACATGTGGCATTTATATTTCACAAATGATCCAATATGTCAGAGCGTGTTCAACATATGAACATTGCATAAACAGATGTAAACTACTCACTGACAAATTTTGTACACAGGGATATCGAAAACCGCGTTTGATGTCAACGTTCCGCAAAATTTACGGTCGGTATAAAAGTCTTGTTTACGATTACTCTGTTCCACGAAATGAAATGTAGAGTTGCCCGTTGGATAGTTACTGTTCCGCAAAATTTACGGTCGGTATAAAATTCTTGTTTACGATTACTCTGTTCCACGAAATGAAATGTAGAGTTGCCCATTGGATAGTTACTGTTGAGACGTCTGTATCAATTGTGACGAGGATTCGTTCCTCACTTATTTCATTTCGATTTGACGGTGGACTCAAGGCGGATGTGACTGGTCTACAGGAGATGCTTATTTATACATGACACCTGATCCCACCTCTGGATTTCCAGAGATCCGTTCTTTGTTCTGATTCCGTTGCCTTTCTGGTGATTGCACTGATTTCAGTGCCTATTAAACCTGTTATGATTTAATCTAAACGCCTTGAGTTAAACAAGCAAGAAAATTAAATTTACCCTCAGGAATTTTATTTACCCTTAGGATTTTTATTTACCCACAGAGTGTTTTTTACCCTAAGGATTTATTTTATCCCTTAGGATTTTATTTTCCCAAAGGAAAAAAAATTCCCTTAGAATGGTTATTATCCTTTGGGATTTTGTTAAATTCCTACAGGAATTTTTATTTTCCTGCAGTATTATTTATTTCCCCGCAGGATTTTTAATTTTCCCACAGGGGTGTCTTTTTCCTACAGGATTTTTTACCTTTACATGCCACTTGAGAAATCCTACATACACACGTAGCTCACTTTCAAAGGACGAGATCCTTCAAAATCACGTGTCCGTATTACACTCATTTGATATACCTACAACGGAGACCGATTTCGAGCTACCACATTTATACTGGATACCTAAACTTCATAAAAACCCATATAAGCAAATATACATAGCAGGATCCAGCCAATGTTCTACCAAACCTTTATCTTTACTCCTTACCAAGATATTGACAGCTGTTAAGGAGAAACTTCAAAAATACTGTACAGTTGCTTATTCCAGAAGCGGTGTAAATCAGATGTGGATACTTAAAAATTCTAAACAGCTTTTAGAAAATTTGAAGGCACACAATTTTTCTCGAATTCACAATATCAAAACTTATGATTTCTCAACTCTTTACACTACTATTCCACATAAAAAATTAAAAGAAAGACTTTTTAGCATCATAGACAACTGCTTTTTCACTAAAGGTGGTACCCGAAAATTTAAATATCTAGTGATTGGCTATCAGGATACTTATTTCGTCAAACACCACTCTGATTCTACACATAAGTATACTGAAGTTGATATAAAAAACATGCTGGAATTTCTAATAGACAATATATTTGTAATGTTCGGAGACGTGGTCTTTCAACAAACTGTCGGCATTCCTATGGGAACCAATTGTGCTCCTGTATTGGCCGGACCTGTTCCCTTTATTCATACGAAGCAGACTTCATTCAGAAACTGCTGAATCAAAAGAAGAAAAAGTTAGCGGTGTCCTTTAATTTGACATTTAGATATATCGACGACGTTTTGTCAATTAATAATGACAATTTTCATACATATCATATGTCAATGTGATATATCCCAGCGAACTAGATATTAAAGATACAACAGAATAAAGTACACACGCTTCATACTTAGACATTTTACTTAATATAAACACAGACGGGAAATTAGCAACTAAGCTATACGATAAACGCAACGATTTCGGCTTTCCCATCGTAAATTTTCCACATTTAGGTGGTGATATCCCTCGGTCACCTGCATATGGAGTTTATATTTCACAAATGATCCGATATGCCAGGGCGTACACAACATATGAGGATTTCATATACAGAGGTGGACTGCTCACTGACAGGTTATTGACACAGGGATATCGAAAACCGCGTTTAATGTCAACGTTCCGCAAATTTTATGGTCGGTATGGTGGTCTTGTTTGCGACTGCTCTGTTTCACTGGGTGAGATGTTGGGTTGCCTTTTTGTTGGCGGTTGTTGAGGCGTCTGTGCCGGTTGTGGCGGGGATGCACTCCTCACGTGTTTCATTGGACTTGACTGTGGACTCACGGCGGGTGTGACCGGTCGACAGGGGATGCTTGCTCCTCCATGGCACCTGATCCCACCTCTTGGTTTCCAGAGGTCCGTGTTTGTCCATTTTTGCCGGATTTGTATATGTGTCCTGGACATCCTGTTGATTTGTGCTTTGGTATCTGAGATTTTTATATCTTTGCAGGAAACAAATTTGTTCAAAATTATGGCTCGTACTCGTACGATTGTTTTGTGGGACCATTTTATAACTGTGTCAATAAAACTTTGTGCTGTCGATCATAGTCCTAGATATATGCTTTAAAACTTTTATTAAGAATTCTGTTCTGTACATTGCTAATCATTTGGGTATCCCACTTATTTTGAAATTCTGTGTTAAAATATTTCAACGGTTTCAAATCAGTGTAAGAAATTTTGTACCATGATGTTCCATTATTTGTTATTAAGCCGACTACTGTACAGTCAGACGCTTTATTCGGATAATTTGGCCTGCGACAGGATTGGTCAAAATGAAATGTACATCGTGTTATTTTCTGTCGATATAATTATGGAATTTAGAACTTCCGACATCGACAGTAAAACCTAAGATCAAAAGTGCATTGAGAGTAAGAAAAGCCTGCGGTACTACGACACAAACATTTCCCATTGAAAATGTAATTGATAGTCTGTATTCTAAAATGTACCTTCAGTGGAACTGATAAAAAGACCAATATCGATTTTAGCCGCAGTCAGTTAATGTGCCATTTTCAATGCGTTTCTTTATATTAGAACAAATTCGAAACAACGACATATAGTATCGAAGGATCGAACATCGTTCACTGTACCAATGATTCCAATATGAAACCTACAAAATACAATTTTTATGTCCCAGGTAAAGTTAAATAATATAACAGTGTTTAAAAACAATATTGTCTGATAATTGCATTCTTTTTCATTTTACACAAGAGGTTTCCATGTAGAATTTGCGACGGGTATGGCTTGCTGGCAGAGGACATTGACTTCTTCCGGACATCCTGTCCTATCCTGCTTAGCATTCACAAATGTTCTTCATGTTGAGACCATTTGTATATCTGATTTCTTGTGTTCTAATGAACTTGGAGTTTTGATTATCCATTGGTACTTCTTCCTTTTTTGTAGTAATCATAAATATTATAAACATAACACCAAAGTTATAATGCTCAAGACGATCGTTTCTGTCAATTAGACTTCATCAGTTGAGCTCCAATATATTTTCTAAAGAGAAAGTGGTATCGATTTTAAGCAAATAGTGAATCTTAATATATTACATTTTTGTGTAAAGTGTTATTTTTCATACATAATTTTATTGTTGTGAGTATTGCTGCCAATTCTGTACTCAAATACATCAAATATTGATGTATTTCTTAGGTTACAACATTTGATTTAGATTATTCTCATGCAGGAATTAAATGTGGATTTTTCTTTGAAATACTGTAAAGATATGTCACAAATTTCAATGTGTTATTTCATTCTTATGTGTGGTTTCATTTTCATACAAAGTATAAAATATAACTGTACGATAGGTTTTAAGGACTAGATCTTAATTCAGTATTATACTGTAAAGAAAGTTTTATTCTATAGTTTTCAAGAGACAATTTCACTGTCTAAACACCTTCCACCAGAAAAGTTCTACAGGGCTGACAAGGGACCTATATTGTCTTAGAAGTCTAGATTTATCAGCGCACCATTTAGCATGTACATACACTATCGTAATGTTTAAATCTGTTAACATTTCATTTTAGAGTTTTGAAATGAGGGATGGAAGTATGTTCTGAATCATATATTAGATCCAAACACTTTATTTTTTCTACAGTTTTTATATTTGTTCCGATAAGAAAGATGTTTGGGATCTGGAAGTACGATATGTTTATCACCAAAATGCACAGATAAAGTCATTCTCAGTTAGCCATTGATCGATTTCTTCCAATACATTTTTACGTTTTGGATTTGTCGTTCTGTAAGTTGGTACTAGTATATTTTGGCACGATACACGTAATATACCTCAAATAGTAAATGAGACAGTGTACCTACTTTAAACTAATATTATTCGTGGTATCATTTCATCAGTGATATATATATATATATATATATCGTAATATCATATACTTCCCTAAAATAAAATGTACCTGAAATTATACTGGAGATAAAATAATTTTACCGGTTTACTCAAGTTAGATAACGTGTATGAGAGTATATAATGAGAAAATGTTACACAAACATAGGTCTGATAAAAATATTAAACCGGTTATTATGTATATAAATTGCAGAATAAGAGAATTTCATTGTGGTTTTAATTTCGGTTTTTTCGTTTTTATTTTTCAACGAAATTGAAAAATGACGAAAATTTAATTATATTATACTTAGTATTTGTGAAAGATTCCCGAAATCTAATGTCACCGAATATTTTATTTTCGAAATAACGAAATTTTAACTCCACGGAATTTTCCAATTCATACATGTTCACTATGATACACAGTGCTGCATTTACTACAGTTGGATAAAGATTTCCGCCGGAGCCACTTTTCTAAATGGGATTCAAGTTATCCAAAACATTTGATGGCGTCTTTTAAAGCGGAATCAATTTTAAATTTGTGTACACATATTAATAAATAAATAAATAAATAAATAAATAAATAAATAAAAAAATAAAAAGGTGGCATGTCATAAATACAAATCAATACATCATCAAACCAGCGATATATAAAGCTAATATATAGACTGTGTATATATCGTACGACTGGTATAATATTAATATGGAATATACACCATCATTCATATAAAATACTTATATATGATACATTATATATATATATATATATTAATATATATATATATATATATATATATATATATATATATATATATATATATATATATATATATATATATATATATATATATATATATATTATAATAATAATAATAATAATAATAATAATATATAAAATATATAATTGCGCTTTAAACCATGATGTGGTCTCTTTCCTGGTACATTATAACCGGGTTCTCTCCTACATTATTAAAATTTGCCCAACCCTATAACTGAAAAAATGCGGTGTAAAAACCGTTCAGGCAAACATTATGTACTTGACTAACGACAGAAAAAGGAATTCACACCTTGATATATCATTGTAGGTCGCCGACCGGTCTGTCAGTCGCCTGTGTACCCGATTACCTACTGGTTACCCAAGGTAAATAAATCATTTACACAAATGAAATAGTGAACATTCAAGCAAAACATCTGTTGGAAGAGTCATATACAAATTTGAAATATATCTTTTTAATATTTTGGCAGACATAATTTTATTCAAGATTATATCAAGTCAAACAAGGGAAATGTGAACTCTTAAGATACTCTTAGCCGATATCCGGGAAACTGTCCACTTCCTGTTTTCATTGGCTACTTTTCGAGGGAAAAGCTATGTTGCTTAACGTCAATTTAATTTTGATGTTGATAAACTTCTCATTCATCTTTACATAACTAAGAGCCAATAAGTCTAATCTTCATGTAGCTGGTTTTATCGTAATCTACATGTCAAATGATGTAATATTCGTTCTCTCCCTCTCACAGTTAAAAAGACAACTTTCATGATTTTTATTACGTAATTTGGATGTGCAATCGGAAACATCATATACGAAATTTTAAAATGCAATAAGATGTAAGCGGCCCGAGGTTGTTGATATGTCGTAGCACATGGTGAAGGTTACCGAGGTCTAAAATTCATTAAAGGATTATCATGGATTAATTACCAGCAATCATTATTGATTTGAGTATCAGAAAAGAGTTTCAGTTTTGAGTTTAATTGCTGAATGGCTGGATACTGTAAGAGATCCGGAAACTACTGTGTGTTGTCGTGGTCTATACGTTAGCATTCCTGTACTCTCTCTTGAAAACAAGATGTTTATTAGCTACAGTACAGATGTCAGTCCATATAAATTAACTAGAATGTTAGATTTTCTAGTCATATCAACTATAAACTGATTTATGATGTTATTGATATTTCTTGCTTTTAAGGACATGGACACACTATTTTGGATGAAAAGAAATGCAAGTATACATATATCTACATTCCTTTGTCTCATTATATACGCCAAAATGCATTGTCATTGTAATTTTCCAATCAGTGCTCAACGTCATTATGTCCATTCATATTCTTTGATATCTGTATTCAAGTTTGTATAAGGAATGCACCATACGTCGAATGTTGTTTTGCTCTGTGACTCCAATCATTAAAGCAATTTGAAAAGATTTGATGATAGAGAAAATATCAAATAGAATTTGTGTGAAAGATTCGAACAACAACATTAACAACAACAACAACATCAATAAAGATTTATAATAGCATCAACAATAGTGTCATTTGCTAACTTTTAAATTGGAAATTTAAAAGTGAGAACATGACTTATATAATATTCTTTTCTTCCTTCCCCTTCGAAGTATTCGAGGAGGGGAGGGGGTGTAATGTGTGTCCGCCAACAAAAGACCTTACAGGTGTTGGTTGTGGGACCTGCAAAAAGACGAAGAAGTCTTTAGTTGAAGTTTAAGTCTGTTTATTCCGAGAGCACGTAGCGAAGTGATGCCACGGTAAAACGCAAAGGAGAAGGACTCCTTCCAAAACGGAACTATTTTCTGAGATTTTTTAAGAATTGGCCAATCATTTCTTTATTTTAGGGTTAATGAATACCACAAACTATACAATTTACACGATAAACACGTGGGACGCACATGCAATACTTGGATCGCATGATATCCCGAAATTCCGAAAACAAAGACCATACTAAATTACCACATGGCCACTTAGAATGTCTTTGGGTATCTGGTCACAAAAAAATAACTACATGTGATACTGATATTTGCTTGTCAGTGTCCACTTCACCAGCGTGTCATCAGCGGACACTGATTATCCTAAACAAAAATATGATTTGTGCCTGACATTTTAATCTAAGCAGCGATAGTAATACCTCATTAATATGCAACTTGGAATTGCGGATCAATATCTCAAGCTGAGATTAGGAGAAAATCATCAGTAAAATGACTAATCGAAATCTATCTAAAAATTGACTGAAATAAAGTATATTATTTGTGACAATAGTAATTATTGTAAAAAACATTATGGTGTGGTTTAATGCATAAAGTAGCCTATATTATCAGTGCAAATTCTCAACGAATAGAAAATGCTAATATATATAGAAGTAGCCGACGGACAAGGACAAGCCGACAGTTAATGATGTTTCACCTATCGGTCATTCGTCTGTTTGATATATATCAATGATCAACATTGCTTATCAAAATATATTCACACACACACACACACACACACACACACACACACACACACACACACACAGAGATATGTTATTATATAACACACATACACACACATATATATATATATTATTATTATTTTTATATATATATATATATATATATATATATATATATATATATATATATATATATATATATATATATATATATGACGTTATGACGTTAGGCACTTGAAAACATTAGAAGAAATGCGTATCCATTCCCACAAAGACAAAGGTAAAAAAATTTCAAAAGTATCATTTTAAATCAGTTCATTTTGGGTACGCCTGGTAAATTGAAGAAAGTTTGGACTTGCATGTGTAACTGACGAACCTCTAGGTATTAAGAGTACAGGAGTGATAACAGATAAGACACGATAACACGAAAATTTCAGTACTTTCTTGATATTATACATTATCCAGTATTTCCGCGATAAAATAGGTAAACTAAAAAAAACAGCCGTACTGCAAATAGCACGTGGTTATTGGTCACTCGGTAATCTTCGTAAAAAATACCGAAAGTTAATTTGCAAAGTTCAAAGTATGGCGGACAAAAAATAACTGCTATTACGGGTTACGTTTGGCAATATTGCAATTTTCTAACCACCATATGGTCTTATTGGTCTTATTTTGAAAAGTAGGTCCGGTTGAATATCTGTATCAAACGATCAAATGCATTGTTATGATTTGTACAGGCGTATTGAACTTTGTATTATAATCGGCTGCATGACTGTAATAATTTGTCTACAAAATGGAACAACAGTTAAATACAAACTTTTATAAAAATATTCACTTCAAATTTTTGCCTATGCTCGGCACTTATGGCTATTGAGCAGTGAGTATTTTTTAACATGTCGACACATACGGTGAGAGGGACCTCGATTTTTACTATCTCATCCGATGGACAGGAAACCGACCTGCGTCGGCTGGACTCGAACTCATTACCTCATGACCAAAAGCCGAGTGCTGCTGACTGCGCCAGAACAAATATAAAAATTCTCAGATACCAAAATATAAATTTTCAAGATGTCCAGGATATAGATAGAAATCTGGTTCAAATCGGACAAACACGGACCTTTGAAAATCAAGAGTTGGGATCAGGCGCCAGAAGTAAGAATCTCCTGTTGACCTGGTATACCAGCCGTGGGTCCACAGACGAATCCAAATGAAATACGTGAGAAACGAATCCTCGTCACAATTGGTACATAAATGTCAAAACCGCTATCGAACAGTCAACTCATCATTTCAGTTATTGAAATTATAGAGTTATCGCAAACAAGAGTATTATCCCGACCGTGAACTTTGCGGAACGTTGACATTAAACGCGGTTTTTAAACTGATTGGTGTAATATTTGGAAAAAAATAACTTCTACTAATGTAGAAATGATGTTGCTATTGGCGGATTCATTTACGTATTTTCTGGTTTCATAAGGAAGTATCTGAAGCCTCTAGCATATTGCTTACTATAAAAGTGCATACTTTTACCAGACTTCAGATTTAAAGGGATAGTGTCCTACTAAGTACACGCTTAACTACAGTGCAATCGTTGTAAAGATGATTTTAGTCTACGTACTGATAAGTTTCACCACTTTCTGTGGAGTTCTTGCAGATGGTGAGTTTACATTTCTTTAACATTTTATAATATCACCGAGTATAGATCATAAGATGTTTGCTGACAAGAACATTAACTATTAATAGACAGTGTCAACATAATTGCAGTTTAAACAACAAAAGTGTAAATGTTAAAATAAATTCTTGATGCCACTCGTATTTGTCATCACGAATATTTCTGTTGAACATTTTGATGATAATAATGAAATACTTAGTCTTGCGTTTTACTGCACTTCTACATATTTCAAATCATTGAGAACTTAAGTACATTCAGAAATAAGAGCTGATATGTCGTTTGAATATTACTATGTTTGCTATTTACGTTTTATTTTAATATATTTTATTCAATTTTTAAAAAAGACGCTTGTCGAAATGTGAATCAAAGAATTAATCATTTTCATTATATTATTTCATTTCATATTCTTTCTACCTTTGATCAGTGCATTATTTATCATATCATATTATTATACATCAGATATGTATCTGTACTTCTGATCAGTCAAAATCGTATCATGTGATCTAAAGCATTCTTTATGTCAATCGTAAACTTTCAAATTCTTCCTTTCGTCCATTCATATCACCCAGAAACATTTATGTCACCCTTTCGTGCACAGAAATGGATGCGCGTACGGTTCGTATATACATTATATATGTTGTGAAACGGACATTTGCTCGATGCAAGCTGGAATGGAGAGATGATTTGACAGAATTGATAAATCGTTGTCAAATATATCTGATGAAAATAGTTTTGATGGAGGCTTAAGATAAAAACTTGAGGCTCCCAGGAGCCTGTATAGTTAACCTGGACTATACTACCAAGTTTAGTTTCAATTTGCAAAGCAGTTTCAGATGTGTTTCCAATAGCATCTAATGTTAAACTACGTGAAAATCATAAAATGTGTTTCCCTATTGGGTTGAATGTTAAAGCATGTTTTGCGCTGTCGGTCACGATTTTGGTGGATGTTTTCGGCGGATCGAAAAAGTTTGAGCAATCGTAGTAAAGGACCTTCCATATATGATTATTGCAAATTTTGGTTCAACTTGCTTCAGTAGTATTAAAAAGATAATCAAAATGTTTTCCCCATAGGGTCCAATGTTGAACTCTGTCCTGCGCTAGCGGCCATGTTTTTGGCAGATTGGAAAGTGGAAATGTTGGTGCAATTTTAGTAAAGGATCTTCCATACATCATTCATGTAAAGTTTGGTCCCTGAATTTCAAAGGTTAATCTGCAGTCTTGCAATGTAATAAAAAGTATTGTTTGGAAAATATAAGACAAAAAGGACACAACTCTTTCAATTTGACATTTCTATTGCAATAACCTTAAAAGGGTTATGATATCATTGTGGGCACACGGAGACTTTAGTAGCTTTCTTATATAATATTTTTTTCTTTTTCTCATCATTTTCAGCACATAAAGCCAAAAATAGAGAAAATTGTCAAATTGGGTTTGAGGAGCATGTGGTCCATAAAACTGCTTGAAAAGAACAAATTTTAAGATTTTTTTAAAATCCACCAGAAAAACACCCTTTGAAACCCATACAAATTTGTGCAGTTGTTCCCCTAACCAAGCTAATCCACTGGGTCTGCATGCAGTTTCATGAAAATAAATGCATTGAGAAATAAACATGTTGGTGCTCATAGAAGTATTTCATTGAAACGCAAACCTGTTTGAGATATTTCCATAGTAAACCCTTGTATCAAGTTTCATGAAATTTTATTGAGAAATAAACTTCCAAGAGCGCTGACAAAGATATTTGAATGAAATAAACAAAGGGCACTAACACTGTAACTAAGGAAGCGCAGGTTACGAAACGCAAACTCGTCCGAGATATTACTATAGTAAAGTCTTGTATCAAGTTTCGTGAAATTCCGTTAAGAAATAAAATTATAGAGCGCTGACAAGGAAAGTGTAACATACGTACGTACGCACGTACGTACGAGCCTTATCCTATATCCCCTCCAAACTTCGTTCGCGAGGGGATAAAAACAGGAAAGTCGAAATCGTCGCGTTTGTCGTATGGCTTAGTTGTTAATTTCCTTTTCATGTCTATAGTAAGTGAAATGTCTAAGTATGAAGCGTGTGTGCTGATTTTGTTGTATTTTTAATTTCTAGTTCTCTGGGATATATCGCTTTCACATGTGTTCGAAAATTTTCACTATTAACTGACAGTATAATAGATTAGGAGAAAGGGAAATTGGCAAAAATGTTCAGCACGCAAATATCTACAAAAAAGTCAAGAGGTCCGAAATCGTCAGGTCGCACCCGTTATTTCCCCTTTTTATGTCAAATTTGAGACATTTTTACTTCTTCTCAAGAAAAGGGCTAGGACAGATAGTGGCAACTAAAAGGACCAAAACTTGGTACATCTAAAAAATCTTCTCATGAATCAATGATCATATGATTTTCAAATTTTGTATGCAGGATTATACAGTCAATATCTACAATGTTTGCGAATGAAAAAGAAATCTGTTACCGGTCCACAAGGGGACACTTGAATAACATATGGAACAATTGTATACAAATGGCTTAATAACTGAAAACTGAATGACTTTTTGTATACAAAGATATATGAGAAAGTTGGTATGTACAGTTGTATACAAATGACTTAATAACTCAAACCTGAATGACTTTTTGCATAAAAGGATATATGAGAAAGTTGGTAGGAATTATCTAAGGATGATTATAACAAAATTTCAAGGTCATGGGGTCAAGGTCACGGACACCAAAGTAAACATAAAGTATAAGTTTTTTTGTCAAATTTTAGACATTTAGACTGCCTCTCAAGAACCTTTGGACTAATTTTAACCAAACTCGACTCGAAATTTTTCTCAGGTGACCCCTAGGGCCAAGTGGGCCTCTTGTTTGTGGTATACAATCGTTTCATGATTATAACACACTTTCCGAAAAAAAAATATTCCTAACTTAGCTAATGCTGCTTTAATATATGTTATAAATATAGCTTAAATTATGTTTTAAAGAATGCTAATTTGTTCAATAATGATTGATTTTAGAACTAATAAAAACGTAAAATACTTTATAGAATCACACCCGTGGTTCCATATTACAGCACATATGTATCATAATCACGTTGGTATTGAAATGCCCATTTGCTTAATTGAACGGGTATTAGCAAATAAATTTGCCTGCCCATACTGACGGCCGACATACTGGCAGTCATTCGGAAAACGGTAAATGTAGCGTCATGGAATATAAAGTGATTCTTCCGATCAAATAATGTTGTTTTATGTATTTTAGGAAACAGTTGCCAAACTGCTGCCGATACAATCGCCAACGCTGGAATAGAAACAGGTGTGGCCCCAATTAATACTGTAAGAAAGTATTTCTGTATACCTACTCACAAACCAGAAGATCCCGCTGTTTCAACCGAGATCACTTGCCGTGAAAGTGGGTGGGATAAAATCAAACTGAAATGCGTTCCAAAAGGTACATATTTAAATCATGATTTGATCTACAGAATTTATGAGGTTGACATGTAATTGAGAAAATTCTATGTATCTGCCACTGGTATTCTACATCATCGTCGAGATTTGTATTAGCTTTTAACCTGATATCGTCACAAAACGTGCCAGGACGTATTAACATTTTAATAACTATTCGGTAAAGACAGGCCTAACGTGAGAAACGTGTCGACACGTAGGAACCGTGACTTTTGCCTGTGTGATTTTAATATCGTTATGCTTTATTAGCTTCACTTTGAACTTTTAACGGCAACAGAAAAAAAGATTATCGATATTTATTTACATTTACATTCCAGACATGGGATAAAACGTATAAGTAAAATGTACAGTCCAATAGGGAACTTTCGAGTTAGCAAGGATTACCGCCATGCATTTTTTCGCGCCTTCTCGATTTTGTTCCTCATATGTTCTTCCGGTTTTCATATTTACCTTCGCAACGTATTGTCATTTGCTAACCATCAAAAGCGAGCACATGACTACTAAACAATCAAAAGCGAGCACATGACAGTATTATAAGTAAATGGAAATATTTTTACTTACTGCACGATGTTATTGTTACACGTAATAATATTACATTGCATTTACCCCAGAAACATAGTACTAATACACCACGTAATTCGAAACAAAAAAACGACGAACGTGTTACTGATATAATATGTTTTTCTATATAAGTAGGTGGGTTGTTTTATCCTGTTTTAAAGTGGGTTTTCATAGTGATATTTTCACCGTTTAACTACAGTCGAATGCCCAGTTCCATCAGTAATTAGTGGTTCAGCTGTTATGGTCAAAGGACACCTTGAAGAAGACGTAGCTGTGTATATGTGTGACACTAATCTTACACCAGTAGGAAATCCAGTAATCAGGTGTCTTTCGACAGGCAAGTGGGAGGAAACAGCATTTCGCTGTAAAGATATGAGTGTAATGAGTAAGTATCTACATGCTTTTCCATAAACAATTTTGGATTTTCCCCCCAGAAATTACATGAAAAGGCTATCTGCATTTTTACCTTTGGTCTCTGCAGATATTGGTTAGAATTTAAATTTGATTCCAAAGAAAAACGAAATTTTTAAAATGCTGGTTCTGTTAGTTTGAATAGAAATGAAAAACAAGTAAATTAATGCAAATTTCAATAATGTTATGTTAAACTTACCGGTTACAATTTACCCGGGACGAGACCATCGGCCTTTTGCAAGTTAAAAGGCAAACTTACTTCCAAAATAAGCTTAGTCTCCAGTGAGACTGGAACCCGCACTGAAAACAAAATTAAACTTACTGTACATGTTGTAGCAAATATATACATGTACATAGATACCTGGTAAATGTTTTGTTGTTGTATTGTTGTTTAACGTTCCAATCAGGAATCTTTCAATCATGTGGATACGTCACCAAATGCCGGATAAGGGCTTCAAATTTTGGCATAGGCACTTACGGCTATTGAGCAGTGAGGGTTCTTAAACGTGCCAACACCTAATGTGACCTCGTTTTTTACTGTCTTATCCGAAGGGCAGGAAAAGCCAGCAGCCTCGAAACCGTGACCCACCGGTGCACCATTTGAAATTCTAAATTCTTCTAAAACTAAGAAAGTCATCTTTTTACAATGTTTACTCTTAGACGAATTATGGCTATACGTTTAGATTTATTGTTTGGCCTTGTCTGATACCACTTTCTTTTTAGAAAATTTATTTAAAATTGCAAGCAATCATTTTGAGTCCATACTAAAGCCCACGAGTGTTGAACAATCGAATCTATATCCTTTCAGATATTTTTAAGATCTTTTTAGATATACTAACCACGCCTATTTGAAATTACGTTGAAGTGACCAAATATGTAAATATGTTATTCAAATTAGAATAAATGAATGTATAAAGACACCATGCAAGACGATGCATTTATGTTATAACTGAACATATCTATTTATTCACACAGGTTCACTAGGCATATTGGTTTTGGCGATATCTGCATTTACATTATTAGGACGTTTCCCAGTGTATCCGAACTACTACTCATAAAAGCGAGAACAACAACTCTGTCCAAATAATCAAATAGCTATTCTGTTTTTCTAGAAAGTTTTAATTGTAAACTGTTTGAATAATTTTCATTTAAAGGATTTTCACATGTTTGCAAATCATATTTTGGTAGTCTACGGTAACTATCTGAAATCTTTTCATAAAATGCATTCTTGTAAGAAAGATTTAATATGTTTATAGAATCACAATAAATGATGGATGCGTTGGTGGTAAAAATAAATTAAAATATTTGTATATATTGAATATGTTTTCGTCTTGGTTTTTTTTATCAAAGTGATGTTATCAACAAGAACGGTATCTTCTAGTGATGAAAATGAATCAATGAAATATCTATCTTGTTTGTCTGAAGGCTGTTTTACGCTATACGCAACGATTTTTCAGTTAAACGCCGGCGGCCAAATGTGGAGGACAAAATCCGGCTAAAATGTATCTGGGAAGCGACCGATGTCTTCCGCAAGTAAGCCGCTAACCATTCTCACAAAATCAGCTTAGGTTCCAACGTGACTCATCCCAACACTGTCTAGAGGTGGTGAGACTACATGATATAATCCCTGGGACATGGAGGGCCCTCAAATGCCTGCATTACGCTTTTGTGTAAATTTGAATACTACCTTTTATGAACATATTATTGTATGTGGTGTTCTGTGGTTCTGTAACCTAAACATATCATGTCACGTAGCATGAAAAAGCGACATTTTAGGCGAAAAATCACAATAAAGTAGCAAATTTGCGGGGCGAAAAGACGACAAAAGTAAGTCGCTAATTCTTATTTTTGCCCCGAAAAGACGACAAAAAATTAATATAATAACGAAAAGTCGACATGGCACAAACGAGCACCCATAGTAGTTACATGGGTTATTGTCATGAATGTAGGGTTCTGTTTTAAGTCCGAGGATTGCCGGATTACCAACTCAGACACAACACCAAGAAATTTTAACAATTAACAAAATTTAATAAGAAAATAAATTATATACAGGAAGTTAGAAAACAAAATTATAGATTACTGATAATAATAAATTATATACACAATATATTAGGCACTCAGACAATGGTAATAAGTATTACACGGTTTAGTTTATAAATCTACAACGAAATACAATTCGAACACGTGTAGTGCAGGCAAATATGAAAACTTCAATACTTCACAATATATAAAAGATACACTAATAAATATACAGAATATAGAGTAAATAAATGTTATTTACCTTGATATTTGCATGTTCAAATACTTATTTGAAGTTTACGGGTATAATACGACGACCATTCCTGGTTCAGAACCACCAGCAGACAGTCTGATATATTCAACAACTGCACGGACAGGAGTGAGGAGTATAACAGATGTATTATTAAATCCGCACAGATAAGTTGCTAAACAGGTTTTGAAAGAAAGTAAAAACAAGGCGGGAAATTCAAATCACAAAAAGAGCAGGGGGCCTCCGTGGCCGAGTGGTTAGAGCATTGTGCTTTAAAACACAAGGCCTCTCACCTCTGGTTCGAATCCCGCTAGGGTCATTTCGAATTAAGTGGGAAAGTTTGCCAGTTTTCTTGCGGAAGGTCGGTGGTCTTTACCCGGGTAACCGGGGTTTCTCCTCCACCAATAAAAACTGGACGCCATCATATGACTGAAAGATTGTTGAGTATGGCGTAAAACAAAAAATCAAATCAAATCAAAAAGAGCAAATCAAGTTCGTTACAGTTATTTAAGCCCGATACACAAGACTGAACATACATTATGAGGCATTAGCTGTTTGTGTTTTTTAAAATGTCTTTCCTTTTTACTACTTAGATTGACATATACATAGGCGTCGGAACCGGGGGGGGGGGGGGGGGGGGGGCTATTTTTCTGCAAAGATAGACATAGGTGTTAAAAATTGGGGCTTAGCCCCCATACGTATCTGGCGTGTGTATGTGTTTTAAGTTGGTTTAGCCCCCCCCTTTCAATTTGCTCTCGACGCTGATGATATATATTCTATATATATATATATATATATATATATATATATATATATATATATATATATATATATATATATATATACGAAAATTGCTTGAGAAATCCCAGTTTGGCAATTTTTCACTTTGCATTTGATTTATTCAACCTTACTATTTGTATATGCATACAAACCGTCCTTTCACAAACTATGTAGGTCACAGCTATTGCCCTTTTAAAGCGATATAAGCTGTCACAATGACTATTTTTGTCCCCTGACATATAGTCGAGAATATGATAAAATGTGTGTTCAAATACATTATCAAACACGTAAAGCATTGTAAAATATCTTCTTTTCGAAGTTATTTGTTTTATTAGAATCCCGTACCTTAAAATCCAGCTGTATTTCCGTATGCAATGACCTTTCAGATAAACTCTTTCGCCATATCAAATATACTTCGTAATTCGGTCAGGGTATCTCGGTCCTTTAAGCGCTCGTACTATGTTAAAGTCGGCCGATTTTTATTTGTTTTATGTATATTTTTAAAATACAGGACGTGTTTTTTTTGGACTGTGCATGTATTATGTAAAGTATATGCTTTTCAATGCTATTTAAATTACCTGAAGAAAATCGGATGAATATATGAATAAATATATCAGGTCACTAAAAGAAAATTTTCCGATCTTTAACGTTACCCTTTATGTTGACATTGACAAAATCAAAACAATATAACTGTGAAAAGTATGCGTACCTTACGTTTTATAATCGTGTCGCCATTGTAGTGGAGTTGGGCAGTTTATGATCATATGTGTCAAGAATGATAAAGCCGAGAATGCGATGGGACTAGTTACAAATGGGTCGAGATCACCCGATATACCCGGCACGTGGATAGTTTCAGAAACGAATGTTTGGAAACGACGAAAAAGGCAATCGTAGCCTGATTTAGGTATGAAATGACGATGTTCGAAAATAAACGGGGTAATAAGAAGAGAATGTATATTAACTGCAAATAGCACGTGTTTATTCGTCTCTCGGTTATCTTCGTAAAAAATTACCGAAAGTTAATTTGCAATGCTCAAAGTATGGCGGACAAAAATAATTGATATTAGAAGGACAACGAAACTTTCGCTTTGCTGTTTTAAACAGACATACGTACGGATAATGAAAGCCTCTTCATTTCTGGTATCCGCTGGTTTGATTGCTAAGACTTGTCAGCTGTTATCACGTACTTTATTAAGGTCCAGACAGACTTTAAAACAAGATATTTAGTTTTTGCAGAACAAAAACATGTAAGACAACATTTTCACTGAATTCTGAAATTTCTGTGAATACCCAACGGATGTTCACGATTCTCGTTTCTAAACATTATATACTGACATTTTATATAAAGAGTTTTAATACCGACTTTGCTCGTATTTTTGTTTTGATATAGACATTTTGTGTGTAGAGATGTATATAACACATGCAAAAGAAACTAATTAATTCTTTGATTAACAGCGTAAAAATTCTATTGAAATGCGATAAAAACGGAGTCAAAATAATTTCGTTGGAACAAATGTTTATATAAATTATGCAATGAAACCAATGTGTCCGAATACATTTTGTCTTAGTACTTGCAATTTATATAAAATATACAGTGAAACCAGTGTGTCCGAATACATTTTGTGTTAGTACTTGTAATTCATATAAAATATACAGTGAAACCAGTGTGTCCGAATACATTTTGTCTTAGTACTTGTAAATTAACCCATTAACAGTGTTTGCACTGGCATCCTAGTTGCCTGTCATGACAAGAGTTTTCTATACTGTACAGCTATATTTATTGTGCTGCACTGCTTCCAGAGATACTGCAGCTATCATAATATAAATGTATTTGAACAACTTTGTAAATTGGTGGCTGACAATAATTATTGTAATATCATTATGAGCTCCAATACCCGTGCACATCATCGTCGTAAAACCACGGTCCGGAATAGCTTCGCTCTTTCCTACCAGTGGTTTCATGTGCCCGAAATCATTCGTGCATATATTTATTATTCATGACGCTTCAACCAATGTGAGGGATTGGTGCTCACATTCGTAAACCAGCCAGATCGAGGCTTTATAAAACAACTTCAGGATTGTATTAGATCAACGGCCTATGCAACAACTTCCGTTGCCGATCATAATTACTGTGATTGGATGAATTTACACACATTCTCCTTATAAATATTTATTCTGCCCACCCAGAAGGAATGGCATCAAGTTTAACTGGTGAACCCAATATTGTAATGAAAAGACTCCGGAAGTTCTTCACTAACACCTTTATTGCCATTTAAGAGGTAATTACCACAACATATATAATGTCTGATTTTGTCGGCAAATAGTGATTATAATGAATTTCTGTCATATGAATTTAAATCTGCTATATGAAACTATGACATGAATTGTCCACCCCATACCAAAAGGTACCCAACTTATTTTCCGAGCAGGATGTAGGTAATCACTTGTGTTATAGATTGAGGCTTCCCCTATAGGCAGATTTCCGCCAGGCGGTCCTACCCCAGAGTGCGTCTTCTCCCGGTGGTCCTGATCTAGAGGAAGACTTCTCCAGGAGTCTCGCTCCAGAGTAGGACCGCCCTAGGGGAAGTTTCACTCTACAACTAGTTATAGAGTGAGGTTTCCCCCATAGCCAGACCTCCCTCGGCGGTCGTACCCTAGAGTCAGTCTTATTTTATTTATTGGTGTCAATCAATCGGGCATTTAAAGATAATCCGACCTAATTAGCTGTTCTAACTTTTTCATTTCTGTGACATCGTTATGTTGATTCTATTGGGTCATAGTGAGAGTTATCACAAATTCAAAATGTTGACAGTATATCCGAGATAAATTCGATGTCGGATTAACATTATTGTTTGCAGTCATTGCATAAAAATACAGAGAAACGTTTTTACATTGAGTCCAATCTTTGAAACTTTTTCGGAAGATATGTTTTAAATGATTAAAAATGTCTGTAGGTTTTAAGGTTTTTGTGAAAATATACGACACGCATAACAAAAGAGTACATGTAAATTTAAGATTATTATCTATTGATCTGCAATTTCCAAATAGAGGAGTGCAAACTAAAATATTTTCGGTTTGGTAGTTTGTTCTTATTTGCACCTTTGTATAGAAAAAATAAAAGTTTTATACATTTAAGTCCATCATTTAGATAAGAGCAACTGTTATTGTCGCATCGATTTCTGAACAGATCTTGAATTGTACACTCTAAACTTTAGTACGCGCTCTGGCATTGGGTCCAGGTCTCTTAAAATGGCTTCAGACCATTATCAAAAAGTGTTCAGCCCAATTAGGTAATAGTTTATGAGCTTGAACAAAAGTAAACTCGCTAATAGTACAAAAAACAACTCTGTGTTAATGGACGTTTTCTAGATTAATTGTGGCTCGTCGAAACCAACTATACGAACTTTCAATGCTGTAGATTGTCCAAAGAATCAAGTTCTTTGCTTCCATATAAAACAATGAATTATCATATACCAACTTTTCCGATATCTCAACTCTTACATTGGTATATTTCTTGAAATTTGCAAAAAGTTAGTATTGCAACCGCTCCTTATATTGACAAACAGCAGATGAGATATAGCATGTACTAGTCTGTTTTTGCTGACTATATCTCAAATTTCTCTATCTAGGCAGGTTCATAAACTATTTCATTTAAACCAAATGATTCATCCTAGTAAAACCAAGTTTGAGATGTGTTGAGGTCAGAAACGTGCCGTTCACTTTGCATGAGAGGAGAGGGAAATAGTTCAGTAGTAGATGAACGCGTTCTCTTGATGTACCACTGGAAACATAACATGAAATATATGTATATCACAAACCGATCAAATAGAGGTTTACAGTTGCAGGAAAGTCGGGTGCTATGTTGCAAAGTCAACAGAGTAGCATTTCTCATCTCCTGTTTATCCATGCATACACTGCCATAGACCGAACTTTTTTCCGCGATTTTTTGGTGGTAAAATCAGGGGCAGAAATCCTCCCATATACTTTCTTCGCAGCAAGATGCTATGACATTTTCACAGTAATTTAGCGATCATTTTGTTGCATTATGATCAACAAATCAGCGAACGTCTTACATTTTCTGATGTCCAAAATGGAGACAGACGACGTGAATACAAAAAACTCTGTGTAGCTAGAATAAATGTCTCATAGATATGGAATTATATCATGTCATAACTTAGGGAAGATGGATTTATAAATCTAAAAGATCAAGTAAATATTTCAACAAATATCAGACGTCAGCGATAAGAAATAAATGGTTAAAGTGATCGCTAAACTGCTGTCATATATAGTATAGTATATTGGAGGACTTCTGCCCTTGATTTTACCACCAAAAAATCACTTAAAATCGGGGCAGAAATTTCGGCCTAGCACTACCAGTGTATGGGGACGCCCAGTCTTTTCAAGGTAAGACTAAAACATTGCACGTCATATGATCCCTCTTGATGATCAATACTGATACAACAGATTGTAAAAACATGTTTATCCGATAACACGTTGTTTTGTAAAGAGCATGATTCTAGGAACAGTAAACGGTTTCAAACGACATGCAGATGGTATCGACAAGCAAAACAACAAATGATCCAGAAAACCTTCCACCAGAGTGCTTTTTCAGTTTGTAAGCTCACATACAAATCATAGCATAGATTCACTGTGTTCCGAAAATATCCTACTATACACATCTAAGAAATTCAAAATTCCCTGTCACAAGTTCTGCAATATTCACAAAAGGTGAATTTCGTCACTAATCATTTAATCTGGACCGGAATTAAAAACCTTCTTAAAATTTTCCTGTAATGTCTTCTAATTTGTAAAGATATCCCCAATATGTGAATAAAAACTATTAGCTCTACATCTACGTTGATCTGTATTTTGAAGAATCCTAAACAGAAAATATTCAAATATATCATATTGTTAGCAAGTAATGTATGGCACTTTCATTAAAAGCAATTCCCACAGTAAATACTTGACCAAATGAACATTCTGTATGAATTTAGTTATTTATAATGCAAAGAACCATAATTGTAATGGGAAACCGAATATATGATCTAATGTACTCTGTTTGATTGGTCGATGACGTTGAAAACTCACAGGGAATTCACGATTCACTGCGAGTTTTTATATATGGCGTCACACAAAGCATTTGCTGAACTTGTTTACATATTTTGTAAAACAATGCGTATCGAAACATTTTTTCACGGTCTAGAGTTCTCTGTTGAAAAGACGAAACATAAAAACTATATTGTATCACTAAATCGGTATCGAAGTTAACAAATCCATATGATAAATCAGTAACTATTTTCAAGCTCATCAATATCATCAACAAAGTAATTTTGTCATAGATAAAGGTAGGAGCCAGCATACGTCAACATTTCATGCCGTTTCTGTCATTAGTTTAAAATGTACATGCATATACACGATTTCCCGGTCAGAAATATGGAAAGAATATTGATCATTTTGCCGAGACTTGAAGAATTTCCGGGTTTTGGCATCTTACGTTTAAGAGTAAACAAATCCTGTTTTTAATCTCTGTCCAATCCTTCGATTCTGTTATAGCCACTGTTTTGGATTGTGTGAAATTATCACAAATGCTGCAGAAAACTGGAACTTTATCAATGAAGTGCGAATATTATGCTTCTGCAAGATGAACTAAAGAAAGAAGTCATCAGAAAAAAATATTAAGTCTTCCCATAAATTTCTCCTCCTCTCATAGTATTTCCCAATCGATAATTTAAAGCGGTAGCACATTTTGTTCTGTATTCCTCCAGGAATTTGAATATGAGCTCTGTTGCAACCTTATCTGACAGGCGTTGTTTTGCCCACTATTTTTTGTCATCAATAAGATGTATGTAGAATACTTTTAACGGTCTGTCAAGTGTTTTGGCCAGATTTTGCTGACATTTCTTCTAATGATCTTCCTTCACTGTCTCTAACAGAAAACACACCATATTTTGTATCATATTTAGAGGTTTCAATTGTCAAATTTGCTTGCTAAGACAATATCTGAGCAATTTGGTTTAAGAAAGTGAAAGTCGTTGAACATTTGTTTTAATCGTTGTTGCAAGGGAAGCTGACTAACTTTCTGCAGCAGTTAACATGAAGCTGATTGCATGTTTTTAACACCTTTCTGCAACTGGTTACATTCGAAATGTACTAAAATTGTTTTATAAAAGTGCATGTATACACATATGGAGCTCTGGTTTATAGCACCTCTTTACCTCATCACAAATTTCTACTGTTTGACTCGTGTCAGAGACATATTGTGCCGTTTGAGAATTTAATTGATACCCAAGAATTGCAACGTGTTTCTCAGCACTTCATTTTCATTCTTTAAATTGCTAAATTGTATCTCCAATTTGCCTTCATTAGACATTGCAGTAGTCCCTCCTTTGCTCTAGTTATCTTCAATTCTCTTTTCTGTGCAACTTTTGTCAATTCCAATGTGGATACAGCTTAAAGTCTTTTAATTCCCTGTGTTTTCTGTTGTAATCCTTCTTCCGAACCTTTGACTGTTTCTACTGACGTTCTCTTTCCATGTTTAACGGCATCAGCAATGTCAGATACCACTGATGCTAATCTTGCAACTTCCTGGCTGTGTTACAGATTGTTTACTACAGGGGAAATGGAATCACTTCTCAGAGTGTCTCTTTCCTTACTATGATTCTACTTTACTCTGTAATAATTATTGTAGGTGATTTTAGTTCTTGTTTATCTGGTTTTGTTTCCAGACCTTTCTTTAATGTCATGTTACTATATTTAGCCATAGGGGATTTCCATTGTAAACACATGAATGAACTATACTAGAAAGCTCATTTCCTGATTATTTTTGTCTAGTGTTTTCGAGGAAAGTAAAAGGTGTATATAGTTAGTCGATCAGTCTTTATTCAGACCAAGAGAGTTTATACGAGAGCAGAGTATATCTTATTGAAAGTTATAAGAATGCATTAATATTTACCTGCTGGGTACAGTACATAAATAATATGAAGTACCTATTGGAAGTGTGTGTGTGTGTGTGTGTGTGTGTGTGTGTGTGTGTGTGTGTGTGTGTGTGTGTGTGTGTGTGTGTGTGTGTGTGTGTGTGTGTGTGTGTGTGTGTGTTCGAATGGATCTCCGACTGAAGGAAATGTGAACAAGACGGATTTTGATATTGTGACTATTACTATTGTAAATCATAATTTAAATTCAGTTTATATTTTATTATTGATAATGAAATTCATTGATTATCTTTACTGTGTTGTTGAGTTTTGCTGGCATACTTTAGGGCAATTCTGACTCATGACATAGGCTACACGCACCTGGCATTGGCATGTGTCAATACTTTACTTTTTCTGTTAATAAAAGTGCAACTGAGGTCCGCTCTCCATCATGTTAATGATCTCACAATGTTTCATCTCTACGTCCAGTCAGTGACAAAGCAATCACATTTTGTGTATTTTTTACATATTCATTTGATTCTTTTCTGTAATACCTTTCAAAGACAAGAGTAGTGGAGGTGTCTGTTGATGTTATTGTAATGTCACCTGTCAAATCTGTGTGGATATACTGGTGTGAGGAACTCCTAAAATAATTGGTACAGACCTCTCAACAACCGCCAACGAAAAGGTAATTCAACATTTCACCTAGTGTAACAAATAATCGTAAACAAGACTATTATATCAACCGTAAAATTTGCGGAATGTTGACATCAAACGCGGTTTTCGATATCCTTGTGTCAATAATTTGTCAGTGAGTATTTTACATCTGTATATGGAATGTTCTTATGTTGAACGCGACTGGCATATCGGATCATTTGTGAAATATAAACTTTATATGCGGGTGACTGAGGTATATTACTACTTAAATGTGGGAACTTTACGACGGGAAAGTCCAAATCGTCGCGTTTGTCGTATAGCTTAGTTGCCAATTTCCCGTTTGTGTCTATAGAAAGTAAAATGTCTAAGCATAAAGCATATGTGCTTGATTCTATTTCATCTTTGATTTCTAATTCGCTGGGATATATCGCATAGACATATGTATGGAGATTGTCATTATTGATTGACAAAACGTCGTCGATATATCTAAATGTCAAATTAAAGGACACCGCTAGCTTTTTCTTAAAATGTTAAGATAAGGTTTTTGAAAATATAAATATAGTCATGTAGAATGAAGGCAGGATTTAAAGGTGACAAGAGGTCAGCATACCAATACAAACAATACAAACAAAGTCAGGTCGATTTAACAAGAGAAAATTGAAGAACTGATAATATTTCTTTATGCCACATCACCTATAGATTTTAGTGATATTTAATTGCAGAATACAGAACTTTGACTAAAATATTACCATTTGTATTGACAATACGATTCCTGGACCGGGTCATATCAAATATTGTTAGTAACTATGCCTTCGCCAAGCGCTTGGCATACGGAGTGAAAGTCACGAGTCTACCCCGTGTCGTGGAAGGCGTGGCACGTAAAAGAAACCTCACTACATGGGCTTCAGTCCATAGCACAGGCCAAAATTTGTAGCACATCACCTAAAGCCGTTGACATCTCAATACTAAAGAAAAATTTCTGACGGAATGTAAAACAAGAAACAGAACAAACAAACATCAAATATTACAACTGTATGTGTCTTCTATAGCTTGGAAACAAATACATCTATCATGTATAGAACATTTGACACTAAAAACCTATTATACCCTTGCCACCCATCATTGTCAGGCAGGGAGAGACGTCTAGAGTATGTGTGTCCTTCAACAGTGGTCTGTTTTTCCAAAGGCGTTTTAAACCCACCACACTTGTGTTATCCAACGAAGGTATCAAATTACACATCCTAGACCATTTGCCTTCCATCTAGGCATAGAGCTGTACGGACTGTTGAAGTAGACTCACCTCTGAAAATTGGCGCAATCTGAATCGAGCCAGTAACCTTCATGTTTAATATCTTATAATGGGTATATTGTGTAGATTGCTAAACTAGCTCTTGGTGCATTTAGAACGTCTCCGATTTAAAGTTCAGATGTAGATGCAGGGCAATGCCTCTTGAAAACTGTAGAATAAAACTGTCATTACAGAATGCTGATTACCGAAAAGTTTATCCTTCAAATCAAGTGTATTAATCTCACAGCTACCAAGATCATGAGGTAAAGTTTCTGACGAAATAGTGATTTCATTTCATTTCGTGTATTTGAATTCATTTTCCCTGATTGTAGATTTCCTTACACTGTGATGACAAATGTGGTTGGGGGTAAAGGTGGGATGTTAACAGATTAGTTTATTCACCTTATGTTTGTGTGTTTGTTTTGTCCGACATCTTTAAACGATTGAACCAGTTTCATTCTAAACATTGCAAAGCGGAGGCATATATGGTTACATAATTTACCTACTTGAATGTGATAACAGTGATACACATGTTTTGATCCAAGATAAAAAAATATGTTAGTCTCATTTGATATGTTATCAGTCTCACCCGTAGTATGTACAGGTCACTGCTATTAGTATCTTCAAATTGTACACGCAAGGCTTTGCCAGTAGGCTATTTAAAAAGTCTGAGCAGTTTGATGTATGCCAAAAAGAAGAGGACCACATTTGTTTTTTTAATATTAAGAGTATCTAATTTTGTAAAATCCTGATTCATATCAACCACAAGGGGTTTCGGGTCATGTGAGTCTTCAAATGTTAATACCGGTAGTAAAATTAACTGTATGATAACATCAGTCAGTAATTGATATATTTTTTCTTTATACTCCCTCCATCCATCACATCGTTATCATATTCAGTATACTATGATTTTGTTGATACTCATGATTATTTTCCGTCTGTTTATGACGGAACAAGATATATGCGCCGAAGTATAACCGTATTGATCCTGGCTTACTTGATATTATAATTAAGTGTCTAAATATACGAATCTACTGATCATTGCGTCTAGCAAATCATTTACTATAAATGTATATTAGTTTTAAAATATATCCGATATAGATGGATAATGTCTTCCTAAGTACGTGTTTTACTCTGATCAAACCGTTGAAAATATGATTGCCATCTATTTGTTGGTAGGTTTTACTACTTTCTGTGGAGTTTTTGGAATGGGTAAGTTCAAATTCATCATATATGTTCATGTTATCAATTTTAAATGTTATGTATAAAAAAGATTGATCTTTTTGTACGAGAATATTGTTAGGAATTATCTAAGGGTCATTTAACATAGACATCAAGCGAAATTCTGGACTAAGGACAGCTATGCTCTTCTCAGAGTTAATGACATCAATGAATCAATACAACGCATATCCATAGTGGGCAACGTCATACAAGAAATATATGTTTACCGTTGAGCATGGATGAGGAATTTCCTCCAATTTGGAGGAATTCCTCTTTTTTCAAAATTTGCTGCAATGTTAAATCTTCCTCCTTTTTCACTATTATGGAATCACATCATTGCGTTAAGTTAATCTTCTGTGACAGCGGAACACCAAATTATATAGCTAATGGAGTAGAGTTGAGCGCACCTGCTGGCTTGTGTAATAACAAATGTTTCATGATGAAAGTCTAACAAGTATTGCACTTCGCATGCAATTAAATTTGTTTTTAATTTAATGTATTCAAATATTCTATCTCCATACTTTAAAGCGCCCGCTTACAATCATGCTTACAGTAGTGTTACACTATGAAATTTATCGTTGTTGTTTTTAACACTAGGATATTGGCAAGCGTCATAACAAGGCAATTACGGGCTCGGGATGTCAACAAACCCGCTGTATTCAGTCATGTATGTAGTTTAACCACTAGGATAAGACATTTGGCACAGCTATGTTTTTAAGAACTCTTACCAATTAGAAAATTTCTTTGCAATGGATCATAATATACACCAAAAGGATCATATCTACTATGTAGCTTTGCTATGTTCCCTTACAATAATGTTTCGATATTTTCTCAACCTTAGATATATCTATAAAAATTACCAATGTGATTATCATTTATATAATCTATATACTGAAATTAACTTAAAAAAATAATGAAAAAGTATCAATGATTATCCGAACGTCCAAGTCCAAAGAATAGGACAAATCAAATACTAAAACGAATGAACACGAAGAACAATTGAGAATCCCAAAGCGGATAGGACCAGGTGTCCGGAAGGAGTCAGCGACCATAGGAAATTATATCAGATAAAAAATCATTACTCTATCAAAAACGAAGAGACTTCATATTGTAAACAAGATAATAAGAGTTATGTATCTCAACTAACTTTTGGACAAAGCAAACCACTTCTTATGTATACTGAACTATACAATGTATTCTTATCAAAGATATAAATGAATTTCATAAATTCAAATAAAGAGAATTCTGATAATACTATCTATACCTCCAATACATCATACTGAAGCACCAATTGTTAAACGGAACACCAAGGCCATTACAATACATGTGTGAATAGTTTACGGGTGAGTCACTTGGCTCTCAGAATAAAACAATCAGAAGAGGAGCATGCCCTGACATAACGAATAAGTTGTAAAAGGGAAACGCCATACTTAGGAACGGGAAGTTCGTGATATGGAAGTTAAAAACCTCGTGTTTGTTATAAAGGTAAATGTGAGGTTGACCGTCCTTCCCAATTGACAGGGGCAAATATAGGTAAGAAGAAAATGCGGTGCTCTCTGTCGTCTCAATGATCACAAGCTCAACGGGTACCTGTAAGTAACATTAAACAGATTTCTGTGGCTAGCAGAAAAGAAACAGTTAATTAATGAAAATCGGACGAGCATCTTTTTGAAATAAAAAAAAATGTCAGTCAGTAGAGGGGCACAAATGGTACCCATTGGAATGTCGCCTTTTTGCTGGAAACCCTTTCCCGTCAACAACACGAAAATGCTGGCCACTAGAAACTCCAGCATCTTGATAATGTCCATCTTTCATATAATTGGTATCGGAGTGTTCCTTCACAGAATATTCATAAATTATATCGTTTGGGATTCTCAATAGCAGTTCATCAGATCAGAGTTTGGGTCAATATTATTGAAATGCAATAAACTACTATTACTTTGGAAAAACTGCATTACAATTACAATTTCACTTTTTTAAAATGTAATTTATTATAATTACAATTAAATTCAAAAGTAATTAATTACAATTATTTTTTTTTTCAAATATTTATTTTCAATAACAAACATATACATAATCACACAATAGGAATAGCATTAGTAATCAGTTACCAATGCACAATTAAGCTCTTATTCCCAAATCTGTCAAATTGAGCTAGAAATGTCATATTTTCGAATTACATTTGATTATCATAAAAGTTTCAAGATCTATCGTCTAATGTGAAAGGGTAGAGGGCAGAAAACTGAAAAAGGCTTTAGTTTTCTGTTTCTTGGTAGGGATGGAGAAAACTCATCATCTGTCTTCTGCATCTCTACCATCTTTGGACATGCTAAAAAGATGATTGACAGCCTAAGTATAGGCTCAACTGTGTAAAGATATTCATTTGGTTGAAATAAATAAAAAATGGGATCCATTTATTTGTCAAAGAACCTGGCATGAAATATATCAAGTGTCAATAGAATGTAATTATTTAAAATTACTTGTAATTGAATTTTTCTTCAATTACAACTTACATTCAATGAATTGAAAAATTGAAATTAATTGCAATTCATTAGAATTACATTTTTAATTATCCCAACCCTGGAAGACACCGTTGAATATCACCAAGCTTGACCTTTTCACTGAACTTGAATTTGACCTTTACATCGAACTAGAAATGTTTCCATGGAACACCTGCGAGGGGTGTAGCATGCCAGCAGAAGACGCTGACTCCTTCCGGGCACCTGCTCTTATCCCGTTTGGGATACGCAATTGGTCTCCATATTAAGACCATTTACACATTTCATTCGTCGAGTTCAACAGACTTGAGTTTCGATTATCAACTGATACTTCTTCAGTTTTACTTAACACTAAATAGTATATTAAAACTATGTACAATTGCAATCAATAATCAATACATATTTTTCTAATCCTGAATTAGGAATACAAAAAAATATTTCAGTTAAGGAGCAACATTGAATCCGTAATTTGTACATAATGGTATCCGTTATCTCTGCTTAAATTCAAGGTTATATGAAATGGCAATGTATGGTATTTATAACAGTAGAATAAAGTAATGGGGTAGTACATGTAGTTATCAGAAGAAAATATAAAAATATTTACAAAAGGTTCTGATAAGTCTATAAAATCTAAATATGTTAACAAAACACAGAAGTATATTGACTATGACTAACAACAGTAGGTTAACTCTAAAAGGAACAATATTGCAAAACAAATATTGCCCGCATTACGTTTTAATTTACGACTCAATAGGCCAGGTTGCTGGAATGTATGAATTCTACCCTGGACAATTTATAGGAAGTGCATAAATTGAATGTAAAATATACAACAAAGTTACAAAACAGTTCTTCAATTTTTCTAGGTAATATATTCGAGACAGAGAATGTGTCCTGGAATATAAAAAAGTAATTTTTCATAACAGATAACGCTGTTTTATGTATTTTGGTTAAAGGTTGCTTAAATGATCCCCCTGCGATCGACAACGCTGAAATACCTGCAGGCCCGACTGAAATTGGTGAAATAAGGCAGTATACATGTATTTCTACCCACAAGCCAGCGGATGATATGGTTTCAAACACGATCACTTGTATTTTCACCGAACTGTGGACTGAGACCGACTTTGCATGTATAGGTATAATTAAATCATGATTTGATCTGTATAATATATTAAGTTGGCATTTCAAAGTATAAGGCAATAATATGTATTTTGTTTTGACCTTATGTAAAATGTATATTTTGCCTTGATCTAGACCTCTATAAGATATTATACATTTATGAACCTTTTGGTAGGGTGATATGAAGGTTCGTCTACCTGAGCAGTCATATTTGACAATATGACTGCTAAGGGTAGACGAACCTTCATATCACTCTACCAAGATGTCCATAAATGTATAATATCTTATTCACATTCAGGAATGATATCTACTATTCTGTGAAAATAATTTGGCTTTTAATAGACATTTTTGTATATCAAAGTTGATAAAAGAAGATCTGTATGAGCATAACTAACGTAAGTGGATTGTTTTATTCTTTTTAAAAATGGTTTGTCATATTTGCACTTTTTTGCTTTTTGATTGCAGCTGAATGCTCTGATCCGCCAGTAATTAGTGGTTCGACTGTTAGCATGACAGGAACACTTGAAGGTGACATAGCTACGTATACCTGTCAAATTGACCCACTAAATATAGCAGGAAAATCATGATAATGTGCCTGGCTTCTGGGAAGTGGGAGAAAACCTTATTTCGCTATAAAGGTATGTGCGTAACCAAAATATCTTTATGTTATGTTCGGTTATTCACAATTTTGCATTTTTGTCACTACTTATATGAATAGGCTACCTGGATTTTGAAAAGTACTATTCCGGAATGACGGAAATAATAGATTTGGTGAAGAATGATTCTGCTAATTTGCACGAATTAAGAAAAATGGAAATACAAATTAAAACATTCTAAAGTTATCCAGACTCTGATAATTTTTTTTATCATTGTTTGCGCTTAGTTTATATAGTGTATATACTTCATTTGAAAATATCGAAAATTGAATTGGGCAAAATAATGATACTTAATAACATCCTTTCCCAGACAATATAAGCAAAATGGTATGAGTATATGTCAATGATTTTTACAAATCTTGGATTTTCTCTCTTAACGATTGTGAAGAGGATTTATTCCTCATTTATTTCATTTGAATTTGACTGTTGACTCACAGTCGGTGTGACTGGACAACAGGGAATGCTTACTTTTCCATGGCAACTGATCCCATCTCTGGATTTCTAGAGTTCCGTGTTTCACCAATATTCACTAGATTTGTATATGTATCCTGGACATCCTGGACATTTATACTTTGGAATCTGGGAATTTTATACAGGATTTTTGAATTTTGAATGTTGTTTTACTCGAAACGCAACAATTGTGCATTTATGATTATGTTGGCAGCATGTGTTTAATGATTGGGAAGTCAAGGCGGTTACAATGTACCCGTGAAGTGACATTTGATTAATGTAAAACTGACCAAAATCTGTAAATACATATATTAATTAGAATAAACGCCTTTGTAAAGACATCATACAAGATAATACATTTCAAGTTTTAATATACATATCTATTTATTCACTCTTTTCAGAACAGGACACACTACTGCAGCTGCTGGTGTTTGCACTATTTTTAGCAATTTTGTTAGTAGGATAGAAGTCGAGAACGAATTTGTATCCGTAAAAGTGTGAACAGAGTATAACGATAACGAAATCGCTATTCTGTGTTCTTTCTAGATAATACTGATATTTGTGGAGATCATTATATTTTTATTCACTGTTTAATGATCATCGCTTTCGTTTGATCGTTTCCCATTAAAACTGAAGCCCAGGTCACCAATGTACTAAGTACTGAACGTATAAAAATGTTAAAATATAACAGGATTTGTACTGCAACTTGACGTCTCTGTGTATTAATTTATATAAATGTACATCTTCAAATTCTGAGTACACTGAGGACATTTTTATGTTATTATGAAAATGTATATTTTACGTAACGGTTTGACTGTAAATGACTTAATAATGTGTTTCCTATGCAGTGACATCCGAAAGTTTTACAAATAACCGTTAATTTAAAATAAAAAGTGAGCCAGCGTAAATTCGATGGTTTTTTACCCCGGGGTATTGATGATTTAGTTAGCTTTTAAGTTGTTTTAGTCTGACCAGTATTATTTTACCCATTCCGCAACGACTATAATGTTTTTGGAATTAAGCATATTGAATTAATTCATTTCTACGATACATTTTTCGCTTTAAGTTTTATATAAAACATATGACCAATGACCTGTTTTTTTTTTTTTAATTGTTGTTTAACGTCCCATTTAAGAATCTTTCACTCATATGGAGACGTCACCTAATTCCGGTGAAGCGCTTCAAATTTTGGCCTATGCTCGGCACGTACAGGCATTCAGCAGTGAGGTGAACCCATAATCTGTCAAAACTTGAAACATTATCCCGTAATAACAAACTATGATTTTTTATGAGGATTGTCCCAAAATTTGGTTAACAGATGCTGTGCTATTTATATGGCC
The DNA here is from genome assembly GCA_030159075.1 of Atrina japonica. Classification (NCBI taxonomy): domain Eukaryota; kingdom Metazoa; phylum Mollusca; class Bivalvia; order Pterioida; family Pinnidae; genus Atrina; species Atrina japonica. The sequence goes on along the minus strand of BROG01000329.1, from coordinate 206,630 downwards.
CTATATCCGTGGTCCGTCCGTCCTGAGCAATTCTTGTTACCGCTAGTTCTCAGAAAGGATTGAAGGGATCTCCATGAAATTTGACATGAAGGTTTCCCTTGAGATCTAGTTGTGCATATTACATTTTCAAAGAGATCGGAATCCAACATGACCGACAGGCGGTTATCTTGGATTTTACCAAAGGAAGTTTATTACCGCTTCTTCTCAGAAAGGACTGAAATAATCTCCTTGAAATTTAAGATGAAGGTTTCCATTGAGGTGTAATTGTGCATATTACATTTTCAGAGAGATCAGAATCCAACATAAGCCACTCAATACTGCTGAAGGTCCTGATCGATGCGTGAAGCATCTAAAACATAATCATATTATTTCCAGAATTCAATGTGGATTGTGAGCAATCTTGTTAGAATGGAATTATTATAGAGATACTTTTCTAAATAAAAAATATGCAATATTGTCTTAAGCAATTGTCTTGGTTCCCTTGTTTGGAAAACTATAAATTTGGTAGTATGTTGTTCTGTATCCATATTTATTGAGTAGGAAAAAACATGATGCCGCATGGGTTTATACACTAGTAGGGTCTACGTTATCTAAAAACGTAGTAAAGGCATTGGTGTCCCTCACAGGAGGTATCCAATCTGAGAACCAATTGACTTTGTGAAATTTTAATCAATGATATGCAAGGATCTTATGCTGCAGATTTATGGGGCTCCGTTTTACATTTTAATACAAGTTAGTGATATCATTTTTTCGAATAGGTGATATCACTTATTCGGATAGGTAATATCACTCATTCAAATAAATGATATCACTTATGCGATTAGGTGATACCACTTTTATAAATTCTTAAGTGATATCATCTATTCGAATGAGTGATATCCCCTATTCAAATAAGTGATATCACCTATTCGACTAAGTGATATCACCTATTCGAATAGGTTATATCACTTGCGAATCAATGCCAATTAATGCTCCCTACACAAAAATAAAACATATTCCTGGGTCTAACAAATATATGACTTGTGTCATCGTGGGCATTATCAATTTTTCACTTTTTTGTTTCCTTACATTTAGTCCAATGAATTAGATATATAAAAACCTCAGATACCAAAGTGCAAATCAATAGAATGTCCAGGACATAGATACAAATCCGATAAAAAATGGACAAACACGGACCTCTGGAAACCAAGAGATGGGATCAGGTGCCATGGAGGAGTAAGCATCCCCTGTTGACCGGTCACACCAATTAAATAGGGTGTTTTAAGTTCAACCACTTTAAAAATAATTTTGTACGGAAAGCGGACCCTAGTTCAAAATGGCGGAAGTCGGCAGTACGGTTTCGGCGGCTCTGTCTGCTTTAATTGCTTGAGAGATCCAGCTTTAGCACTTTTTCAATTGTAATTGATTAACTCAAACTTATGAATGCCACATCGAACATTTAAGTTACCCTATTGTCACAAAATAAAACAAATGTAGAATCAAACTGTCCGTATAGAACATTGTTATCCCATGACTTAAAATACACTGGGTATTGTCCATTTAATACGATTCCGTGTGTCTGAGAACTGGTTATAAATACAGGGCTAATACAGAAAAACCGGGATATACAGAAATGGTAACCGGTCTGAATTTTCACTTCCGGCTCTGAATAATTAATGAAAGCATTGAGAAAATTTCCCCGCTTCGAAAATAGTAAGGTATATATCAGGGGTCAATTGAAATGGACTGTAATCGATTTCCCGAGAATTGAACACGAGAAGACGTGACTGGTATTTTGACTCATGTCATTATAAGTTACAGTCTTATTTGACCAAATATCTTATGGGATATACTTCGCCTCGAGCCAATACAGCTGTCCTCAACCCCATACAACTGTACTCGGACATAATTCAGGATCAATATGAAAACGTCCATTTAATAACACTAAATTACTAAACTGAAAACCGATCCTTTACACCTAGCATCAATTGTGTATTTCACCCATAGTATGAAAATAGATATGAAAGTCGAATACGAGCTATGTCGCATTTGGGTTTAAGAGTTAAAGGACACATTGAAAAACATGTGATTTATTACCAGGTGCTGACTTAATGACTGCTGATAAAAATCAGAAACAAGTCACGTTTTATTTCTGAACTTGAGCTCAACTGATAAAGTCTTATTGACAGAACCGACGTCTCGGGCACTTGTTTTGGTCCCCCTTTTCTCCTAAAGTACAACTTTGGTGTTATATTTCTAACAGTTCACTAAAGCAAAATAAATTAGAATTAAAAATATATGATGCAACTATCTTTATATCGATATTTCTGATGGCTCGAAAAGGGAACAAAACGTTTTTTTATCTGCTATTTTAAACTATGAAATTTTAACAAATAACCTTTCACAAGATGCATCAGTTTTTAATGCAGGAGCTACAGTAATCTTTACAACAATAAATTATATTGAAAGTAATGTATTGCAAAATGTGACATTTTCTTGCACATATGCCAAAACACTTTCATTCCTTCATATTGATGGACTTCATTTTATTTATTGAATACATATCACTTCCACCAAACTCTTTAAGTAGTATGCACAATTTACACAAAAAGTTCGGTTTAAGACGTCGGTACGTTGACAAAAAAAAAATCAAATAAGACAAGAACATATTTCAAAATATTTTAATTTCTTTTTACCATCAACGTATGCATCTTCATTATGATATTATAAACTTGTTAAATGTTATCTACACGAATGCATTTTATGAAAAGGAAATAGATTGTACGTAATTAAATAATTATTCACAAACTTATTAAGAAAGACATTTGAATGAAAATAAAATTAACACTTAGAACTTTCAGTTTTTAAAACAATTCAATAATTACAACAAAGCCTGATCTCTCAAACATCTAATATCTAAGGATGTGGACTACAAATCAACATTTTAGTCTTTTGCACATAAACTTGAATTGTCTGTAAAATTACAGGATTGAGACCAAATAACCGAGCTGATGGTAAAAATAACAAAACATGATATATATATAAAGTAACCATCATCAACACATTGGACAACTTCAATAACGGCATTTCGATCGTTTTGTGGGAGTTATACCCCTGTCATGTTTTAATTTTTGAATTTACTTGGGGGGTGGTAAATACAAAAATTAAAACATGACAACTTCCTTGTAACTTGTTTTTTTTCGGGGGAATTAGCCTGGTAGCTGGTTGAGTTAATTTCTACCCAAGTCAGGCAAGTGCAGGATGACTCTAGTCTTTGTGCACTGCAGGAAAAGCAAAAGAACACTTGATAAGTTTAACTTTGTATTCGTAAGGCAGCTCGCATAAGAATGTACAAAATTTCCTAGCGCGCGTACCCTAAACTTCGGATTTCCTGCAGCTGACCAATCAAAAGTGATTAAATCTGTATGTTACCATGGAATCATAGTTCCGCTGATCATGAGTGACCACAGTGACCAACATGATCTGTCCGCGTCCTTTCCATGGTAAACAAAGAAAGTGACAATTTTAATTCTTAACATGTACGTTAAGCCTATTGACTTGACAATCAGAAGACAGAAAGTTAATCTTTTTTCCATTTAGTAAATAAACAATTTCGGCAACTTCATCACACTTTCTGAAGGCCTGTATTTTCCTTGCGGATTAAAACATTGCTATCTACAAATTAAGATTTTTACCTAGAACAGAGACTTACTTACTCTATTGTATCATAAAGGAAACAAAAAAAAAATGTGAACACCTGTGTTTACCACATGAACCTAATTTTCAAGACTAAATTCTGTATCTTATGAGAGTAAATCTTGTAGTATATCAGAATATAAAATTATTTAACTGAATTTAAACTAAAATTGTATATTGAACACAGAAATATTTGTTAATTTATTTAATTATGAAAATATAATAATTTTAATTTTTGAATTTACTTGGGGGGTGGTAAATACAAAAATTAAAACATGACACCCCTTTGAATGGAAAATGTTATAAAATTACCACCATCAATATCTTGTACAAGTTTGACTATCAGTGATGTTCGATGATTTTTGTGGACGTTGTTTCAATTAAGTTATTTTAATATTCCAAACAGTTCGTAAAAGGCTTTATCAGGCAGTACTTGCTGTGAAATATTTTGCAAGAAGCGGGGGGTGGATGGGGTGGGGTGTTAGTACATAGGGATACGTGTTTCTATTTTAACCGCTTATCGCTCCATGCATTACATATAGAATTTCAGCAGAAATAATATATATATTGTAGAAAAAACTTAAATTTCCATCCGTAATTCCAATGACATGACATGCAGTTATCGACGATAAAACAATCCTGATTGGACGTAAAATATTACGTTATATTTAATTAAATTATAAGTAATTAAGAACCGGACCAGAAGGCACCAAATATACCTAATAATCAATCTTAACTTTTATTCCATTATTTTTTCTATAACATTATCATTCGTAAAACTTTTGGGTTTCAGTGATTACGAAATATATATTATTATATTTAATATTTGGCGTATAAATTTTTGCGTTTCATTATTTATTGTAGAAATGAACATATACGTTAAGTACGGTAAATTTATTAATATTTCTGTAGTCACTCTTCAAATCAACAATAATTTGGATAATTAATTACAATTGTTTGCAATCAGCATACAAATATGTCCAGTTATGGGATACATTTTGCGTGTTTTTACCTTAAAATCATCGAAAGTAAGTTTAGCCACAGTACCGGTAGTGAGTAAATATGGTGACTTCTAAGCACGATGTCAATATATTTATTCGATAGTAAAAAAAAACTTAATCTATAATAATGAATTCACAGTTTTTTTGTATAATCTCTGGACATGACTGTATAGAATATTGCCATCCTACAACCTCCGTATTTTCAGAGTTATAAGCCGGGGCTTAAATAAGTAACTATGACATGAGTTGACTATGGGTAAATTTGGTGCGTTTGGGCCCAGGTTTGAATTTGAAATTAATGAAAGCCATCACCATTAAACAGTATATAATGGAAACTTTAGATAAAATTTTTGCGTGTCTAGGATTAATTTAAAGTCATCGCCATACTATATCAGTTAAACCTCTAAATTAAAATTCCAATAATTGTTAATGCAGACATCAGCAAAACCATTGTCTTCACATTGTCCTCATCTGAAATAGAGTGAATAGATATGTATATTAAAACCCTTAAATATATCGTCTTGTATGATGTCTTCACAAAGTCACTTATTCTACTGATAATCATGAATATGTATTCACATATTCGGTCAGTTCAATGGAAGTTCTAAGTCCTGGGATCTGTATTGGGCTATTAGTTAGAGTATCACGCTTTAGACGTTTCCACCTCTTGTTAACATTGATTCGAACTCCACTTGCAACTAAGTTGAGCATATGTGTAAAATATTTCCAGTGATCTCGTGCCTGGTACATCGTAACCGGGCTCTCTCTTTCTCAACCAATAAAAATTGGCTGCCACTAAATCATTGACAATTGATGAGCGTTAAGAAACGCCAACAAAACAAACATGGTCAGTATATAGCAGATGATATATTACAATTAGTCTGTTTGCACTATGAATTGTATTCAATTGTCTGAAAGACTATTAGGGGCGCTTCTACAATTTCAGGTCAAAAGTGAATCCCCAAAAAAGAATTTATCTATATAACCTTAATTGCATTTTTTCAATAATTTTTCTAGAATTTGTCAATTACCCAATTGAAACAAAATTTCTTCCACAGGACGTTTGGGTTTTTGGTACACAATAAGGAAAAATTCCATTGAAATCTATTTATCATTTCAGGAGTAATACATTATACCTCATGAAAGTAACTTCTAGCGAGATCATTTAGATGCTTATTAGAAAGAAAATGAACGGATCTTCTGTGATGTAATTCTTGAACACCAAACTCAAATGTCGATACCTAAGTAATCCATGGATGTAAACTAACAAAGATATTCTCGAAATTAAGCCATATTTCCAGGGTTAAACGTACAATTTTGCTGCAATTTTGGATGTCTACCAACCTCAGGGGTAAAAAAAACAAGAAGAAAAAAACAAAACAGCAGAATTACTAAGGTTATATAAATAAATTCATTAATGGGTGACACTTTTGACCTGTCACTGTATAACCTAGACTTGACTAGGAATTGTGAGCCGACCTGTCTCGATCTTTGAGTCCATCCTTAGTTGGTTTCCTGTCATTCGGATGAGAGAGTAAAAATCGAGGTCCCCTGTCGCAGTTGGTGTCGGCACGTGATAGAACCCTCTCTACTCAATGTGCCGAGCATAGGCCAAAATTTGAAGCCTTTCACCAAAATTTGGAGACGTCTCCATATGATTGAAAGATTTTTGAGTGGGACGCTAAACAACAACAAACGAACAAACAAACTAGGGATTTGTCTGTTTGTTTTAGCTGTGATTTACGCCACACTCAGCATCTGTTAAGTTTACTGTACCCTCAAGTTTTTAAATAGTGGTTGGGAGAACCTGGTTACAATGTATAAGCGAAGAGACCGTTGCATTCCCGCAAGTAAACATAAAATTTCTCAAAAAATCAGCCAAGGTTTTCCAACGGAGCACGAACCTGCAGTGACAATAGGCGAAGTACGTCATGATCAATTATTATAAGCATTGAAATGAATTTCAATTATGGTGTATGAGAAATAAACCAAATTTTTACCTGTGCACTGGTCAAAATCAGGTGTACGTCTAATACAAATAAGTAACAAAAAATGCTGTAATGCTAAAAAGAAAATTATTTCATCATTTCTATTTCAATTGCTAGTAGAGAATGCACAAACTGCTTTTTCCAATACCAGTCCATTCAAAAATATTATATGGTAAATCGTTTTCAGTTTTAGATGTGTAAAATGTTATTTTATCTCTAAAACTATATGAACACAATACTTTATGGTGGAGATGTGTAATAACACACCATGAATGGTCCAATACCTATTTCAAATTATTGTCTAGATAAATCTTTTAATTTACTTTGTGATGGGTATATATAACTCCAATAATTGCAGCGCCCTCTATCCACTATCGTTTCCCAGGGATCAATCGGAAATCGGCAGAATATAACGACTGGTTTATTCGGGTTATGGTATAGGGTTAGGTTTTGCATTGTACTAATGTACTATCATTTTCTAACTTTTAAATCTAAACGTTAGCAAATGATAGAACTGAAAATTCATTTTTGGAATCCAAAACTATTGTGATCAAATAATACTTTACTAATCATGGGTAATTCAGAGATAAATAGTTACATATTATAAATATAATACCAAAGTTATAATGCTCAAGACGATCGAACATGCATTGATTTTATCATTTAGGCACTTTATAAGGGTCCAATATGACTAAAACAAAAGGACAAAATTTAGTAGTTCCTGGGTGTAAAATATTCCTGAATATAATTTTCCTTTTCATTCGCAAGCGTTATGTATATTCCTATTAGGAATAGGTTTTATTAAAATTGACGATTCTTAGTTAGATTTTCCTTAAAAAGTTCACTTATATATATTTGGTCTCGGAGTAAAGCCCTTCAAGCGCTGCAATCAAAGTATATGCATTTCGTCTAAAATCATTTTGAAATAAAATCTCCTTTATTTTGAAATAAATAAAGAAAAGATTTGACATATTTTCACCGACTTTTCATTAAGCTTCTCCACTAATATAAGTTTTTAACATGTTTGATGCAGATATCTAATTGTAGTCTATAAAACATCTTGTAAATAAACAGATAAATAAAACGTACCTGTGCATGTAAACGATGTGCTTGACCATATCCCCATAGCATTGCATGTTATCATATTACCTCCACTTCCGATATAAGGAGATTCACACTGGTAAGTTACGGTGTCACCCTGGATGTACATCTTTTTTTGTGAAGTTGTTATTGAATGTGCAATATCAGGTGGAGATGTACATAACGCTAGAAGGGAAAGTCCAGAAAATGTTAAATGTTACAAAAAGCACCAACACAAACATATTAACTGTAAGGTAATCCAGGAGAGCTAAAACAAATCAGGGGAACTTTGTAAAAACACACGCACCTTCTGTAAATGCAGAACTATTCTCAGACAAATGTTTTACTCAGCGTCAAGATTTTACTGAAATCATGAGAATTGTTTCAACGTGGGTAAAATTGTGGACCAAAAAAAATTTTAGAAAAATTTCTTTCTCAAGTGATAAAATACTTAAGTATAGTCTGTAGTTAAGTAATTCTCAACAGCGAAAATGACAATCCTCTATATTTGTTTCGAGATAAATAATTAAAAAATAATAAAATAAAATAATTAAACCTGTTTAATCCACTTGCTTTCAATAACAACGTGTTATTTGAGCGATATAGTTTTTTGAGACCAACACTTCTGTTGGCTTGATTTGGCAATACGACGTTTTTTTTCATTCAAAATATGGACAGTGTATATTTAGCCCGATACATGTGCCCCAGTGTATGTCCCTAATCATTTAATTTATAAAAAATATCAGATACCAAAGTATAAATCAATAGAATGTCCAGGGCATAGATACAAATCTGGTAAAATCTTATCTAATTTACTTGTATCTTTAATATCGTTTATTATATACAATATACATATAACAAGTATAAATTACAGACTTTTCTCACGTATTGGCATATCACAAGACGTTTATAGACTTTTTATATAATCTATATATCTATTCCCCTTTTTGTGCAACAAAACGTGCTGCCTTTTTATTTTTAGGCGTTTTGTACCTTTTGGTTGGTTATTAAATAATTAATCATAGATTATAGTTAGAATAATGTTCAAACATCGAAGTTAAGTGGAACATATATTGGGAGTTATTTCCTAGACTAGATTTACACTGCCCCTTAACAATCTCGTAAGTCGTTTTATGGTCCGCGAGTTTTCACTTTTACTCAGAATAAAATTTGTCTTAGAATTAATTTTTCTTGTTTATGATCTCGGGGCCATAGACAAGTAGGAAGCCATTGTCGACAGTCTACACGTGCCGTGAGTCCACAATCACATTCAAATAAAATAAGTCAAGAGTTCATCCTCGCTACAACCGTTACAGACGATTTAATAACTGATATCGTCCGATTCGCATAAGATGGCGGGGCGGAGTAACCTTTTGATTAGCATACGGATGATTCTATTCACTTTTCGGTTATGACAAGCAGCACAGCAAAACGTTTTATTCCTCTGTCACTGGAAACTATCTTATGTAAGAATCATCAATTTATTTAGTCAGTGTAATTTTATCTTAATGCTTTATGACTTAAAATTTAAACTTGTCCAGGTCAAGAAAGGGTTCACAAAACTCCAACCGCCAGGTTATATGGACTTTACTATGTCAACCACCCAAGATGGGATGCTTACTCCTCCATGGCACCTGATCCCACCACTTGATTTCAAGAGGTGGGATCAGGTGCCATGGATTTGTACCTATAGATTTGTACCTATATCCTGGACATTCTAATGATTTATACTTTGGTATCTGAGATTATTTATATCACTGAACAAGAGATCCCAGAGGGATCTTGGGGCCGACCATGGAATGTTTTATGTCTGATCTAGGACAGACTGTTCTTTTCTTTTTTTTTCTCATTTTTTTTTCAAAACTATAGCAAAACTGAACTTGAACTGAACATATTACATTTTAAGAGAGAATGGAATTCAACATGGCCGACAGGTGTCCGTCTTGGATTTTGATCTCTCTGAAAATGTAATATGCAAATCTAGACCTCAAGGGGTACCTCCATAATCAATTTCGAAAAGAAATCCTTCAGTACATTCTGAGAAAAACATACTTCCATACTTGTCAAAATCCAAGATGACCACCGGTCGGCCATGTTGGAATCCAATCTATATGAAAATGTCATGTGCACAACTACACCTCACGGGGAATCTTCATGTCCAATTTTAAGGACTTTCTAAGAAATAGCAATAACAAACTTCCTATGGTCAGAATCCAAGATTACCACCTATCGGCCATATTGGATTTCGATCTCTCTGAAAATGCAATATCCACAACCAGAAACTTCATGTCAAATTTCAAGGTGATCCCTTCAGTGCTTTCTGAGAAATAAGGTTAAAAAACTTCCTTCGATCAAAATCCAAGATGGCCACCCGTTGGGTATCTTTGAAAAATTAATATGCACAATAAGACCCCAGGGGAACTTTATGTCAAATTTCAAGATCCCTTCAGTCATTTCTGATAAAAATCCAATATGATTCCCTGTCGGCCATATTGGATTCCAAACTCTCTGAAAATGTAATATAAAGAAGTAGATCTCAAGGGGGGACCTTCATGTCAAATTTCCAGGGAATCCCTTCATTCCTTTCTGATAAATAACGGTAACAAGAATTGTTCAGGACGGACGGACGACGGAAGGACCATGTAAGAAGGGTCATATGAATAGCACACCATCTGTTTATGATGGGCTAAAATTGAAACTGTAATTAAGGTAAATATAACATGTTTAAAATTTGGCGATTCCCCATATCTTTGTAATAACATATGTAAGTAGTTTGCGTCTGTATGTGCAATTACCATATTTTAAAGCAGCATTAGCGGCGACAAGGGCGTAACTTTTTCTTTCAGTGATAATATATCCTTATATAAAGATATAAAATTAATTACACCTGCACATATTGGCTTATTTAAAAATTTTACGAATTTGAAAAATAACAAGAGGTCCAGTGGGCCTTAATGGTCACTTGAGAACAATTTCCTGTCAAGTTTGGTTGATAAAAATTAGTCCACTGGTTCTTCAGCAGTCGAAAATGTCTAACATTTGACAAAAACAAAAAACCAAAACAAGAAAAAAAAAAAAACAAAAACAAAAACAAAAAAAAATCATATTGTCTGTGAACTTGAACTTTTATCCCGTTAACTTGAAATTTTGTCAAAATGATCCTTAGATAATTCCTAGCAACTTCCTGATATATCTTTGTATACCAAAAATCAATTAGTTTTGAGTTATTAAGCCATTTATATACAATTGTACCTTGTGTTACTCAAGCACCCCCAATTTGACCTTTATAGACAGAATCCATTTTCAAAATATCACAAATCTAATTAAAGGGAAACAACTCCAATAAGCCAGGACCTGACAATTTCAACCTTGTTAACTTTTTGTAGATCTTTGTATGCTGAACATTCTTCTTCTTTAACTTTTACTCTAACTATCATACTTTTCAAGATAATGTCAATAAACATAAAATAAACATGAAAAATCAACTTAAAGGGGAAATAACTCCCATAAGAGGTGACTTGACAATTTCGGCCCTATTGTCGTTTTCGTAGATCTCTGCATTCTGATCAATTTTTCTTGTTTCGCTTTAACTCTAGCTATTATAATTTTCACGATAATATCAATAAACATCCAAAAACATGAAAAATCGTCTTAAAAGGGAAATAATTCCCATAAGGGGTGACCTTACAATTTCGACCCTGATGACTTTTTGTAGACCTTTGCGTGCTGAACAAAAATGTCAATAAACATCCAAATACATGAAAAATCAACTTAAAGGGGGAATAACTCCCATCAGAGGTGACCTTACAATTTCGGCCCTATTGTCGTTTTCGTAGATCTCTGCATTCTCATCATTTTTGCTTGTTTCACTTTCACTCTAGCTTTTATACTTTTCAAGATAATGTCAATACACACCCAAAACCATGAAACATTAGTTAACAAGGGAAATAACTCACATAAGGGTTGACCTTACAATTTTGGCCCTAATTTCTTTTTTGAAGATTTTTTTGTGTGCTGAACAATTTTGCATCTTTCACATTTACCCTAGCTATTATACTTTTCAAAATAATATCAGTAAACATCCAAAACATGAAAAATCAACTTAAAAAGGGATATAACTTCAATAAGGGGTGACCTGACAACTTCGGCCCTATTCACTTTTTTGTAGATCTTTGCATGCTGATCATTTTTGCTTCTTTCACTTTTACTCTAGCTATTATACTTTTCAAGATAATATCAATATACATCCAAAAACATGAAAAATCAACTTAAAGGGGAAATAACTCCCATAAGAGGTGACACGACAATTTCGGCGCTATTGACTTTTTGTAGATCTCTGTGTGCTGATCGATTTTGCTCCTTTCAATTTTCCTCTAGCTATCATACTTTTCAAGATAATGCTAATAAACATCCAAAAACATGAAAAATCTACTTAAAAGGGGGACTCCCCTAAGGAATGGCCTGACAATTTCGGCCTGATCGAAATTTTGTAGATCTTTGCATGCTGATCATTTTGCTTCTCTCAAATTTCCTCTAGCTATTATACATTTCAAGATAATGTCAATAAACATCCAAAACATGAAATCAAGGAGAAATAACTCCCATCAGAGGTGACCTGACAATTTCATCACTATTGACTATTTTGTAGATCTTTGCATAATATAAAATTTACAACTTGACAACAACATGACACCCGTGTCACTGTAGGTATCGCACGTTAAAGAACCCGCACTACCCAATGGCCGTAAGTGCTGATCATAGGCCAAAATTGGAAGCCCGTCACTGGCATTTGGTGACATCTCCATATAAGTGAAAGATTCTTGAGTAGGACAACAACAATTGAGGTTTCGATCGAAGTCACTGTTGTCCGTGCAGCTCACTTCGAAAATAGGAATACCTAACTTAAACTTTAAACTTTGAATAAAGTCTAATATCTAATTGGAGTTGTTAACGCTTTTAATATTCTCGACATAATACAAATTTCATGCAGATGGGCGTTTTCAATGTTAAAAACGTCTCCCGCCGGATCGGGTTTTGTGTGCTTACTGTGACGTCATTAATCAGCGGTCACCAATATTCCCAGGCCTATCAAATGTACGCGGAAAGTGCTATCGGCCAAATAAAATGAAAATTACCGACATAGTTAATTATATATAAACAGTAGAATTGCGAAAACGTTTAAGTATTATTAATAACACATAAGTTACAGTTTTACTAAAAGGGGGCAACACACATGCTCATATACATGGGCAAACTAATAACTGTTATTTTGCTGTCACGGGGGTATCGGGGATAGCTACTGATGTCAATGTTTCGAAAACTTTACGGTCCGGGTAAAAACCCTGTATGTAATTTCTTTGCTTCATACTTTAGACATTTTACTTAATATAAACACAGACGGGAAATTAGCAACTTAGCTATACGACAAACGCGACGATTTCGGCTTTCCCATCGTAAATTTTCCACTTTTAAGTAGTAATATCCCTCAGTCACCCGCATATGGAGTTTATATTTCACAAATGATCCCATATGCCTGGGCGTGTACAACATATTAAGATTTCATATACAGAGGTAAACTACTCACTGACAAATTATTGACACAGGGATATCAAAAACCGCGTTTAATGTCAACATTCCGCAAATTTTACGGTCGATATAATAGTCTTCTTTGCGACTACTCTGTTTCACTGGGTGAAATGTTGAGTTGCCTTTTCGTTGGCGGTTGTTGAGACGTCTGTACCAATTGTGATGAGGACACACTCCTCACGTGTTTCATTGGACTTGACTGTGGACTCACGGCGGGTGTGACCGGTTGGTTTCTAGAGGTCCGTGTTTGTCCATTTTTACCGGATTTGTATCTATGTCCTGGACATTCTATTGATTTATACTTTGGTATCTGAAAATTTTTTATTCTTCAATACATGATTTATTCAGTTAACTTGAGACAGTGGTTGTTGAGTTATCTGTACCAATTGTGATGAAGATGTATTCCTCCTCACTAATTTGTTTGGATTTCATTGTAGACTCGCGGTTGATGTGTCAATACGATATATATTCACAATTTTCAACATATTTCTTTAACACGACAGAACTATATATCGTATTTTAGACTTTTACATTCTAGATCACGATAATCCATATCAGGTTTTTGTTTTACTTTTCATTTTGCGTTCCCGAAATGCACGAAGAAAGTTGGGGCCTCCATGGCCGAGTGGTTAGAGCATTGCGCTGTAAATCACACGGCCTCTCACCTCTGGTTCGAATCCCGCTAGGGTCATTTCGAATTAAGTGAGAAAGTTTGCCAGTTTTCTTGCGGAAGGTCGATGGTCTTTCCCCGGGTAACCGGGGATTCTCCTCCACAAATAAAAAAACAAAACTGGACGCCATCATGTGACTGAAAAATTGTTAAGTATGGCGTAAAACAAAAAATCAAATCAAATCAAAACGAAGAAAGTTTATTTCGACAAAACCCTTTTACATTACAGTGTGTCACAAGTACACACTAATTTCAGAGCGTTAAACGTTTTGTTGAACAAGGTTAATTCGTAGAATTCATAGTCACCACCCAGGGCATATTATCAAGGGGTATAAATTGACAAAAACAACCATCTTTATTTCAGAAATGTCTAAACCAAATCCTCTTTAGATGTATAATTGCACAATATAGGTGGAACCTAGGAGAAAAAATAACGTAGCTATAGCCCGAGCAAATTAAACTAACAAAGGAGTGTAATTCTACAAATAAGGGTAGTACGAGCGCATATATTGTATGCGACACTCCGTCTATATATATATTACTATTTTCTGTGAATCTGTAGTCAGTTGGTTACGAAATTCATTCTATGTAATTGGCTTTGCGGTAGGAGTTTTTTTCATATGACGTAACAGTTAAACAGCTGTGTGAGACGAGAAGTAGTTCCCCTTTTCTGTCCGGAAAAACTAAATGGAATTAAATTTTATTTTCTTATTTTCATATCATTTTGAAAGAAACTAGTGATACGGAGTGTCAGATTTGTTTTTAAGTTATTTTAAAATATTCGTCTGCTTGGTAACCGGAAGGTAAATGTGTCAGAAGAGAATTGAAAATGCAAATGGCCGCGCCCATGAGTATGCTGTATAATGTATTTACAACGAATTTGCGTTTGAATTCTGATATATTATTAATGGAATATACCATAGAAAGTTTGAGTGTGAGTTTGAGAAGGGAGACAGGTAATATTCATTCGTGACAACTGAAAGTTTCCATTTTATCTGACATTTTTTACCAATCAGCTGGGAACCATGATGACTGAATGGTACGTAACTTACGTAAGTAGGCCTATTTCACACGGCCTGATTTCACACGATGCGAGTGACGAATTGTTTCTGATCGGAGTATCCGGTGAAGGCAAACAAATCGACCTATTTATCAGAGATGCTTAACAAAGTTGCACCAGGCCTAACTCTCTCTTTTTCTGTTGTAACTACGAAGCGAACTTTCATTTATGTGGTCTGTGGTTCTGGTCATAACATAACATGACCTAGATATATCGCGATATGGGCCTGTAGGCTGTACAGTGTGCTACAGATGTAGATTTAGTCTTGTGTTTCCGATTACTTTCTGCGATTTTTGTTTTTGTTTTGTGGTAATGTATGGCTTTTAAGATCAAATAAATAAGAAGTAAACGTGTGATATTCTATTCTTTATTAATTCATTCATGCATTCCTACGCCAAAATGTAAAGCGGTTAACACTCGGGTCACGTGACTGCGTGCATTGATAAATCCAACACATAGCTCTATATACTTGCAATGATAGGGATTGCAGTCGGTATTTAAATATTATTATTATATTTTATTCTAAATCATACATCCCTGAATTATGACAGTGTACTTAAATGGACGGGTCCAAATATGACCTTAGGGGTAGATGAGTTAATATATGAATAATTCATGTACAGAGGCAAAAACATAATGATAACGGAATAAGATACTCATATACATCAGCTGTTGTGTTTGATATCAAATTGCATAATTTAGGTCGTTTTGATCTGATTTGCAATTGCTGTGAAATCTCGTTATCTCGAGTCACGGGACCGCCCTATTACTTCGATATATCCGGAATTCGAGATTACAGAAATTTTAAAGTGATAATATTAGTATATATGTTATATATGAATAACTGTTTTGACACATCCCGAATTTCGACATAATGAGATTCCACTGTACTATTTTCAATAAATGAAATCTTATATATTCTAAATGGTTGATGGACCGACTATAACTATTTTGAAGAGGATTTATTTCTCACTTTATTGTAATTTGACTGTGGACTTGTAGCAGATGCAACCACTTGGCAGCGGATGCCTACTTCTCCATGACACCTAATCACACCTCTGTATTTCCAGATGTCCATGTTCACAAGATTTGTATATTGTCCCTTCACCCTCTTGGCGATTGATTATAATTGTAATTTTCAAATTATCGCAAAATCAAATCAACTATAGGATATTTGATTATATATTTTAAAAATACCAAATTGACATTACTTTGTAGCATTACTTGTCTTTACATTGGAACTCTGTAGTGGACCATGTCGCATTTGATAAACATTCTATCTTGTTATCAGAAACAGAAACGTTATCATCAAGACAGGTATAGTATCTTGTGTCACCTTCATATTGACCACCATCACTGATAACAGCATTTTCAATATCACGTGGAGCTGGACATTTTGCTGAAAAAGGAAAACGATTTCGTTTCAGATGTATAAAACATTCTGGAAGCAATTCGATTACATTGTCTGTTTATTGTTGTTGTTTTTATTATTTATTATTATCATTAGACTCTATTATTACAAATTACAAAGGTATGATATCAACTACACCTAACGGTCATGAATTAGAGAATATACGATATAATATATACGATATAATTACCTGTACCATGCTGTATGAAAGGTAAGCGTCTTATTCCAGATCATCGTCGTAAATCACGGTCCGGAATCGCTATCCTCTTTCCAACCCGTCGTCTTATGCGAATACAAATCTTTCGTTCCTAATGAAACTTTATACGCTGTATGTGTCGTCCAATTTATCCAGTCACAGTAGTTTCGATCGACATCGGAAGTTATTGCATAATCTGTTGATTTAATACAACTCTGAAATTCTTTAAAAACCTCTACCTGAGAGAGGAAAAAGTACAGCGATTCCGACCGTGGTTTTACGACGATTATTCCAGATCAGAATATATGATTATCGAGATCTGGTATAAAGCAAGTAAACATTTCGTTGCTTATATTACTGTGTTATTCATTTAAATGATAACTTGATACATCTACAGACTTAATCATGACATAAATATGTACCTTTTGGAATGCATGAAAATGTGGTTGAAGTCCAACCCGACACCATGCAGGTAATCTCGTTTGATGCCGTGTCATCCGCTGGCTTGTGACTAGGTATACAGGTATATTTCCTTGTATCAGATATGCTGGCAGCACCAATATGTATTCCAGCGTTGTCAATCGAATTGGGAGCATCTAGGCAACCTTTGTAATAATACAAGTTTGTATTGGGTTTAAGAAATAGCTATTTTTACTTTAGGACACGATAATTAACATTTTTCGACTTCTAGTAGGTCGGGCCTCAGTTTTGGCAGCCACATTCAATTAAAAATGCCTTTTCAACTGCACATGAGGTAATTTCAAATGACATTGTCATGTTATTGATTTTAGAATACATTTACGTGTAAGAGAAACACATTTGTAGCTCGATTTTACAACAAATGAATATGAACACACAAATTCAAACGTTACAGTTTAAGATTATAATACACAAGTCATCACTTATGACGAAATTACATTTGGATATGAAATCGTAATGTAGTTCAGGAGACAATCTATTGAACATTGGACAAACACGAACATCTGGGAATACAGGCTGCCATTTTGGATGTCACTATGATGTAATTACTCTACAATATAATAAATGATTTCAGCGTATTTTTTTACCCCGAAAACTTGCGGTTAAACACCAAAATTATCATCCTAACACTATGGGAGCTATATCAGATTACCTGAAATGGTGGTCATCTTGAATTTCTCAAAAACGCTCAAGGGTGACCGAGGTTCACCCGGTATAGTTCGATCGCAAAACCCTAAATTTGGAGTGAACAGGGAAATGTTATATGAAGTTTTTATGATTGATATAGGTAGTTTAGGATGTTCTGTTTCAGAATCAACCGGGTGAACCTTGGTCACCCTTGAGCCTTTAGAGAAATCCAAGATGGGGTCCAAAATTTCTCCAAAAAGACCCATATTTCCTATATGTCCTATAACTCCCATATTGTTTCATAGATTTCACTATGATGTAATTACTCTACAATATAGCGAATGATTTCAGCGTTTCCCTAAACCCCGAAAACATGTGGTTAGACACCAACATTATCACCCAAGTTCTAAATCACAAAAAAGTTCAGTCCTGTATTCCACCATATTTTAAACTGAAGACCACGCCTTGCATTTCATATAGCTATACACCTAGCATCGCATCCAAGCTATTCAATTACAAACAGGTTTTGCAGTGCCTAGATATCAACCATCTTCTACACAACACCGCCACATGTTCATGTGCTTCATCTCCTTTCAAATACAATACTATCGCGCATGTCATTACCGGCGACGTTTCTATTGTTGAAAATGAAAGCCTCAAAAATCTTATTTTAAGGAGTCCAAAATACCGGGAAGCCCGTTCCTTTAATTGGCGTCAGAATTTCAGTTTAGTTATGGATTCTGTCGAAGGTTATGCCAGACGATGGGCCAAACATGAAGACGTAGAACCAGACACTTTGTCTGAATGGCTGAAAACCATACGATGGTTGATAAAATCTCGTATTCGAAAACTTAAAGGGACTATGAAAACACGTTATCCCTCTGTATTTAATGATCCAGAAGTAGTAACTGAACTGGATAGGTTACATGACCAATATGTACTGGTACCAGCAGACAAAGCCTCAAATAATATAGTTTTTATTTGTAAGGCACATTACTATAATTGTTTATTAGAAGAACTTGGGTTTAATACGAATTATGGTAATCCTGCATACACACGTAGCTCACTTTCAAAGGACGAGATCCTTCAAAATCACGTATCCGTATTACGTTCATTTGATATACCTACAACGGATACCGATTTCGAGCTACCATATTTATATTGGATACCTAAACTTCATAAAACCCCATATAAGCAAAGGTATATAGCAGGATCCAGCAAATGTTCTACCAAACCTTTATCTTTACTCCTTACCAAGATATTGACAGCCGTTAAGCAGAAACTTCAACAATACTGTACAGTTGCTTATTCCAGAAGCGGTGTAAATCAGATGTGGATACTAAAAAATTCTAAACAGCTTTTAGAAAATTTGAAGGCA
Organism: Atrina japonica; assembly: GCA_030159075.1. Classification (NCBI taxonomy): domain Eukaryota; kingdom Metazoa; phylum Mollusca; class Bivalvia; order Pterioida; family Pinnidae; genus Atrina; species Atrina japonica. Next base: position 187,478 of record BROG01000329.1, on the reverse strand, counting down.
AACAATATTTCTCGAATTCACTGTATCAATACTTATGATTTCTCTACTCTTTACACTACTATTCCACATAAAAAATTAAAAGAAAGACTTTTCAGCATCTATACAACTGCTTTTTCACTAAAGGTGGTACCCGAAAATTTAAATATCTAGTGATTGGCTATCAGGATACTTATTTCGTCAAACACCACTCTGATTGTACACATAAATATACTGAAGTTGATATCAAAAACATGCTGGAATTTCAATAGACAATATATTTGTAATGTTCGGAGACGTGGTCTTTCAACAAACTGTCGGCATTCCTATGGGAACCAATTGTGCTCCTTTATTGGCCGACTTGTTCCTTTATTCATACGAAGCAGACTTCATTCGGAAACTGCTGAATCAAACGAAGAAAAAGTTAGCGGTGTCCTTTAATTTGACATTTAGATATATCGACGATGTTTTGTCAATTAATAATGACAATTTTCATACATATGTCAATGCGATATATCCAAGCGAACTAGAAATTAAAGATACAACAGAATCAAGCACACACGCTTCATACTTAGACATTTTACTTAATATAAACACAGACGGGAGAGTATCAACGAAGCTATACGATAAACGCGACGATTTCGGCTTTCCCATCGTAAATTTTCCACATTTAAGTAGTAATATCCCTCAGTCATCCGCATATGGAGTTTATATTTCACAAATGATCCGATATGCCAGGGCGTGCACAACATATGAAGATTTCATATACAGAGGTAAACTACTCACTGACAAATTATTGACACAGGGATATCGAAAACCGCGTTTAATGTCAACGTTCGGCAAGTTTTACGGTCGGTATAATAGTCTTGTTTGCGACTACTCTGTTTCATCAAGTGAACTGTTGAGTTGCCTTTTCGTTGGCGGTTGTTGAGACGTCTGTACCAATTGTGACGAGGATACACTCCTCACGTGCTTCACTGGACTTGACTGTGGACTCACGGCGGGTGTGACCGGTCGACAAGGGATGCTTACTCCTCCATGGCACCTGATCCCACCTCTTGGTTTCCAGAGGTCCGTGTTTGTCCATTTTTACCGGATTTGTATCTATGTCCTGGACATTCTTTGGTATCTGAGGTTTTTATATAATCGAACACTATGGTTATTATAGGAGATTACATGAAATGGCGGTCATCTTTGGTGCCATCTTGAATGTCTGAAAACGCTCGAGGTTCAGCCGGTAGATTCTGAAAGAGAACACCCTAAACTACCAAAATCAATCTTTAAAAAGTATATATGACATTTCCCGGTTCCGCCATATTTCTGCCAGACTATCAATGTCGAGAATAGGCCAAAATTTAAAGCCCGTTCACCGGCATTTTGTAACATCGCCATATGAGTGAAAGATTCTTGAGTGGAACGATAAAGAACAATACAACAACATAAACAACAACATTTAGCTTGGAATATCGATTCCATTTTATATTCTCCAATAAATCTAAGGACAAAAATTATATTTCTGGATATACAGAATTACATCTTGTTTTGGTTTTTTGTTGTTTAGGGGAAATGAATATGTGCCTGGACAACAGTGTTCATACTACCGTATACGCAGAAAAAATAACGTTCTATCCATATATTTACTTCCCATTTGCGTCATTCTTAACAATTATAAAATTGATATATGTTGCTTATTTGGTAACTACTATAAGTGACAGACCATGTGTTTGCTAGGGCTAAAATAGTCCTCATATTTTTCATCAATATTTCATTATCTGTTCACCAAAATAATAAATAAAAGAAAATCCATTTTTTATTTAACAAAAATGTGATATGTATATTTATTCAGTACTTTGATTTATCAAGCACTTAACAGTTTAACAACATAAATAATGGTGCACACTAATAGTAAAATTGGAGGTGACGTATATCATTGTCACAATGTCTAATTTGCTAGAGAAGTTAAATGTGCGCTAGTGACATGTTTATCAACAATCCCGAGGATGTATATTTTGAATTGGTCATGTAAATATATCATTGATTTTGTTGTTATAAATCTCAAGACGATCATTTCTTTCAATTAGGCTTCATCAGTTGTGCTACAACTTTAACTTCTTAACTCTAAAAGAATTTAGAATTTTAAATGGTGTGTTCAGTGCAAAATATTACTTCAGTATAAAATTATCAGCTTCAACGGCTTGTACCGAATTACCAGGTATTAAGTTTATGTATAACCTCGGGGAATCAAAGGTTCACCAACAGTGACAACGACCTAGTGGTTATAAATATTATAAACATAATACCAAAGTTATAAAGCTCGATACAAATCGTGTCTGTCAATTACACTTCATCAGTTGAGCTCCAATTTTGAATAGATTATATATATATATATATACTTCGTCATGAGTTACAAGTTCTGTTTTACCTATAAGTTCAACCATTCACACCGTGTTTCAATAAATAATATTTTCTATTACTCTGTATAAGTACAAGGTATATATGAAAATCTTATTCCAAAGTATAAATTTGCAGGATGTTCAGGTTACATTATATATAAATAGGGTGAATATTGGGCAAATACGGACCTCTGGAAATCCAGAGGTGGGATGAGGTGCTATGGAAGAGTAACCACGAGTGATACGTAGACGTAACATTTATGTTCTGTAAATTGTAAACCTGTCGATTGAATTGAATCCAATCAATATCATTTGCGTCATTTAAATGTCGGAATCTAAATATATTAGATCTATAAAATGTGCGAATGCTTGAACATGATACTTGTAAGGATGATTCTTTGTTCACTTCTAAAGAAAACTGATAATATGTCTTGCTCGAACTTGGCAAGTAACTAGCTGACCAATAGAATACTATAAAACAGTAAAGACAATATAGAATCTAAAAATATCTCAGTCACCTGAATTAATTAAATCTTCCACAGGGACATACAAGTAAGGAGAGTATAAATACACTAAAGATATATACACACATGGACAAAACACAATGATTGCACCTGGACAGGATACATTGGCCATAAGACCATAACGGAAAGAAAAAACATACATTTTACATGCATATTGAATGAAAAAGATATTTTAAAATCAAAGTAGTTTTTGTTTACTTTATATGAAAAAGTTTCAAATCAATACGGCCGCACTGACATAAACACTCTCAGATATATTTAATTGAGTGTAACTAAATATTTTGATTATCACTTAATCTATGCAAACCATAGACATATATATACCAAATGAGTCCTTCGGCATTTTGCTTATGGAGCATATGATCTTTATGTGCGTATTGAAAATCACTATTCAATTTCCTAATAAACACACATAAACACACACAAACACACAGACACACACACACACAGACACAGACACACACACACACACACACACACACATATATATATATATATATATATATATATATATATATATATATATATATATATATTAATAATTTTATTTAAAATCCTTTAAATTCAGTTTAATATTTTCAATAACTTTAGTAATCAAACTTTCCGACTTTCTCATTCTTTAGGTAGTCATAAATTAAATAGAGAGAGGTGATGGACGTGCATTATAGAATATCCATAATTTCCGCATGGAAAAAGACAGAAAGCTCGTGGTCGTCCACATGACGTATTTTTTTCTCGTCGTTTTACAAAAAAAAACCCATTTTTTGATTACCAACTAAAGACTTTTCAGTTAACAACGGAGTACTGCTTTCAGATCTATTGCAGAAATATTAAAATCCATCCCAGTTGACATATCAGGTTTTCTTTCCATATGTTCATAGAATGTTCTCAATGATTGTAAACTTAAGTTAGTACTTGGAAACTGTTTCCTTCTAAATACTTTTCTCTCCGACTGATTTCTTATCCAGTAGTCATTAATTTGAATATCAGTATCATCGTAAGCTTATTTTGACGTTTTGTTGTTCATAATGCATTACTGTTGACACCATTATGGTTTGTATTCTTGACAATAAACATTAAATGTAGATGATCATGTTATTACACTAAAGGAATATGAACTCACCACCTACCTTGCACATGAACTCCATAGAAAGTAGCGAAACATATAAGCACGTAGATGGCAATCATATTTCCAACGTTGAGACGATAGGTTTAAACGGGTGCATAGCACGACACTGTCCCTCTTTAACTGAAGTAGAGTACAACCTTAACACATTTATAATTAGTGGTATGCTAGAGGCGAGGATTTGTTTATCCGTTCATTTAGATGCTTCCTTATAAAACCAAAACTATCTGAATAAATTGGCCAATAGAAAATTAATTATTACTTTCCGTCTTCTAAAATGTAACACCAATTATTTTGTTCGGGGATTGGTCCATTTCACTGTAATATACTTTAATTTAGCAAAAATGTTAACTTTCACGAATTCAAATATGTAGCGGATATTGGTATAAAATGTTTAGATAAATTATAGCAAACTGTGTATCTACGAATAACAGGTTTGGAATGATTGTTTGTTTGTTTAATGTCGTTTAACGATCCACTCAAGAATATTTCACTCATATGGAGACGTCACCAAATGCCGGTGAAGGGCTTCAAATTTTGGCCAATGCTCGTCACTTACGGCCATTGAGCAGTGAGGGTTCTTTAACACGCCGACACCTGAAAGTCTTGTCTTTTATTATGTCTAAATCCACACATATATATTTGGGATGGTGATTGATTTCCACTCTGATTGATTTGAATGTGCTCTGGGGTATTCAATAACAGTAACAGTAATTCGCAAAAATGCGCATCTGGACATTTTGTTTTTGTAGATAAAATTAATCTCTGTATTTTGGATGTATCTACTTGAAATTTGACATGATGGTTCCCTTGAGGTTTAGTTGTGCATATTACATTTTTAGAGATATCGGAATCCAACGTGGCCGACAAGCGGCTATCTTGGATTTTGATAGTTAAGGTTTGTTATCGCTATTTCTCAGAAAGCACTGAAGGGATCTGCATGAAAGTTGACATATTAATTCTCCTTGAGGTCTAGTTGTGCAATGTACATTTCCAGGAGGGCCTGGTCGCAAAATAGCTGCCAGGCAGCCATCTTGAATTTTGACAATTAAAAGTTTGTTATGTATTTCTTGAAAACCATTAACGTCTACCCGTAAGCCATAGATATTCTTGTTTGTTAACGGTAGACACATTCATTGTTGTAAAATAGGGTCATGTGGGGGTCCTGCCCCACCCCCTGAAATTTATATTATTGCTTATAACTTTAAAACCGTTCATAGCTCCACCCTTGAACCATATATATATATATATATATATATATATATATATATATATATATATATATATATATATATATATATATATATATATATTGGATTGTTATGGGGAGACATATTTAGTGGTACATATGCGGGTCTTGACCTTACCCTGGAATTTATATTTTTACTTATAACTTAAAAACCATTCACAGCCCAACACTTAAACCATATATATTATTTATTGCTAACGGGGACACATTTTGTTGTGCATATTGGGGTCCTGCCCCACCCTGAAATTTATATTTTGCTTATAACTTAAAACCGTTAATAGCCCCACCCTTAAAATATATTAAATTATTGATTATTATGGAAATTTTTTCATTGATGTACATGGGGGTTCTGCCCCACCCCCAAAATATAAATGTTTACTTATAACTTTAAAATCGTTCCCAGACCTACCCTGAAACCATATATATTATTGATTGTTATGGGAAAACACATCCAGTAGTGTATGTGGAGGTATTGCAGCAGTCTCTGAAGTATACCTGCTACAATTTACAACATTTGATATCAAAACAGGGACCAACGAGACATATAATTACGTGTAATTCTTGTTTTGTTCAATGCAGGTCAATACCAGCATGTTCATTTTTAGAGGTTGACAAGTATGGTTAAGCTATGATGGATTATAGAAGTTTATATTTGGTATTGTTATAATCTTGTGAGAAAGCGCTTGATAGATATTTAGGTTTTACTTCAAATACATTGTTGAGCCACAAAATAAGAGATAAGAACAGTCTGTCATAGATCAAATGAAGAACATTCGATGGTGGGCAAAAAGATCCCTCCGGTATTTAATCATTCCTTATTTATTTAATACTTACCCTAAAAAGTATGATTTTTACTAATATAAAAATGTCAGATACCAAAGTATAGATCATAAGGGTGTCCAGGATATTGGTACAAATCTGGTAAAAAGTTGACAAACAACGAAATCAATTCTCGTCATAATTGGTACAGACGTCTCAACAACTGCCATCGAACAGGTAACTCAATCGTTAATCGCAGGCAAGTCTGTTATACCGATCGTAAAATTTGGGAACGTTGATATCAATTGCGATTTTCGATATCCATGTATCAATAATTTGAAAATAAAATGTTCATATATGGATCACGCCCTGGCATATCAGAATTTCAATCTACATATATCTGTTACGAGATATATCGTGTTAAACTGCAAATTCAAGTTGAAAATATGTGATCTTTGATTTGTTTAAGGGCCTACACTCAATCAATTCCGTTCAAATAAAAGAGTTCACAGGATAGTAATTTATTAGAAACGTTTTCTTTTTAAAATAGATCTTTGAAAAATGAAAAAAAACTTAGTTTATCGATTGTGTTTTTATGAATAATTGTACAGAAGACAAAGTCGATAATAATATATACTCAATTTAGGTATTGTTATGAGGTCAGAATTACCCTAAAATATACCAGCAAAAAGGCCGATGTCTCATTGATGAATTTAATGTTATAAACGCTGACAATTGTATGGCAGCCAAAGTAAAGGATAATGTTTAAATACAGTTTTGTGATTAAGGAGATAAAGCCTACATGTGATGACACGTGGTGACACTTATTTCTCTGTGTATTCCAGAATGTACTACACGGACTTTAGTAGATCTCACACAATCATTACATAATCAAAGCTGTATCATTCTTCACCTCTTTTCAGTACTTTGATATGCATTGCAATGTAATGAAACTAGTTGGAGAGATTACAATCTTGAATGACCTGACAACAGTTTCACTAATTAAAAGGTCGTAACTTTGCTCGAAAACGTAGACGTAACTTCAGCTGTAAGTTAATATTATTATTTATGTGTACGTAGTTTAAGTTTTGCAAATGGTTGTATATGCTTACCAGTTAACTTTCACTAATTGTACATGTGTAATTAGTATAGTAGTTTGAAACAGATGTAGAGTTGAACGTAAGTTTATAATTACTTATACTAGTGGCACCTGATCCCACCTCTTAATTTCAAGATGTCCGTGTTTGTCACTACTTTTTACTGATTTGTACCCAAATCCTGGACATACTAATGATTTGTACTTTGGTATCCGATATTTTTTATATATCTAAATGTTATTTACAAGAACTGACTTCAATTTTAACACATGAATTGACTTGACTTTACATGTTCATGTCAAGGGTCCGAAGTCGTCAAATTTACTCAGTACTCTAACGTTTCATTAATTTAAGGTAAAACACGCTATATTTTTACTGTAACTGGACATGTTTGTAAACTGACTGCATACAATTTTAAATAATGATAAAAAACATTGTTCATTAGAATAAAATTTCAGAAATATTTTTTTTCCCCAATTTACTCAAACCAAAAAGTTTGAAAAACAAATATATATTAAAAGTTATGAGTCGGTCTGGCTCAGTCGGCAGCGCGCTCGACTCTTGATCGTGAGTTTTAGTCCAGCCGGTGGCAGGTTGGTTTCCTGTCCTTTGTAAAATCCGAGGTCCCGTGTCACAGTAGGTGTTGGCACGTTAGAGAACCCTCACTGCTCAATGGCCGTAAATGCCAAGCATAGGCCAAAATTTGAAGCCCTTTACCGGCATTTGGTGACGTTTACATATGAGTGAAATATGTTAGTGGGACATTAAACAAAATAAACAAACAAACATGAAATAGATATGAGTACATTTCGTGACCTCGGATGAGATCGTCGGTGTGTTATTTTCGACCGATGAAAAAGCGACTTCTTGTAAGCGATCGAATGGCAAAGAGTTGTAAACAACACTGAACACTCAAGATTTGTTTTCATAACCATGGATAGGTTCGAATCAACAACAATATTACAATGAAATTTTTCGGACTGACTCTTTCCTGTTATAAAATATTTACATGTACATCTCTTTTATATTCAATTTAGTACGTCGCATCTCATTGATCGAACAATACAGAGTACGTGACCTCATAGAGATTGCATTAGATCTTATTCGCAATATATCAGAAAACGGGATCGGTGAGAGATGGGATTTTAATTAGATTGGTTGCGGATGTTTTTCAAAGTAATGTTCTACGTACTAGATCTACACATGTCTATTTACTAAAACTGTCTAACAGTGAATAAATATGGTGTAATATTGGTTTTCAGGTCAATATAACACTATATCCACTCACCCAAAAGTCCATAATAATACTATATCTAGCTGTCGCTTACATATTGTTTTTATATCTCACAAATGCTCAAGTATGTCTGGGCATGTTTAATATAAAGTATAAATCTTTAGGATGTCCAGAACACAGATACAAAGCAGGCAAAATGGACAAATACGAACCTCTGGAAATCAAGAGGTAGGATCAGGTGCCATGGAAGAGTAAGCATCCACTGTCAACCGGTCACACCCGCCGTGAGTCCACAGTCTATACGTGAAGAACGAATCCTCGTCACAATTGGTATAGACGTCTCAACAGCCGCCAACGAAAAGGCAACTCAACATTTCGCCCAGTGAAACAGAGTAATCGCAAACAAGCCTATTATACCGACCGTAGAAATTGCGGAACGTTGACATCAACAGCGGTTTTCTATATGCCTGTGCCAATAATTTATCAGTGAGTAGTTTACATCTGTATATGAAATGTTCTTATGTTGAACACGGCCCTAATGGAAAAAAGGCATCATTCGGATCAGTTTTGTGAAATCTCAATATGCGGCACCCTTAATAAAAGTGTGACTAAGGGATATTACTACTTAAATGTGGAAAATTTACGATGGGAAAGCCAAAATCGTCGCATTTGTCGTATAGCTTATTTGCCAATTTCCCGTCTGTGTCTTTAGTAAGTAAAATATCTAAGTATGAAGCGTGTGTGTTTGATTCTGTTTTATTTTATGTATATTTCTAATTCGCTTGGATGTATCGCATTGACATAATTATGTATGAAAATTGTCATTATTGATTGTCAAAACGTGGTCGATATATATCTAAATGTGAAATTAAAGAACACAGTTAACTTTTTCTTCTTTTGATTCAGCAGTTTCTGAATGAAGTCTGCTCCGTATAAATAAAGGGCCAGGTCGGCCAATAATGGGACACAATTGGTTCCCATAGGAATGTCGACAGTTTGTTGAAATATTACATCTCCGAACATTACAAATATATTGTCTATTCAACATATAAACATATCGGGGAATCGCTTTTGATGTTAACATTCTGAAAATTGTATTGTCGGTATAATTATTAAGTTTGCAATCACATGTACTTAGTTTCACTAAACGAGTTACCAGTTCAATAGCGGTAGCTGAGTCGCCTGTATCAGTTGTGATAAAGGTTTTTTCCTCACTTATTTCATTTGAACTACGTATACAGTATAGAATAACTGCGGATGTGACTGGTCAGCAGGGAATTCTTATGATGGGGATGTATTTCCAGAGGTCAGTCTTTGTAAAATAGTCACCACATTTGTATGTTGTATACTGAAGATTTATACTTAGGTATATGGACAGACACCACCAAATATTTTAGCTCAGAAAGGGTAAAAGTAGAAAAAGAATGGCCATAGGCCTCAATGCTAATTTACAAAATAATAATAAGGATGGGAACCCAACCTGAAGAGAAACACAGTCTATAATGTGTCACACCCCTACCTCTCAATCCCATTCATTGATATTAACAAATAAATGCATTTTTCCAGAGAATGAAGAAGTTGTCTGTTTTTCATCAGAGAATTTGTCGCATTTCACGATTTTCTGGTAAGATGTGTTTTAGAATTGCTCTTTTTCACGATGTAACACATCTTTACTTACTTCATTATTTTGAATGATTTCATATCCATTATTTACCAATGAATTGACCATGATATCAAATAAGGGTAGAACGGTTTATCATTTTGGGGGGTTTTGTTTCTTCCTTAATAATGGAAAAAGTGACAAAATATACCATTTTCTTCACAAAAACTTAAAATTGGGGATTTTTTCATTTCTTAATGAGCATGGAACCAGTTAGAATGCACCAGAAGGTAAATAAATTTAAAGAAGAATTTCTGAAGCTCACTTTAAAAGTAAACCATGTCATAATTTGTGAGTATTATATCATCAAATTGTCTTCTTTTTTTATTGACAAGGAATGAAGTGCACCCTGAAAAATAATAAAAGTAAAGCGTTAAAACTTCTGGGATCCGCGGGGGATACCCTTACATACAACACATTTCAATAGAACTTATTGTGTAACGCGGCATTCATTTATATAAAATATGTTATGTAATCATATTTCAGACATGTCCATGTTTTGTTTCATCCCTTAATTACAGTCTCATCATGTAAGTAAATTAAATAACAGATGGCAGATAACTGAGTCTGACTTTAAAATGACTGACACTTAAATGGTGCAAAATGCTAGTCAAATTGCTTTTAAAAGGATATGACATATTTATAGTTCTGTTTCAGATGAAAAACTAATTGTCAAATTTTAATTATACTAAGTTATTTTGAAACCAGTAAAAGTCAATATCAGGTGTTAATGTTTGTCTGGTATGACCCCAAGAGAGTGTTTAAGTGACATTTAGCTGGAAGGGGGGAAGGTGTAAAAAAGGTGATTCAAACAAAAAATGCATGACTGAAAATTTAGAAAACTTAAAAAATGAAAAGGTCATGCAACTTGAATGAATAATTAGATGAGTTAATACAGAAAAAAATTTTAAATGGATACTTTTTACCTAATTATCTTTACAGGTACAGTAATTTAAAGTTTGAGTATGATAATTAGATCTCTCTACGAAAAAAAATCTCGATATTGTTGAGAATCCTATTGGACAATATTTCCTGGATTTAAGAAATTTTGAAATATTCCTTCTACAGGTTAAAATGTTGATAGATTATGAAAAAAATGACGATTTTTAGTTAAAACGCCCAAATTTCTAAAGAATTTTTTTTTATTTACAAATTATCTATTACCCAAATTTTAACACAATATGACCTATTTTTACCCACAAAGTGGAAATTCTTGTGTACAGATCAGAAGCATTAAGTTCTGGTGAAAATTTCCACCTTCGGGGGGGTATTTAGATTAATTTTTATACTGTTTACAGTGTATAACCGGCATGATGAAATATTTTACTGTGATGAGAACTATTTTATTTTTTTAAATGCTACCGGAAATGCATTTTTAATACTACTACTAAAAATACAATTTTCTTAAACATGAGATGGTTCTTACCCTTCAGATCAAACAGTAGGAATATATAGAGCTAAAGGTACAAAATACACTGCACGAGTAAAATGACAAGGTAGACCAATATGTAGATTTTGCCCTCAAAAGAAGAAAATCAACCAGTCTTTTCATTCATCCGGGCTTTTTATATGCTCAAAAAGGTCTGATTTTAATTCAAATGAGTTTAAAATTTACAATATAAACATCATTTCAAAAATATTTTGCTAAATTTAGTCACCGTTGTCTATGCATAACCATAACTATATGATTTTTTATCAAAGAACATGTGCATGTTTGTATAGGAGAGGGTGGGGTATACTTGAATTTTCCAAGTACAGATGGAATTTTATCCAATAAATGATAAAATATTAGTTCTAGGTGTAAATTATATAAAACATACAGATAAAATTAAGAGATTTCAATATGCAATCAAATGCATAATAATGTGTGTAGAGATGCAGCACACCTATCATAAATTTACACCTTGTAATGATCCCCCAACAGGTGCCCTATTTCATAGAGACCTATAATGATCTAGAACAAATCTGTTTACCTAAAGTATGAGTAAAAGTGAATCGAAATTGCAATTTAGGTGATAAAAATTAGAGAAATGACTTATTTTAAGGCTTTGGAATTCTTCATCCAGCCTACATGTGTCAAATGTGAATTTCTCTATAGGACAGACACCACCAAATATTTTCCCATAGGCCTCAATGCTAATTTACAAAACTTCAGGTCACTGTCACTCCCACGTTTATTAAATCTGAGTCAAATAAGTACCCTGTGCTGAAAGATCAATATTTTTGAAATATAAAGATAACAAAATATGCAATCAAAAGTATAGGTTGCCGTTGCATTTTAACTTCAAATTTTGCACTTATTTACAACTCGTATTTTCGCACTATTCCGCACCAAAGGAAAATATCTATTCTCAACCATATGACCCCTCCCTTTCAATTTTCAATCCCGTCAACCCTATAATTTTCAAAGTACTACCAATATTCATGTATTCTTTTGGCTCCATTCCAATACTATAAAACATTTTTTATCACCTTCATTTCACTACATTTAATGGCGAGTCATCTATTAAACTAATTTTTTCACTTTTAATGACCAATCAGATCGCTGGGCTCAGTTTTTTATACCCATTAATATTAATTGGATTCCGCACAACTTTGGGTGTCCAAAATGTCTGCGCCCATGTTGTAAACAAAGCAGGTGTTTTTCCATATGTGATTTAAAAACCTTAGTTTGTGTAGAAAGAAATTAAATCAATATGAGTATTCTTAGGATCATCTTCGGAATTAACTTTTCACAGGTTGTTTTGTCTCAAGAAAATATTTATCCATCATTGATAAAGATGTAATTAAGTTAAAATTTACAATATAAACATCATTTACATTATGCATAACCATAACTATATGATTTTTTATCAAAGAACATGTGCATATATGACTTGAATTTTCCAAGTAAATATGGATAATTATGTACCTCTAGTTTATAATACTGACATAGGTCGTTGACTTAACGGTAATACCTCAAGGTGTCAATTCCTGAATTACTAGGACAGGCAACAGTTTTGCAGACCCTTGAAACATTGTTTGAAGTATAATTGCTGCATTTAAAAATACAAGAATTAATCACAGTATGCTGCATATTATTCATATTTATATGTACTCTAGATCTGTTATATATATATATATATAGTATATATATATATATACTCTAGATCTGTTATATATATATATATTATATATATATTATATATAATATATATATATATATATATATATATATATATATATATATATTATAGTATATATATATATATGTACCTGTTAAGCTAAATATGCAGCATTTACATACATGGGAATATATGTGTACATGTATGGGTATATATGTATACATAGGTATGTAAGAGTGCGACTGTACTTGTACATGCATTTAAGTGTAAGTTTAAGTGTGCATATGAATAATAAATAACTCTATTCACAATTTAATGTTGTATGCATAGTGTATGAGAGTTTGTTGTGTCAAATTATGTTTTAAAATGTTCTACCATCAAACGACTGTACATCTGTACTTATTGAATTATATATTATATAACTAAAGAAAAAAAATTAAAAATTAGATAAAAATATTTGTACGTTTGCTAAAATGGTACTTTACCCAGTATTCATGATTTTTTTTCAGTTTTATGGATGGAGGCCTTCTACCCAGGTAAACTGACAAATTAGCTTAGGGGCTTGAACATACTTGCGTTTACCATAGAAATGACACGTTATGTCTTAAAGTGCGATGCTCTAACCGGCCATGGCGGTCACACACACACACACACACACACACACACACACACACACACACACACACACATATATATATATATATATATATATATATATATATATATATATATATATGCTTAAAGCGTTTTCTCATTAATCCATTATGTTATTTTACTTGCAGGGGCCAAATTGACCGAATAAATGGTCAGTCTATAGCCTCTGGACAGTGCTGGTTCGAGCTACACTGCACCTACAATTATATTTATGAGAAAGTTTGCTCAGAATCTCTCTTCCACCATTAAAAGTTGAATGTTTTTAGTGTGGTGGAAAAAAGAAATCTTCCCTGTATATTCAAGCATATTGATGAGTAACAGGAAACAAAATTGAATATTCTACATTAAGTAATTTTCACCACAACTTTGGCACCAGTCAAGGTCAGATTATTATTTTCTTGCTAGTCGAGGATCATTTATTTTCAAGGCCAGAATATATTTTTTTTCAAAATCTGCCAGCACCCCTCCCCTCAGAATCAAATGGTCGTCCCCTAATGTATTCTTACTTATACAGGGCCAACAATCCCACCTTGAATACCCCCTTCCATAGACATTGTGAAGAATTTATGATTAAACAGCTTGGCACTGCATACCCGTATCGATGTAACGATAATATCCAAAGTGTATGGAATCTATTAAGCCCACTGTGTAGTAGTGTTAATGTGATAAAACGTTTTAATTCAAAGGTAAAACATAAACGAAGTCACATACATCGTTCAAACAACCGACCCTACATACGTGATGTCACTTTTTCATCTCTTTTACCTTACGGTAACAAAAAATGGGCCTTCATCACATTCGCAGCAAACTTTATTCTGTTCCTTTTACACTACTTCTTGAACTTTTTCTGGAAGCAAGAATGAACCTCTACACGGATTCTTCAACCCTAGAATATACACTGAACTCCATTATAATGGACATTGCTTATCACAGACTGTTCAAGCCTACATGCGTTACAAATTATGACTGTTCTGAATAGAAACGTCTTTTCCTAAAACTACAAATAAAGGTATAGACGCTTTAAACATTGGCAATGTGCTAAATCACAAATAGTTCAGTCCTGTTTTCCGCCATATTTTAAACTGAAGACTGTTTTAAGTGGTCCAGAAGAAGTAACTGAACTTGTTTCTTTATTCATACGAAGCAGACTTCATTCAGAAATCAAAAGAAAAAAGTTAGCGGTGTCCTTTAATTTGACATTTAGATATATCGATGACGTTTTTTCAATTAATAATGTTACATATGTCAATGCCATATATCACAGCAAACTAGAAATTAAAGATACAACAATATAGAATTAAACACACACGCTTCATACTTAGACATTTTACTTACTGTAGAGACAGGGGGATTTACAACTTGGCTATACAACAAACGCGACGATTTCGACTTTCCCATTGCACATTTTCCACATTTAAGTAGTAATATCCTCAGTCACCCACATATGGAATTTATATTTCACAAATGATCAGATATGTTAGGGCGTGTTCAACATATGAACATTTCATATGTAGATGTACACTACTCACTGACAAAATGTTGACACAGGGATATAGAAAACCGCGTTTGATGTCAACGTTCTGCAAATTTTACGGGCGGTATTATAGTATTGTTGCCTTTTTGATGACGGTCGTTGATACGGCTGTGACGAGGATTCGTTTCTCACGTATTTCATTTGGACTTGTCTGTGGTCTCATGGGGATGTGACCAGTCGACAGGGGATGATTTATGGCACCTGATCCCATCTCTTGGTTTCCAGAAGTCCGTGTTTGTCCGTTTTGCCGGATTTGTATCTTTGTCCTAGATCCTAAAAATATATAACATATAAGTTTTATATTATATAAACACGTTCACATCCTCATATATTATCTATATATTAATTTTTTTCGAAAATGCACATCCTGTGTTGATACTTAAGGTCCATCCATTTGCAGTACCAATTTCAGATTTCGAAGCAAGGGTTATATTGGACTGATAATTGGCGGGCCATTTTATCACCCATACTCATTCTGGATACTATGTTTGACCGTTTCTCTTCTGACGTGTTTGGTCCATGGTTTGGAATTGCAATACCAATTTCAGACTGATAATGGGATGTACATTCCACTGGTTATAGGCAGGCCATTTTCAAAGACTTTGTCCAACTTTTTTTCATACTCGCATGTTTTATTTCTGGCACCGCTTGATGTATTGTTATCATTAAAACTTTTGTAATTTCTAAGCAATGGCTTCCATTTCCCAACCACCAGAGCTGGTGAGAAATAGTACCCTTGAGAATCCAATGATGATAATATTATCTCCCATAGACTTTTTCTGTGCATGCGCCCTTCAACAATACTTTTCTTATTGTTCTATATACATATATGCAGTAGCTGCATGGCTCCAAGTTGCAGTAGTATATTTAATATCTGTACCAAGGCATACTCTCATAACCTCATTAGACGGAGAGCTGGTAGATGCCCTAACATACATATGCGATCGGAACACATGCATGTCATCAAAGAAAACACTACATTCTTGATTGTAAACTTCCAGTCACATGGGGTGTATACGCCGCCATGGCAGCTGCAA
The DNA here is from genome assembly GCA_030159075.1 of Atrina japonica. Lineage (NCBI taxonomy): Eukaryota > Metazoa > Mollusca > Bivalvia > Pterioida > Pinnidae > Atrina > Atrina japonica. The sequence goes on along the minus strand of BROG01000329.1, from coordinate 171,131 downwards.
ACAGAACGAACAAAATCAATTTGTGTGGTTTGATACCACTTACCAGCATTGGTAAATATACCAAATATCGATAAAGCTATGCATCATTTTCGTATCATATCTAGAAACTCAGGTGAGAGAAAATCAATAAATCTCTGTAATAAAAACATGCATCCGCAAAAATATTGGAACAGTGTATGCAACACAGTCTCTATTCCCCAGTAGGTATGGTCAGCAAAAATAATCTCAGACACCAATGCATAGATCTATAAGATGTCCAGGCCATAGAAACATATCTGGTAAGAATAAACAAACACGGATCTCCGTAATCCAAGAGGTTGGACCAGGTATCACGGAGTAGCAAGAATCCCCTGCCGACCGACCACAGTCACCGAGAGTCATCAAAGGCAATGAGATGGCTGTCACGTGACAAAGCATGCGAAACACTCCTACAAAACTTATCAAGTGTGATAATGTATTAAGAAAGAGAGGCACATGAGAGAAATTATAGTTTAGCTTTTGGTCCGGCAAAAAATATACAAACAGCTGCTATTTCTCAGTCTGATGTACAGGAAATATGATAGGAAATATCAACTAAATTTCAGGAATCGTTACTTAGAAACATTGAAAGTTGATATTATTAGATTCTAATTATGAAATTGAAAACATAAATTTATTTTTAATCAAGCGGCGGGATAAGAATTTTTTTAAATTTCAGGAACAGGTTCAAATCACTTGGACCTTCTGGACAGTACCAGGTAAATACTGTATTGGGTGTCCAACCATGATAACCACTTTGGAGCAAAACGGTTTTCAATATCAAGGGTAGGATTAAGTGATCGTGATGATCGTTAAGAGAACGGTTCATAACAGATTCATAACTACCTTGCAATAGAACATTAATAGATTTCCTGATACAGACGTGATACCAGAATTTCCATGCATTGATCCAGCAGAAATGAAGAATGTAGAAACATACGACGTAGAATTTTATACACAGGATAAAATACAGGTATAATTAAAACAACTATCTTTTATAACCACTTCTAGAAAATATCTTAATCATCGTATGGTTAAAATATATCAAGATAATTTTTTTTTCAGACACTTGCATTTTATTATAAATCCCTACTTCATGAATCTGACGAGTCATTCATGAGTACTAGATATTTATGTTACCCATGCACAACAACAAAGACGTCAAAATTTTCCCTTTAAAATTTGTCAACAAAATGCAGTCAGCTTAGCCTACCTAACGGAGCCAAGATATGTGTGCTGATGTACATATATTTTTTTACTGACACACAACAATTCAATACATACAATAACATTATATTTATATTTCATTGTATTTTATCTTTCAGATTCAGTGTTCAAAACAGAACAGAACAGATTATCCCAAAACGTGCTAAACAATCTGAGGATAGTTTCTATTGAAGGGCCAGATACAATATACTTCAACAGAGCAGCTGAATCATTGCAATATATAGTTAATAGAAAACTTAACACTGAGATTATAACTGGTGAAATTTAATTGAATTACTCTTGATATGAAATGTGTAATATGAATAAAACTCTTTTGAAATTCATTTCGATAACGATCGTGTCATCTATATAGGGTAAAATATGTTCCATGGTTAAGGTTTCATACATGGAGATTCCTGTATTATGCAATCCAATTATTTACCGCAAACGGAATCAAGAAAGTTAAATAAGAAGTCTGAGTATATAGTCATTGTTTTAGTATGATGCTGAAGCCTTTATTACGAAAATTTCATACATTTGACACAATGTTTTGATAAGAAAGAAAATTAAAAAATGACAATGGCCAAAGAACTGAAAGATACGATGCTCATTTTCCTCAGATATATTTCTATTTCATTATCGCTGTTCGCAGGTACATTTTTTAGAATTTCAAGTATATAAACTAAAACGACAACATGTCACTTAACAACGCTTTTCTTTATCTGACATATTTACCGTGACATAAATATAAGATTGTTGTAACAGACCTGGACTTATATAATATTGCATTTTTATGATAGTGATAATTACTATATAAACTATAATGTTTATATATTTTTATTTCACTCTCCAACTGTTTATTTCTACATTCCAGACGCTAGCCCTTTTCATATCTCTACATGCGATTAAGTTAAAAGGAATATTGAATTTCGCACTTAAATATCGACACGTAAGTAAAGGTTTTAGTGGGCACCATCAAGATAAGGTAATTCCTGTGATAATATATGATTCACTTTTTCTAATGATTAGGATTTACTTCCCTTGGTTGATTGCGAAGGCGTGGCATTGGGATATGTATGTGTAGTATTACGACTGCCTCTGTGGATCAGGTAGCTGTTTTGGAGACAATGAATATTTATTATTGAATTCTGAAAGATCGGCAATACAGATATTCATCATCCAATATTCGCCAGGAGTAAGAAGTTTAAACAATGTGTTAATTTGTAGGTTAACATGTTTTTGTTACATAATTGTATTCGGAATCCATAAGAAAAACGATCCAAAATGTAATTATAGACCTATTTCTTTATTAAGTATTATAAGTTAAGTGTTTGAAAGATGAGTATTCAAATACGTGTATGATTTAATTATTGATAATGGATAGCTAACTACACACCAGTCAGGATTTTATGAGATGGGGTGGGGTGTTCCACAATAAATCACTACTTATCAAATAACTTCGAGCTAGTAGTAAAACACCAGTGGTGTTTTCTCCGACTTAGTTAAATCGTGTGATAGTGTAAGACATTAACGGTTTGTATTTAAACAGAAACAAACTGGGATTCAATAGAATTCATTAGAGTAGATTAGGTTCTATTTATCTATGTCATTGTAGAGAATTCTCTCTCTCACACACACACACACACACATATATGTATATATATATATATATATATATATATATATATATATATATATATATATATATATATATATATATATATATATATATATATATATATATATATAGTAAAAATGGGCAGTGCGCTTTAATCGGAATAAACCTGAAAGACTATTAATTAGCGGGGGAAATATTACACATGAATCACCATATTCAATAACATAGACACCAATGTTTTACTATAAATAGTAACTGTCAGTGGGGAGAGGACATCGATTATGATATAAATAGGAACTTCGATCTACTCTAAAGAAATTATACATAATATTATTAACATAATACCAAAGTTATAGTTTTATAAAAGAGACCAAAACAGAGGCTCAAGACGATCGTTTTTCTCAAAGTAAGACGGTTGAAAATTGAATTAGTGAGGAAAAGACTTCTAACAGTTTTTTCTTCATTAGACAAATTCCGGAGTATGACGATATCATTTATGGAATTACCCAGAATATGGTAAACAGAAATTAGAAAAGGGTAAACGGTGAAGCTGCACGAATTGTGATTGGTATAACAAATTAATAAGCTATTCATTGTGAGAAACGTTACGAAACAGTATCAAAAATAAGAATAGTATATTCTTCCCCAGCAGATGTTGCTTGCTCTAAGGGGACGCTGACTGCATTGGTACACATGGTCTCATCCCGTTTGAGAATCGCAATTGTTCTTCATCATTTGTATATCTGATTTGTCCTGTTATAATGGACATGTAGTTTCGATTACCGATTGGTTCTTACACTTCAGATCCTACAAGTGTGTTTGTTTTATTTTATACATTATTTGTTTGACTGAGAAAATGATAACATAAATCATTACTTTTATTACTTATATGTGTGATAAATTATATGTATAATTATGTACTGTGTCAAAAGATTATTTCCTAATCATATTTATCGTCTCGCCTGCGAAGCAGAAGCGAGACCTAGGGATCACTAAATAAATTCCGTCAGGAGGCGGCATCAACATTTCGTTTCCGGTGCAGAACAACTAAACTACTGGGTGGATTAAAACCATAGTTCACACAAATAATCTTCATATATCCTAGATGTGCCTTTTAGGTTACTAAGGTATCTAGTTTCTTGAAACTAGGTCACAGTCATTGAGAAAAGTTGCCAGGGCAGAAATCCTAAACTACTGGGTGGATTGAAACTGTACTTCACACAAATAATCCCCCATGTACCCTAGATTTGCCTTTTAGGGTACCGGAACTGGTCTGACCTGATTTCTGGAATGTATGTCGCGGTTACTGTTTTAATCATTATTGATAATAAGTCACAGGCGAAGGAAACATATAGCTCCCTGGAGCTCTCGTAATTAGAATGGATGGGGAATTAAAATAAGATTTAGGTCTTTATTTCCGGTCTCTAATTTTGAATACAATTTCACTGTTTGAACAATCACATATTCTTAAAAGTTTAGGAGAAACTATTAAGCTTGTGCATAGTATAAGAATTTATATCATTTATGCAATAAGTTTTGTTATCAGTAAAATTTTATAAATTTAATAAATCTTTAAAAATGTAAGGGAGCTGAAATTCAATGCTCAGAATTTGTTGACCTAAACATAGAATTACATATTTCAGTTTTACAAAAATGTACTAGGCTTGCAGAAGTACTTCAAGTACTCGTCCGCTAATTAGTTCAATAAGAAAGACGAAACTTTTAAAGGTATCTGTCGACAACTGTGCACTTGAAAAACACCGAGACAATTAAATAATTGCGTCTATCATTCTATTTACTCGATCACAAAAGAAAACAAAACCTTTTTAGTGGAACAGCGGTCGTCTCAGACTTAGAGGGTTCAGATTGGAAGGTGCACCAATAAACAATGACTATTTGCTGTTCCTCCTTTTATTACATGTACTCTGTTTTTAGATTTATGGTTTTGTTTAGCTTTTGTTTTACCGACACCAATATTTTTTTCTGTTTCTCCGATTTTTTCCATACGTCACGCGACTTTTAAATAATATTGAAGCTGAAACGAATCTTCGGATATAAACGAATGAAAAGTATGTTGGGCAAATTCGAATATAAAATAACCATTAGAAGATACATGTATTTGGTTTGCAGTTTTATAAGTATTAGTACATCTAATTTACATGGAGAGTATGTGATATATCATCTTCCGTCACGGACGTCCATTGAAGTTATATTTAGCTTACATGTTTTACAGTAGCAATTTAAATTTTCATAATTGATTATAAATCAAATTGTGTACAGGTCAGACATTGGGTGTAGCTCTGTGTCAACAGTATTCAATATTCAGGTGAATTTGGAACTAATGCAAATACATTCGTTCCCTTGAGTGGCCTTTATAGACAAGTTTGACTGTACATTTCTGGCTATTACATGTTGAGTTAAACATAATCATATCATTTCTAAAAAATAAGTTATCAAAATTATGAATTTCATCCAGAATAAACAAATATTTCAACTAAATCAAAATATTGGAATATTACAAAAGATGATGGTATTTTGACTTCTTTTCAATTAGTCAACCCCACACTCAACAATTTTTCATATGGTGGAGGAAAGAACCCGTATACAATGCACCCAGGGAGAGACCGCAATTAAACTAACAAACTTTCTCACAAAAATCGGCTTCAGTTCTAGTGAGACTTGATCCTGCGCTGACAAAAAAATGAGACACTCACTTCATGGTTCAGACCGCGATTTTCTAACCATTCGGCTCCGATGATAGAATTTAACACTAATTATATGTACAATATATAAATGTACATTACAAATGGTCCTTTTTATTCAGAAATCAACTCATTCCTAGGATTGTCTCATTTAGGTGCCAGATACCAATTACTTAGCACCCACATATTTTGCCAAACCCATTAAGATATTGGAAGAACAATTTTTTAGGAAACATTTGACCGCATTATTTGTCAGCAATCAAAGTCAGAATTGGGTACAGTTAACATGCATTTCTACGTTAAGATAAGGAACATCAATAACATGACTGCTCCTTTGCCCTGTAATATTTCGTTTATATTACGTCTAAATCAAAATATTATTTGCCCTTTACCGGCCAACCCGGCAGATTTGGGCAGTTTATCCTATTACATTAAAATGTATAATAGATAGAGAAAAGTGAAAGGAGCAAAAATCTTCAGCACGCAAACATCTAATAAAAGTTAATAAGGCCAAAATTGTTAGGTCGCCCCTTATGGAAGTTATTCCCCGTTTTATTTTCAAATTTGAGACATTTTTAGTTCTTGTTAAGAACCAGTGGGTCATTTTAAACCAAACTAGGCATGTATCATCCCCATATGGTTTGCGAATGAAATGGAGCTAGGCCTATAGGGGTCCAGAACTCGGTATATCTTTGAAAATATTCTCATGAACCAATGATCATATGACTTTCAAATTTTGTAAGCATGATTATACAGTGAGTATATACAATGTTTGTGAATGAAAAGGAAATGTGTTTTTAAACGGTCCTCTAGGGGGCACTTGAATAACATAGGGTACTGTTGTATACAAATGGCTTAATAGCTCAAAACTGACTGACTTTTTGTATACAAAGAATGAGAAAGTTGTTATTTAACGGATCATTTTGACAAAATTTCAAGGTCATGATGTCAAGGTCTCAGAAACATAAAATAAACAGAAAGTTAAAGTTTTTTTCTTCTCAAGAACCAGTGAACTAATTTTAACCAAATTGAAACTTGACTCGAAAATTTTCTCTGGTGACCGTTAAGGCCTATTGGGCAAAAATGGACAAACATGGACCTCTGGAAACCAAGAGGTGGGATCAGGTGTCATGGAAGAGTAAGCATCCCCTGTCGACCGGTCACACCCGCAGTGAGTCCACAGTTGTTAAGTTCAAATAAATTACGTGAGGAACGAATCCTCGTCACAATGGGTACAGACTTCTCAACAACTGCCAACGAAAAGACAATTCAGCATTCACCCAGTGAAACAGAGTAATCGCAAACAAGACTATTATACCGACCGTAAAATTTTGAACGTTGACATCAAATGCGGTTTTCGATATCCCTGTGTCAATAATTTGTCAGTGAGTACTTTACATCTGTATATGAAATGTTCATTTGTTTAATACGCCCTGGCATATCGGATCATTTGTGAAATATAAATTCCATATGCGGGTGACTGGGATGTTACTACTTAAATGTGAAAATTTACGATGGAAAGCCGAAATCGTCACTTTTGTCGTATAGCTTAAGAGTCATTTGGTGGTTGTAATAGCGATGAAAATATGTCATTGCAGTTTACTCTGAGATGCCAAATCTGTCTGCATTTGATGTATACTTTTCTTTAGTTAAAATGGTCCATAATTCTTATAGTGTTGTGTTCCTGTAGACACTTATTGTCAACTCCGATGTGTAAGATCAGTATCTAGGTCACCGTGTAGAACTAAATTGTGAGTGAACGTCCCAGATGGCTGACGACTAATTTTCAAATGAGGTTTGAATTCAAAGACGGTATACATGGACACTTTTCCCTCTACATACCGGTATGCTGTGATTCTGTTTAAGTTTGTCCTTAATATCTGTAATGAAGAATATTGGTAATTTAGGTCAAATGAATTCTCCAAATATTTTCACTCAGAAATACAACAAAGGTTGTATTCTTGGTAACTAAGATGCAGTAACAGCATTATCGATGTCTAAAATTATTTGTACAAGTTCCCATTAACTTAGTGCAATACTTATCATGAAAGGTAACTGCTTGTAGTGGCAGCGCGTTCGACTCACAAACCAAAGGCCCTAGGTTCGAATCCCTGTATCGGATCATACCAAATACTTTAAAATGTTTGATTGTTCTTTACCTAGCGCCGACAATAACAAGTAAAAGCCACAGATCTTTCAGATGTGACCTGCGGCCGTCATAATATCCTTGTTTGCAATTACCCCGTTTCACCAGATGAGTTCCTTGTTCGATAACGGTTCTTGAGTCGTCTGTACTAATTGTCACGAGGGTCTGTTCCTCACTTATTTCATTTGAATTTGACTGTGGACTAACAGTGGGTGTGACCGGCCATCAGATGAGATGATGCTTACTCCTTCACGACACTTGATACCACCTGTGGATGTATTCTGGACATCCTTAAAGTTTATACTTTGGTATGCGAGATGTTTGTTTCTAGCCTAGCCTTACTTCAGTATAGCGGAATTATATTGACCAAGTCATTTTTGTATATATATATATATATTATTTCAGTTGCTCGCAATTTGACCAACAGTAAAGAAATGTGTTAAGGACTTACAACATATACCGGTTACAATCATAGTCTAACGAAGGCAAAGTTATAGTTTTACAAAAGAACAGGCCAGAATAAATGCTCAACACGATCGTTTAAGTCAATACGACTTCAGCAGTTGAGGTCGAATTCAATATGCAGTGTAAATGTTTGTTTCCGAACAAAGTGGTATCATACAAGGCCAAATGCTAAACCTAAATGTATAACAGTAATGTTCTACCAAATTAAAGACTGTTGAGTTAGGAAAATCTTAAAGTTGAATCAAAGACGCCTGGTAACAGTGAAATTCTAATGATCATAGAAAGGATACTGATGTAGAATATGATACAGGTAATGAGAAGTCAAAAAAGATACACCTGTGTCTGAAGATAGAGCCATATTCACTGGTGTATAGGGGGATTTAAAACTAGCAGTGTTAATATTAGTATCATGTCAAACTTAAGACTCAAGTCTCAAACTTAAGACTTAAGTCTGAGTTTTACTCAAATATTTGAGATTGCTTTTTTATTAAATCTGAGAAAACTCAAATCATTGTATTTCCCGAAAAACTTTCAGTCGAATATTTTGCTGAATTTGAGTAAAAGCTCAAGCTCTAGCAGACTTAAGAAAAATATGTTACTTAAATATAGCTATAAGACAACGGAAAAGCGTATACCTCTGATTAAGAATTCCGTTTATACGGGATTCAGGCAGGGTAACAACACTTAAACTCGAGTCCAGTGTTTTCGGGAAATTATGTTACACAACTTGCATGTCGAAATTGTGTTTGAAATTATCCTTTTCAAATTCCACTCAGCTAAGAAATGAGTAAGTAAGCTGCGAGAAACGAAACTTGAGAAAACTTTCAGCAGAGTTTAAATTTGAATTTTGAGACAATTTTATGAGAAATCCAGCCCTGACATGGGTTCCTTCCCATTACTCAACACTATTATCCTAACAGACACTGCCAAAGACTGAATTTACGATTCTAATTTTGTCAAGAAACAATATCTTCAAATGATGGCTCTAAAACTGGTCAGAAACCAAATTTTCAGAATAAAAAAATGAATCTCCTATTTATGATGAAAATATCTTACAACTTGTCAGTCACGTTTTTGTTCGACATCTGGAACATGGACAAAACCCGGTTGGTACCGGTAAGTACCCCTACATCCGCGATGTTACTAATTCATGTATACCCGGGAGACGACACCGGTCTTCCACAAGAAGCTGGCAAAAAAATCAGCTTACTAGGTTTCTGTACTTACCAGCAGTGAAACCGAAAGTTAAGTAACCTGCTTATAAATTTATCATCTCGTCTTTTAAATACTCGGACCTCGAATTGACCACTCCGGTCCCTAAGATTGGTCGTAATATAGTTTTTAATGTTGAAGGCGAGAACTCCGTACAATGTACCACACGCGTTCCGCAAGTAGTCAACTGGAACAACGCCCAACCGGTTTAATTTGTCGATTAATCTATCTTTCTGACAACATGTTTGTCTGGTTATATTTTAATTATTTTTGTAACATTTGCGACGGCTGTGGAATGCTAACACGGGACGCTGTTGCTTTCCGGACACCTGGTCCCATCCCGTGTGTAATTGGCAATTCTTCGTGTTGATATCGCTGTTATATCTATATTGTCCTAATGGACCAAGGTTCCAATATCCATTGGTTCTCATTACATTTCACATATTTATCTATCTATTTTTCTTTTCAATCTAAACATTTTTCATTCGGAATATTTAACACTGAACTAAATGATTAGTCATTATGGTTAAAAACCACTGAATTGTAGAAATACATTTAGTTATCAGATCGATAAATGATGTGGTCATTACCTAAGACAAATTGATTGATAATAGAGAGATGCATTTCTCTTTAATTTGATTGATCATTGGGAGATAGATCGGAACCAAAGATTTACAGTTCGATGATGAAACAGATTAATTCAAGAGTATAACAAAATTGTGCGCTTCTGACATGACGGAAAAAGAAAAAAATACTGAAACCGTTATGTTCGGTAATACCTTGCTCGATCTGGTGACATATTCGTTGCTGTCAAATGATTAGTCGCATTCCGTGGAATAATGTTGAATTCACAAAAACAAATTCTCTACGTACTGAATATTTATTTGCATAGACGTTGCATAAATTTCTACACCAATTAGTTTACTAATCGCAGGAGACACGTATCTAATTAAATATTATTAAAAATATGGTAGAGGAATCGGAAAACGAGGTTGTCTGAGATCCAAAACAAGTTGTTTATGGTCAATAACACAATCGAGACCCAGCATTTAATGTACAAGTCCTCAATTGTATATCATGCTATGTTACTTTCATTAAACCTTGTTAAACAGGAAATACATGGTGTTACGATGGAATTATTAACGACAGATTTATACTAATTGCAATTTATCTAAATAAACCACGATTTAAAGCGGTATGAGCTGTCGTAGATGAAAAAATTACATGCCCATTTTATGTAATATTTTATCTCGTATATATCCCAAACAGACCATCGGGTGGTAAGAATAATAAATGCATGCATATAATTGCCCCATTCTTGCTAAATGTAACCCGTAATATTAGTTTGATATCATTCTGGCCATTACACATTAACTTTCGGTAATTCTTAAGAAGATTATCAAGTGTCCAATAACGATGTGTTATTTGAAGCTAATATATATTCTATTCTTATTAACATTTGAGTTTTTTTTCTTGTACAACATCATATCATACCTAAATCAGGCAAAGCTTGTCTTTTCCGTTGTTTCAAAACACTCGTTTCTGAAATTGTCCACGTGCCGGGTATATCGGGTGATCTCGACCCATTTTAACTCGCCCCATCGCATACTCGGTTATGTCATTCTTGACAAATATGAACTGCACAACTCCACCGGTCATGGCGGCACGATTGTAAAACATGAGGTACGCAGTTATATTGTTTAGATTTTGGCATGGTCAGTATTAATTTCAGGTTAACATTAAAGACTGGAAAATAACAATTTAGTGACCTTATATTTTAAAATTTAAAATAGCGTTGAAAAGCACATAACTATCATAATACATGAACTTTCCAATAAAAATCACGTCCAATATATTAAAATTAAAAAAACGCAGAAAAGATCTTTTACAACGTTTTGGGGGTTTGATCGGACAAACATGATCATAAGTGACAGCTTATATCACTTTAATATCCAAGATGTTGATGACAGTATCAATCACGTGAAGCACGATGGTTGACAATCTCTCGTCCGATTCAATTTCTCATATCAGACCTCAAAGCTCTCCATCAGGTGTGTTCCTTAACTCCTCTGGAATGTGAATTCAATCAAATTTGGTGGATTGTTTTAACTCAGCGAGATCACATATGACTTACTGGTCTTCACTCCTAACGCTCGTTGGAGTTACTGGCCATGGACTTTAATTCCGTGAATGATTAAACTCCTTGGGCGCAAATCGTCTCATCGATGCATTTTTTATTAATTATTCTTTAAATCAGGAGTATTCACGCACATAATAATATGAATACGTCAACATCTAGTATGTTTATTGTTCAACCTATTTAGATCGTGCGTAGGTGTGCGTGTGTGTGTAGGCGTGTGTGTGTGTTTGTATGTGTGTGTATGTGTATGAGGGTATGTGTGTGCGTGTGTTTCAAATCGTTTTTGTCATTTAGTTTACTACTTAGATTGATATACAATGATAAAAATAGAGATATACACAGACATAAAAATTCCTAAACACAAAGTCATATTCTGTGAACATTACTTGTGGAACCAGGTTTGGTTCTTTCTCAATTGCATTTGATTACCTCAACCTTACTATTTGTATGCATACCTCACTGAACCTGACCGTATTTGAACAAAATACAGTAAAACCTGTATATAGGGGCCACCCAAGGGACCAGAAAATATTGGCCTTTATGTGCAGGTGACCCTTATACACAGGGTCAATTTAGTTGATGTATGCAGTCAAGGGACTTGAAAAAACTGGCCTTTATAAACAGGTGATCCTTATATAGAGGTGACCACTATAGCAGGTTTTACTGTATATAGAAATATAAGATTGTTTGGGTGTATAACACTTATTGATAGTGTACATCAAGTACAAGTAGTAAAAACAGAAAAAAATTGAAATAATATTTTTTGTTGGCAAACACAGTAAATGTCCCGTTAAGTCTCAGAAGACGCGTCATGTCGTATGCTAAGCGCTTTATGAAGAAACATGTCACTACCTGTGTTAAAAAGTTTCAGCTGAGATCGGACAGTGGCTGTACCACTAGCTTGCTGGGCCAGCACTATAATCACTTATTCAACGCTTGCGATACCGTAATTCAAAATATGAAATGCTAACCAAACGACGACTGCTATTTCAAAAAAAAAAAAAAAAAAAATAAATGATGACATTGTAACGTCACACAATACAAGTGCTATGTGTGTCTCATCAAGCGAGACAGAAATTTGATTCGAAAGTTAAAATGTTTTGCTCTCCTGGTGTGATGACATAGAAAGGAGATAATTGGTGCCGCATATAGACAACGACTTAAAACTGCATATTTCAACTACTCATTCAGAATAATCCACCCGATGTTATCTTATCTGTTCAATGTATAATAAGAGATGTAAAAGAAAGGTCTGGGTTTTAATGGAGTGACAAAGAAAATAACTGCCTAAAGTACTCTAGCTGATGTGACGGAGAAGAATGATATGTTTACCCACACTCTTTTGTTTTGTAACTTGCCAGATTTCTCTTTACGATTTAAAAATGTATAGGATCTTACCCGCTACGCCACTACTTAGAATCTTGATCGCGTATGGCACAGCTGGTAAACTTTTCATCTCTGCAATCATACAGTTATGATACAGAGTCCGTATTGCACAACAGCTGGATACGGACATTCCACTGCAACTTCTTTTCTGAATGGAACTCCATTCATCCAAAATATTTGATGACGTATTTAAAACAGGAATTATGTTTGAATGTCTACACAATTTGATAACTATATATACAATAATCCACAAAAGTTTCTATATAAAAATCATAGATATCAAAGTATAAATCGTCAGGATGTCCAAAGTACAATTTACAAATCTGGTGAATGTTGGACAAACACGGATTTCCGGAAACCCAGAGGTGGGATCTGATGCCATGGAGGAAAATTACCCTGGACTCGAACTCACGACCTCACGATCAAGAGTCGAGTGCACTACCGACAGAGCCAGGACAGCTCAGGATAGTTTGTTAAACAAATGTATATTTCTTATATGGAGACGTCTTCAGCGATTGGTGAAGTGTCATAAATTTTTATTTTTGCTAAGTACGCATGTCAGTGATTAAGAAACTTTTCATGTCACACACATGATGTGACACTAGACATGGCGTTTCAGTCTCGTAATAATGTCTTTTAATTACATGTCTAATACCTAAAGGTTCATTACTAAAGATATTTAGGTTCGTAGATCCAAATCCCAACCGCTCCGCCTGAAACAAGGATTATCATTAGAGCGACAAAATGTGTCCTGTATTTTGGATCCAGAGTGTTCAATCTTAAACGGGACTAGAAACTGAATTCCCAACTGCCCTGGAGTATACGATTGCAGCCAGTTCTAATGGTGGGGTAAATATGTACCCGTGGAAAACCACTACCTGTTGACGTTAGCAGGTGCCGGGACTATTCATTTGCCATTTCCAGGCCGTAGACTTCTTTTGGCTGGACTAGATACGTGACGACGGTGACGTCTGTAGCATTACAGAATGTTGTTTGGAGAGACTAGTTTGACAAATGCCCGTGGCCCGATTTCTTTACCATCTTTGTAAGAATGGAGCTGAGGTATGCAATATGTGAAATACTTATGCTCGTCTCCCGTGTGAAAAGGAATAACGTGTCTTACCGAATGTATCATATATCACTTATTTTTTTATTTATTTTATTTTTCGTTGCCTAATACCAGAAAACTGCTGCAGAAATTAGCTTTTGGGGGATCGCATGACTTTCTAATGCGTCTTTTTTGTAATTCAATTCAACTCGCGTGACTGTGAAGTGTGTTATCGTGTTTGACACGGACGTTGTTATCTAGATTTTTATTTCATATACGTGTACATTGTATTTCTTAAATCCATTATTAAGAATTACTTTCGTGTTTTGGCCATCTGTGTCTGGTATTGCACTTACAATTTTTATTTTAAAATATAAATTTCAAACAAATTAAAGTATATTTAAAAAAAAAACAATAGAAAGAAAAGATTAACACCAAACATAAAACAAAATGGAAGTGTTGAACCTGTAAAGTATGAATTTCCCTTAATTTGTTTTACAATACGAGTAATAAAGAGTATTGATTGACCTACCGATGACTGTGACAAAATAGATATATAAAATTCCTATAAATTTTGTGAAAATTCCACGTTAAACCCAGGCACTTTTAATGAGAACTGCAACTGATTAACTGAACCGTATTATTTATATAGGGATACCAAACTGGACCATAGCTTATTCTCACAAAACATACAGGAATTATTATAGTTTTTATGACTGTGTATATGTTTTCTTTGCTGTTGTTTATCAAGTACAAGTTGTAAAAATAGAAAAAAAAAATGTTAATAATGTTTTGGTAAACACAGCTATTGTCCCTTTAACGAAGTATTTTTTCTTCTATGAACACCATCTTAGCCATGCGATTCTGGTATAAGACAACAATAAATAAATAAATAAATGGAAAATTAAGTGATATATGATACATTTAGTAAGACACGTTATTCCTTTTCACCATGGAGACGAGCATATGTAATTCACATATTGCATACCTCAGCTCCATTCTTAAAAAGTTGGTGAAGAAATCGGGCACCTTCTCAACAATTTGATTTGATAGTAACAAGGTTGTGGTCGTTCCATTTTAAAACCAATAAACTGTTAATTGTGTCATTGTGAACACGATGATGAATGGCACCTCCCTTAGATGTCTTCATCTTCCAGAGGACATTTTTCCAAATTGTTAATTCTGAGATTCCCTGTGGCATTAGTGCCTTTTACAGATAGGATATCTATAACACAAAGAGTGTCCAGTGAAATGATTATCGATGTAAAGTTTGAAAAGTTATTCTTCAGTAAGTTCTAACAAGAGGTCAAGAATAACTGTTCCGCCTAGTCCAGAATTTTGCCCTGTCGAGGGTTTCGGCACTGCAGTATGGTTGGAATCGTACGACATAACCAGTGTCAGCAGCCTACACCCAATATTTGAAGCCATACCTCACAGGTTTACCTCTAGTATACCGTTTTGAAGAGTTTTGAGAAAGTTGGAAGAAATGTAGACATTTTACGTTGAACTAATAATAATATCGGCAAAATTTTCCTATTTTGTCATTTTGTGGTAAACTGTTGTGACAATAATATAATTATTAAGATCAAATCTATTCCGGCTCATAAGACGTACAATACTATCAATAAGCAAATCTTTACTGTTTCCCAGTTCATGGCGACGACGATCGAGGAAGAGCTGAGTTGGTTTCTTTGTTTATACTCAAGAATATTTCACTCATATGGAGACAGCACCAAATGCCGATTGAAGGGCTTCAAATTTTGGTCTATGCTCGGCACTTATGGCCATTGAGCAGTGAGGGTTCTTTAACGTGCCGACACCTACTGCTACACGGGACCTCGCTTTTTACTGTCTCATCCGAAGGACAGGAAACCAACCTGCCGCCGGCTGAACTCGAACTCACAACCTCACGATCAAGAGTCTAGCGCGCTACCGACTGAGCCAGGTCGGCTCAGGAAGAGCTGAGTAGCCTGTAGAAATTATTAGAATGGTATAGGAAAACTCTCATTTCCTCATTGTCAGTTTTATTGTCAGTTTTGAAACCATTATCACCCTTTTCACGATATAAATACAGGTTGGTAAGTTCACCCATGTCATCAATGACGCCAGTGTCATTCCTGAAGTTAGGTAAGAGGCAATTCTAGTGAGAAACAATGGAGGTTGTATTTGAGGTCAATCTTTCGACACAACAATAGTATCTATAAATTCGTATCGCAAGGTCAGCTTTACAGGAGCTGAATGTTTTGACTGTGAACTAACGGCGGGTGTGACCGGACATCATAGGATGCTTACTCCTTCATGGTACCAGACTCCACCTCTTGATTTCCAGAGGTCCGTGTTTGTCCAATGTTCACCAGATTTGTATATTGTATCCTGGACATCCTGAAAATTTATACTTTGGAATCCGAGATTCTTATATTATATGTTCTTTTAAAGTTGTATACATCTGATATAGTGAATCTAGATGAAAAACTTTTAACTCATGATTTTGCAAATCTTCAACCTCATTGGCTCCCATGTCTTCATTCGTCATGTCGACAGACACCTGTACTGACCTTTCTAAACTCATAACTTCCGCTAGTTTGAAGTTGTGAGTCCAGCAGGTTGTTTACATCACCACCAGTACCATCGTCGTAACACCACGGTCCGGAATCGATAATACCCTATCATGCAACTGAAATCACTCGCGCATATTTTTATTATTCAGGAAGCATCAGCCAATGCAAGTAAGTGGTGCTCGCATTCGGAATCCGGTCAGATCGAGGCTTTTCAACAATTTCAGAATTATATTTGATTAACAGACTGCAATAACATTCGTTGTATTACTTAGATACACATATTCCTTTTAAATATTCATTTGCTTCAAGTGATTTCGGTCGCATGAAACCACGAGTAGGAAAGAGTATGGCGAATCCGGACCGTGGTTTTACGACGATGCACCGGTGTGTTCATCGCCGCTGTCTTCATCAGACAACTGACCATTTCTTTGGGGTGTAAATTAAAAGTCGACTTCCATTAATTACTCCTCCTCTTGGCCTGTTAAAAGGATATAGCGATGAACAAAATGATACAACTAAAATTTCACGCACCCCTGGCATGCCACACTTCAGAGATAGAGTGATAAAAAGGTAAAAAATAGTCTTTTTAGTTTCATAAATGTTAATATTGCTTCAAAGTTCATCAAAATCTATTCATGTCTCGTATGCTACCCATTCATCACTGGTACATCCTACAAGGGTTGGCTTACATTAACTCAATGTCACAGTGCAATGAAATTTTCAATATGATTGTACTTATAAAACGAGTGTTTTTTTTAAAATACATAATAGGAAAAGAACACCTTTTGAAAAAAAAATGATACCCAAAATGTTTTACCTAGTAGATTATGTTGACGGATTATCCATTTTGGCTGCAAGGAGAAATTCTTCTTAACAATGATGAAGTGGATCTAAAATGTAGATCACTTTAAAAGGGCGCTCAGCACATCAACAGATCCCGAAAAAAATTATACTTTTTCATTCAAGGATTTATTGGAGGAGTATTTACATGTGCACCGTAAAAAGCCCAGTCACATCAAGTTGCGCCCGCGGCTTGCTAATGCGTTCCCACGGAGTTCTAATTGGCAAATGACTGCGCTCCGGCTAAGTGCTCTGGACGTGCCAGGAGCTGTAACTTCGCTTTCACTGTGTGCACAATAAGCTTACTGCTGGCACAAGAAGTTCTTTTGTCGGGTGGGGTGGGGAGGCTTCGGGTGACAAATCCCGCAAAACTAGAATAATCCCATTTTGGTCACAAAAACCAATTTAAAGAAAGTCGGGCAGAAAAATATAACGCATACAATACACTTTATTGATATTTGATTGAGATATGAAACTTCAAAGTAACAATTCCGTTACATTTTATACACTTACGCTCCGCAAAAATTTGGTGTATAAATTTGCATACACTAAATTCGTTTTTCCCGACGATAGTTAATCTCTGCAAGTTTTCAAAACGTAGATGGCGTGTAATCTGAAGGTTAAATAAATTATTTTAACACCCTCTCTCTTAAAATGTTCCGATTTCAATCCTTTCTACAAACTTGTCCATTCATATATTTTATTCCTAATTTACCTTTAAATCGTTATTTTGACTTATTACGGAACATTGGGTATGATAAAATTATCCCAAAGTATAGACTTCAAAACAGACAACAAAAGTGTTTGATTACAATGCCTGGGAGCAGTGATTATTTCAGTAAATACCTTATATATCGCAGTACAAAAATACTGGAAAATTATAATCAGATAGAAAAACGAACAGAGTGAGGGAAAATAGGAGAAATTAAGGAGAAACTCGGCTTATGTAGACCGACCAACTCTCAAATTCCTCTTTACAAGAGAATTTTAAATTTTTGAATGCACGAACGTCGATTGTGTCATGTTCCACGACAATAGATAATATGGACCGCCCATTAATATCAACAGAAATGTACGTATTGATAGGTAATCAACGTGTCTTTGATGGTTAGTAAGGATATACAGCAGATACGTTGAGACATAGTTTAATATGATAATAATGAGGATTACGCTTTTTATCGGGATTTGCCTTTTGTTAAGAAGACATGTCGAGTGTATACAAAACGGAGAAAAGGATATAGTTTTTGTTTAAACAGATTGACCTCAAGTGGAAAACTGACATATCGCTTAGTGTTGTTTACACCTCTTACATCGGGTCAAATATTTGGGGAAATGTTGTTCTGTTCACGTGTTACATATTTCAATTGTTTTATCTGGGTGACAGTACACCGATAGAAAGAGAGAACACGAGGTTGGAGGGACGGGAATTTCACACGTGTGGAATTTAGCTAAGCAAGGTAAGTTCGTTTTTACACTCCTATGTGTGTACATACAAGACTTTCGACATAACTTATTTTTGGTATGTAAGGAGTTTCTTTTTGTTGTTGTCGTGACTTTTACGATGGTATGATAGTAATTATTACACTGTGTTATAATCAGCACATAAATAATACTGGAAAATGTATATAATACAAGTGCCGTATTTTCTGTTTAGTTTTCATTCGACATTTAAATGAAATACATGTTAAAATTTCAATAAAATATTGTACATATCATATGTCCTCAAATAAACTGAAAATACATATATATATATATATATATATATATATATATAAGTCAATAGGATTTGTTTATTTGATCTTTTAGGTGCCTGTGGCGATAAGATTTCGTTCAGTTTAGATGCAGAAGTTCGGGGCTGGGGTAATCCCGAATCAGTAACATTTATAACACATGTATAATATTGGTCTCTCTCCGAATACCATGCATTCCAAATGGTGAGAGAATTTTCTCCCCGTATTGAAATTAATACTACCACTGTTTTATTGAACCTGAAAACTGAAAAATAGTTGGCTCCATCGCTTAAAATGTAAGTTAAATACAAAGTTAACAGGAAAAACATGGAAAATGCACGTGGAAGATACCGGAAGTGACTGGCAAAGAATTCCGCGATTGATTTATAAGGGGCACTTAATTAGCAAGCCACTGTACAAAAACATACAGCCACGAAAAACATTAAGAATGGATCTTATTCATTATGAATAACAACATTAATATTGGCATAATATGTTCCTAACTAGCGGTTTAGCAGTCAACTTTAACGGTGCTGAGCTAAAATAAATGACAACATACATGCATCATTGCATCACTGAATACATTTTCAATTTAAGTCTGTTTTGTCAAAAAAAAAAAAAAAAGCGCTAGACCTTATGATTTGATTGATCATTTATTGGTAGGTGGTACAAATTCTCTCTTAACCCTACGCCTGCTCCGTTTGTTTGTGTACTGTGAAAAATAGTACCTTTTTGAGATACTTGAAATAGAATGTTAATTGTTGTTTAACGTCTCACTCAAGAATCTTTCACTCATATGGAGACGTCACCGATTGCCGGTGAAGCTCAGCACTTGAGGCCATTGAGCAGTGAGGGTTCTTTAACGTGCCGACACCAACTGCAACACGGGACCCCGATTTTAAATGTCTCATCCGAAGGACGAGAAACTTGCTGCCGGCTGGACTCGAACTCACGATCAAGAGTCGAGCGCGCTACCGACTGAGCCAGGTCGGTTCTAGAATATTAGGAAATATGACAGTTAGAAGACGCGTGTTCGAATATCGCTTCTGACCTTATTAGATTATGATACGGAATACAGAAGGTTAAACTCTCCTCGCCAAGTGAAGTAAGCTAGAAATGTGTCATTTTGTAAATTTTGTATTTACTCCCATCCAGTTAATTCAAAATTTACAATGTGACAGATGTTTTCTTTTCAACTGTGTACAGCGATCTGATGCCAAGAAAGCATGGCATCAGTGTCACTTTTAATGCACTCGGGGATAGGTATTGTAATTTCTGGCATATATGTTAACGTAACAATAGACCAGGAACATCATACTTTAACCTCCTTCGGTATCAATCGGGTTATTCCAAAAGCAATCGTTATTTGTGTTATGGCGTCCTCTGTCGAATCAGTAGCATCCAACACGGACAGGGATGATCATTTTATGTTACATACAAATATTAGGTCTGGCGATATTTTTTTTACTATTCTCCTGTTTATACCAAACCTCTTGCGGGTGCCTCAGTACAAGAGATTTTGCACTGGATAGAGAAAGGATTCGTGCCCACGTCAAGTCGGACGTGGTATATTTGAGTAATGTTATCAATTATATCTTCAAGAAGCTCTTTGCAATAGTAGTGAAAGTCGTTTTTAAATCAATGTTATAAAACTGCACAGAGAAAGTTTTAATCTAGATTTTAGGTGATCACAGTGATTACATTTATCTAGTTTACTCAACATGCTTTATACAGATTGTATTCTACTCTTTTGTATACAATAAACATTATACACTTTGTGAAATTTAAAGAAAATCCATTATGATTTTCAAGTGATGCTCTAGTTTAACATTTAGTTTATAAAACACGCATACCTGCGTGCGATATAGAATATGGACAGCATAAACAGATCTAGAGTAACTGTCATTTGAAATTACTTCAGACATACAGGCTTCATATATCCTTTTCACCTGTATATATCAACTTCAAGGCTGGAACATGCGCCAAGAAACCTTGTATCTAACTAGGGTATATCGTACTAACAGAATTTTGAAATAAAAGTAAAGGATTTACTGATCAACTGGACCAATAAATTGATGATTGTCACTAGTCATATACATAATATAACTAAATTAATGAATGTCACTGGTCCATACATAAATGAACCGTTCCAAGCATAATTTTAAAGGTCCGTATATATATATATATATATATATATATATATATATATATATATATATATATATATATATATATATATATATATAAAATACAAAATTTACAACAAGACACACATACACACATATATATAACCGAATTGTCGGAAATAAACTTGGGCATGTAAAGTAAACAATGGGCCATCAGAATGCATTAATTTGCATACTGTAATCACATAGTCTGGGTTATATAGTTATGATTTGTAGTGGTTCAAATTGTACGTAAGTTAAAACATCTTACTGATCTGAACCTGTGTTATAATGAAAACCATGCATGCAAAGAAATCAAAAGAAACGAAACCCCCCCCCCCACACACCACACACACAAAATAATAATAATAATAAAAAAACAAAAATAATAATAATAATAACGGTGATTTGAATATACCGCTATATCAGATATTATTCATCAGCGATATATAAAACTAACATATATCGCTGATTTCAGTGGTTTTTGTAAAATTTACTGGTTTTTTTGTACCACCGACGAATGTCAAAAACTCTGTACTTATAAATGTGTTTAATTAATAACGTCGTTTTCTGTGGTCCTGGGTTCAGGAACAGTCGGGCGTAGCACAAAATACATGATTCCTTCACCACCCGTCGTTTTCTTAACAATGAAATAATTGAAAGCAGTAATGTTAAGATCGGGCCTTTTTTTCAAGGTATATTTAGTTTTACGTATTAAGAATTTCAATTGTTATTTGACATGTATTTATTATTGTTGTTGTAAAAATTATAACAAAGAAGACATGCAAATATGTGCACAGCGATCTAGTAACAACACCGGCTGTATATAAAATCTTTAGGTTCATCGCATTTATATGAACGTTTAAATGTATTTATAGTACACGCTAAATATTTGTAAATATACATTTAAACAAATTATATAAGTTGACAATATTGATATATAACGTGTCAACTTAAACTTGATTGTCAAACCATCTTGTTATGTCCAAAATGTCCGAATAATTTACAGTGTTAACGTATTTATAAGAATTATCCCACCATATACAGGTGTAAATCGGGGGAGATCAAGGTTAATTCCTTCAGTCAACATATCGGGTACCTTGTATTATCAGCATTCCCCTGTAAATTAAATAGAATCAAGATAGAAATACAAAATCTGGACTTTTCTTTGATGTTTGGGTAGAGATTTGGTGACACCCCGATACCTTTATGTTTATCAAAGTTGTAATTGTGATCGCCTAGTTATCAAGACCTGCGTCTATATGTCTCTTTTTATACAACATTATTATTTGATAACGTATCTGGCCATTTACTGATGTTGTCGTGAATTATATCTTGACAATAAATAAACAGTAATGTTATGGACTCTCTCTCTCTCTCTCTCTCTCTCTCTCTCTCTCTCTCTCTCTCTCTCTCTCTCTCTCTCTCTCTCTCTCTCAAAGTACTGAGCCTCACTATAAAATGGGGTGCACTGAAAGTGGAAATCAGTCTGACAAACTTTGTTTAAGCCTGATTTTAATTTCCTGTTTTTTTTTGGTTTTTTTTGTTTTTGGCTATTCTCGGACTCCATCTACCGTGAAATAAAATAACATACCACACATAGACAGAGTGAGCCTCTTTTTTCGTGTGATTAATTCATAAACAATAACTAATTAAACGTTTGTCTCGGTGACATTTATCTCTTAAGAAGCGTGTAGGTCATATCAATAAAAAAGGCATGCGTATTCCTGTCGATTGTGTATGAGTAAATTAAATATAATGTGTATGTGTAAATATTCTACGATGTGTACACTGTGTCCAATCAAATCATGTTGAAGTGTATGCCGTAATCGCGAGCAAATACGAGACAATGTCTATGATATAACACCCAGGCACGATAAGTGACATGATCCCGATCTAATTGTTTGCGGAATACCTCGTCTCTCTTCCTTGTTTACCTTTATAAACTCACTACGACTATTTATCACTTACTTTGTTGTGTCGGCCTCCTCGAATATTTGCTTTTTACTCTCTATTATACATATTAAACCACGAAAAGTTTGGAGACAAGAATTTCTGTCGTTTAAAGAAAATTAATGCATGTCCAGTGAAACCGACTGATTGACCAAGGGCCGTAGTTACCAAATTTACTGACTCAGTACTCAAGCTCAATTAAGGTTAACACACACACACACACACACACACACACACACACACACACACACACACACTTTATGCTGCACCTTGAAATGTTTAACATACAGTTGAAAATAATGATTAGAATTATTGCTCATTTGAAGAAAGCTTCAGAATTTAGTAGGTCTACAAACAAAATTGTACCGTACTAAACTTACAGGAACATAATGAGACAGTGTAACCCATAATTGTTCCTGTAATAGATGAAAAACTAATGTTAGTGCTAAATAGATATGTTTCCTATTCAAATAAAAAAAAAATTAACGAATATATGGTAAAAATAATAAAATTAAAGTTAAGCTTCAGTATTGAGTAAAGTTTGTGAGAAAAAATTAAAATGTTACTGATATATTTTCTTTTTTTTTCAGAACTGATTTAAAACATCATCAAAATGTGAACAGCGGTAGCCATTTCAAAATGGCGCGACTGTTTCGTGCGTTGCGGAGGGCGAGCGCCCCTGATACGACTGCAGGGAATTCGAGTCCGAGACCGCTTATGTCATTCAAAGATTTTATGGCGCAAAATTTTGTAAATGATGTGGATAATAATAACAAGCTAGTGCGCAAGGAACTATCTTCAGATGATCCGGTTAGAGAAATGCTTCTGGCGATGATAGATCGCCTGGAAACAGACGACGATGACGAAGATGAGTATAACGATGAAATTGATAAACTCGGTGAAGTGCCAACTACGAAAGAGGAGTACGGTCATTGGTGGCTCAGTTATATAAATCATTGGGATTCCGTAAGTAAAAAACTGAAATGTTTTGTACATTCATTGCACATTTTTGTACATTTATCATAAGGAATATACATGTATAATTATGTTGTATACATTATACCTGTAGATTTTCGCCCCTGGTTATTTTCGTCCTTTCACGACAGAAAAAATAATCACCCATCCGTAAATTCACCCAAATCACCATATTGGTGTAATGAATGTCTATGCTTCAATTTGCATTTAGCTTCAAAATTTCCCCATGACTTAAAATTTGCTATCATATCACCACGAAAATTAAAAGGGGTCTAACATTTCGAGTAACTGAAAATTAGTTAAATGGGCATTAACTGTTTTTTCCAAAAAATGTTTTCCTTTTTACTACTTATTTTAATATACAATAACAAAAAATATATATAAACAGGCATACTAATTCTTAAATCCCCATATATTTTGTGAAAATTGCTTGAGAAACCCAGGTTTTGGCAATTGATTAACTCAACCTTACTATTTGTATATGATTACCACACTAGACTTGATCCTAATTAACAAAATATATAGGAATTTAATTATTTTTTATGCCTGTGTATAGTTCTTATTTGTTGTTGTACATCAAGTACAAGTAATTTTTTGTTAAGCTAATGAACCTTTAAGTTTGTTATATTCCATAGTACCTTAATACCAAAATGAACAGGGTGTATCGCAACATCCTGTCAGGAAATACAGACTTTATGTAAATTTAGCCTGATGTAGATCATATATTATTATTTCATATTGTCAAAAGTGATCAATACTGGACGGAGTTTGGAAACTTTCAAATTGTTAAGTGATAGAAGGCCCTGCGTCGTATTCGTATGTGTATCCGTTCATGACTTTTTGTCGTACAATGGTTTGCGACACATACCGTGTGAATTTCCTAGACCTTTTACATCTCAATCTTTATAAGTACACAAAAGTCGCAGATGCTAAAATACTAATCATCAGTTGGTTCAGAAGACATACAAAATATGATTAACAATGGATAAACATATACATGTAATCTGAAAAATACAGATGTGAGATCGGGTGCCAAGGAGGAGTAAGCAAGTCTGAGACCATCGGCTAGCTTTCGCCAAGGGCATCCGTGTTCCACAACGTCATATTGATCTGTAAACGAATTATTGGTATTCAAAACCGGTGGCGTATATGAAGAAAGATATATGTGCAGGCTAGGATGAAGTCGCAGGCTTCATTCGAGGCGCGAAGCCCCAAGAGGGGTAGGTGTAGGAGGGGGCTTTTATGTAGGCTACAGCCTATTGGAATATACGCCATTGCAAACCTTACATATACACACTATTGAATTGATATTTTGTCGTAGGTAAAAAAAACAACAAAACTAATTTGTTTTTAATTGAAACATTGGAGTGGAATATTTGATCGGTGAATGTGTGTAGCAAGTGATTGATTGGGGTTTTCGACAGTCAGTACAATCGGTGTCCTAATAGTTCCTCGTTTGGTATAAACTAGTAAAAATGGCATATAAATAATACCATTTCTACTTTTATACTAGTAGGCCATTCCAAGTGGTTTTTTTTATGTTTAGCGTCCACCCGAAAATCAAAAACGTATCTTTCTATCAGGGGAAAAACACAAAACGATGCAGAGTCTGATAAACTAATTTATTGTTGCACCCCACCTCACCCCGTTATTCGCATATTTTCCTGTTAAAACGAATGGAATACACTTTGAAATAAACGTCAGCTACTGTACAGGGGAGCGGGATAACTCGGGGTGACCGTGTTAACATTCGCTATATACACGGTGTTAAAAATCCGTGAATTAAGAAACTGAATAATTTTAGTAAAACTATATATATCTGCGTAAAATGATCTGATGTTAGTGTAGGTCACTCTCTATCCGCGAATTCAAAGAAAAAAAAACGTGAAAATTACAACCCGTGGAATTGAACTCCTGTACAGTATACACAATACCTGGCTACAAACCCTAATACTAGTGCGGGGTAAGCTATGGCAATGTGTTTAATTAAATTAGAATTAAATCTCTCCTTTACATTCTATCTACAGACATTGTCTAGTCACGTAATTGTAATCGAGAACGAACATGACTGTAAGTTATACAGATAAATAACTTGATATAATAAAACCAGTCAATATATAGTGTACAACTTCTGAATAATGAATACGATTTCTATAGCAGGAAAGCTTCCGGTAGATTAGATTTTTTCTGTAAAAGGAATTTCAAATTTCCTGAGGACGCAATCATCCCACGACGGCTCTGTTACGAGCTTGAATTGATTGCTACGAGAGTAACCGAGTTAGGACAATTAGTTGACATTTGATACACAAATGAGAAATATTTATCGACTGAATACGTTTTTGTTGGGTTAAATTACGTGGTTAAAAGAATGTAAACAAAGTTTGAGGATTCAGGTTCATCCAGAAATGATTATTAATTATCTTTCTTATCCTGGAGTATCGTATATGCATTTAAATTAGTTCCGTTTAAATCTTAACACACTGGGATACGATTTTCTTTTCCGTTTCGTTGTCCCCCGAGAAATCAACGAATTTTCTTCGTTATTTCGTGTAGTAGCCAATTCTATCCCACACCAAACATCCCAAAACGTTTAACCCGGAAGTCACTCATTGTTTTAACAATATACACGTCCGTTGAAATCTACATGGTGTTAACGAGAGATATTTATTACGGTCTCTACACAGTCTTAGTGTCTGACACCCCATAATAATAATTCTGTCCATCCGTCAGTCCGTAAGTTGTCCTGGCGCTCTGTGACTTTCTAACTGCTTATTAGAACTTTCTGATCAGCGCAGGTTCGTGTCCCACTGGAACCTACGCTGATTTTATGATAAAGTTTACCAGTCAGTGATTTCTTCCCGAGTACAATGTTACCGGTTTCTCGCTTCAGTCTTATAACTGGCCTTCATGATATTACCGAAACAATTGCTCAGTGTGGCGTGAATCAACATTCAAATTAGAAACAAAAACTATTGCAAGTAAAAGATTAGTATGGCGGTGTTCGCTGATGCGTTAAAACAGGCTAAGCAATTATAGTACTGTTTTGAACCTCAAGGTTTTATCTCTTCATATACAAAACATTAATTGTCTGAATTATTTTACAAATAATGCCTTGCGTACTAACACTGAATTGCATCGTCATTATAAAGAAGTTTCAAAGCCAACTAAATAAGCAATAATAAAACTATATTGTATGAATTGCATTGTCATTTTAAAGAAGTCTGGTACCGGTGTTATAGCATGGACTTTTCCCCCGGAAGAACGAGCCCTGGTCGATCTCCTCATCGGAAAAAATAGACCTAACATAGAATTCCCCCTATGAAGAATCAACCCGGGACCAACTCCCCCCTAGGAAAAGACACCCTAGTATAGAATTTTCCCCAAATGACAGCACGCCTTTCCCCCCATATCGCAAGTTTGGTAATCTATCCGTTTCCACTCCTATTACTAGAAATATGTCAATCCATATAAGAAAAAAAAACTAACAGATCAACCTTGATTTTTGGTAAAAAATAAAATAATTGAAATCATGAAATCTGGTATTAAAATTCATTGAATACACTCAAATCTTTGTCGATTGATTTCATTGATACATTAAGTTTACAATAAGCAAATATTTTTGAAAAAATATCTCCGATTTGTCGTCATATCTAGACTGCATTAATATAACGACCAATTTTTAAAAGTACATATATCTTTTGTTTTAAAATCCAGAAACTAAAGGGGAAAATTCTACCCCAGAGCGGTTTTCCGCCCAGGGGGAAACTCTGTACTGTCTATGTGTATGAGAAGAATAATATGATGGGACGCTTTTTCTTCCCACGGGGAAGTCTAACCCGGGCCCGTTTTTCCGGGGTGTGTGGACTGTGCGGGGGTCTATGCTACAACTCCAGTACAGATCTCTCATGAAATGAGTTAGGTATTTGTCAGTAAATATCGTCGGGTACAATGAATCTTGGGAAGAGTTATCTTTCTTGAACTGCATTTTAAAATTATTTGAACCGTTTAAACTTGCTTTCATTACATATTTGAGAGCCGTTAAATATCCCCAGTGAAAAGAGTTGTTGAAGTCGTACGGATTGTGTTACCGTCCAAATATTTATGTGATTCTTTTGTCAATGGAACTAAATGACACTTTTAACATTTCCGATTACATTTATATATGGTTACATTCGGACTTATCTGTCTCAAAGAATGGTCAAGTCTACTGTCAGAATTCAGGAGTGTATTATTTAAAATCCAAATTCCAAATGATTTTATATTTTGATATTAACATGTTCACCCCAGGATATTGACATAAGACTTTTACAGATATTGATTCGGGTGATTCTTATGTGACCACGGGGGTTGATGACGTTTGTGCATTGCCATCTTGTTTGGCCCCTTTTCATCCAGAAAGTCCGTTAATTATTTCAAACAGCTGAAACACTGAGCTTGCGACACTAATACTGTAAACAATCTACATTTTGTCTTAAAAAAATCTATGCATTAAATCATTTCATAGCATTTATTATTTCCTCTCGACTTATTGCAATAATCAGCAGTGGTAAATAAAAAAAAACATGATTTACATTTAAAGAAAATATATAATTGCGGAAATTTAAAACGCAATTCACTTAGATCAATCTCTTTGATAGTTCACTTTATATTGGACTATTGTATTTCGAAATAGGAATTTATCTAAAATGACAGTGTTCATCTGTTTAAATGGCTCTTTTAAACTGGGTCAAATTCAAATAGACGGGATCATTTTTTGAAATATTGAAATCTTAGATCACCTGTTATTATCCAAATAAAAAACATATCCAATTGCCGTACATTATCAATTTTATTTACTGAGGCATGTCATGTCTGTGCATTTGATACGACCACATCAACTGCGTATGATATAAGAAGGTCCTGAATGGAATGCAGTCAAGTCATTACTTGTTCTGTATAAAGATATTCTGAAAATACTCCTTTAAAATTCAAATTGCTTTTATATTTCAAGGGGATATCCGATTTATGCAAACACTATCTACTAATTCATTCCGATTTGAATATCCAATACACAAATACGCCTGTATCGTTAACATTCATTTGCATATTTTGTGATCTTGCATATAATGTAAGAGAGTGTACTCATTCCGTCATGTATTGGTTAATTGGAAGTACATGTATTTAAAAAAAACACGAGAATTGTACAGAAATGCAGGTAAGATTTAAAACTAAACTAATATTAACATCAATGTTTCCTGCCAATGGGAAGAGGGTTGGGGGCATCAAATTATAACTGATTAATGCGTCAACGGGGTTGTTGAAATACACCCTTCTTTGATACTCAATTAAATACACGTACAAATCATATGATATGCCGTTATATTGACATATTAGGTCTGAGCTCGTATTTCTGCCATGGTTAAAATTTCAAATGTTTCCATTCCTAGGTCTCTGGATAAACTCATTTTAAACCCTCGTTTTAACGAGGTAACCCTTACATACGTCATACTGCTGTCTATATACCTGTAAATATCTATATTTGATAGCTGGCTTTATGTTCTCTGGACTACTTCCTATTAGTGTCATCTGCATGTATTTGTGACTGTAACAACTTTGTGTAATCCCACCAATGTGCTGGCGGTCATAAAAGTATTAATACCAATCACAAAGCTGGTACTGACGGTCATAATGTACCCCTTACAGAAGTGGTACTGGCGGTAAGAAAGTACCCATCACAAAGCTGGTACTGACGATCATAATGTACCCGTTACAAAGTTGGTACTAACGGTCATATTGTACCCATTACAAAGGTGGTACTGACGTTCATAATGTACCCGTTACAAAGCTGGTACTGACGGTCATAATGTACCCCTTACAGAAGTGGTACTGGCGGTAAGAAAGTACCCATCACAAAGGTGGTACTGACGGTCATAATGTACCCGTTACAAAGTTGGTACTGACGTTCATAATGTACCCGTTACAAAAGTGGCACTGATGGTCATAATGTACTCGTTACAAAGGCGGTACTGACACTCATAATATACTCTTTACAAAGATGGTACAGACATTCATAATGAATCCATTACATATGTGGTACTGACGGTACTAATGTACCTGTAACAAAAGTTGTTCTGACAGCCATTGTATACCCTATACAAATTGGGCACGGATAGTCATAATGTACCCATTACAAAGTTGGTACTTACTATCATAATGTACCCATTACAAAGATGGCACTGACGGTAATAATGTACGCGTTACAAAGGCGGTACAGACATTCATAATGTACCCATAACAAAGATTGTACAGACATTCATAATGAATCCATCACAAAGGTGGCGCTGCCAGTCATAATGTACCCGTTATAGAAGTTCTACTGACAGCCATTATATACCCAATACAAATTAGGCACGGACGATCATAATGTAGATGTTACAAAGGTGGTACTAACGATCGCAATGTACCCAGTAGAAAGATGATATTGACGATCAAAATGTACCAACTATAAAGATGATATTGACGGATATAATGTACCCGTTGCAAAGATGATATTGACGGTCATAATGTACCCTTTACAAAGGCAGTACTGACATTCATAATGTACCCACTACAAAGATTATATTGACGGTCTTGATGTACCCACACTAAGATAATATTGACGGTCATAATGTACCCGTTACAAAGATGATACTGACGGTCATAATGTACCCACTACAAAGATGATACTGACGGTCTTGATGTACCCACACTAAGATAATATTGACAGTCATAATGTACCCGTTACAAAGATGATACTGACGGTCATAATGTTCCCACTACAAAGATGATACTGACGGTCTTGATGTACCCACACTAAGATAATATTGACGGTCATAATGTACCCGTTACAAAGATGATACTGACGGTCATAATATTCCCAGTACAAGGATGGTATTGAGGGTCATAATGTACCCGTTACAAAGGCAGTACTGACATTCATAATGTACCCACTACAAAGTTGATACTGACGGTCATAATGTACCCGTTGAAAAGTTTACATTGACGGTCACAATGTACCCACAACAAAGATGATATTGCCGGTCATAATGTATCCGTCACAAAGATGATATTGACGGTCATAATGTACCCGTTACAAAGATGGTATTGACGGTCATAATGTATCCGTCACAAAGATGATATTGACGGTCATAATGTATCCGTCACAAAGATGATATTGACGGTCATAATGTACCCGTTACAAAGATGATACCGACGGTCATAATGTTCCCACTACAAGGATGGTATTGACGGTCTTAATGTACTCGTTACAAAGTCAGTACTGACATTCATAATGTACCCACTACAAAGTTGATGTTGACGGTCATAATGTACCCGTTATAAAGATGGTACTGACGGTCATAATGTACCCACTACAAAGATGGCACTGACGTCCATAATGTACCCGTTTCAAAGATGGTACTAATGGTCATAATGTATCCGTTACAAAGTGAGTACTGAAATTCATAATGTACCCACTACAAAGTTGATATTGACGGTCATAATGTACCCGTTATAAAGATAGTACTGACGGTCATAATGTACCCACTACAAAGATGGTACTGACGGTCATAATGTACCCACTACAAAGATGGTACTGACGGTCATAATGTACCCGTATAAAGATGGTACTGATGGTCATAATGTACCCGTTACAAAGGGAGTACTGACATTCATAATGTACCCACTACAAAGTTGATATTGACGGTCATAATATATCCGTCACAAAGATGATATTGACGGTCATAATGTACCCGTTATAAAGATGATATTGACGGTCATAATGTACCCACTACAAAGATGGTACTGACGGTCATAATGTACCCGTATAAAGATGGTACTGACGGTCATAATGTACCCACTACAAAGATGGTACTGACGGTCATAATGTACCCGTTATAAAGATGGTACTGACGGTCATAATGTACCCACTACAAAGATGATACTGACTGTCATAATGTGTCCATTACAAAGATGAAACTGACACACTGGTACTGACGGTCATATAATGTGGCCGTTACAAAGGTGGTACTAGCGGTATTAATGTACCCGTTACAAACGTTGTACTGACGTCCATAATGTACCAGTTACAAAGGTACTCCATAATGTACCAGTTACAAAAGTGTTACTGACAAGTCATTATATCCCCTATATAAATTGGGCATTGACGGTCGTAATGTACCCGTTACAACGTTGGTACTGACGGTCATAATGTACCCTTTACAAATAGGATACTGACAGTCATAATGCATCCGTTACTGCGATGGTACTAACGGTCATAATGTGCCGTTACATCGCTGGTACTGACGGTCATAATGTACCCTTTACAAATAGGATACTGACAGTCATAATGCATCCGTTACTGCGATGGTACTGACGGTCATAATGTGCCGTTACATCGCTGGTACTGACGGTCATAATATATCCAATACAACCCTCTTACTGACAATTATAATGTACCATTTATAAATAGGTTACTGACGGTCATAATGCACCTGGTACAATGATGGTACTGATGGTCATAATGTGCCCGTTACATCGCTGGTACTGACGGTCATAATATATCCAATACAACCCTCTTACTGACAATTATAATGTACCATTTATAAATAGGTTACTGACGGTCATAATACACCTGGTACAATGATGGTACTGATGGTCATAATGTGCCCGTTACATCGCTGTTACTGGCGGTCATAATGTACATATAAAAAGGAGGTATTAAACGTCATGATGTTTTAGTCACCTAGATGGTACTGAATATACCCACCACAAAGGTGATACTGCCATCCGTATGTATCTGTCAATTTTAAAAGCGTTACTGACTATGAAATGTACCCGTCAAAAATGTGGTACTGCCGGTTGGTATGTACCGACCACGTAAGCGTTACTATGTATAAAATGTATGTCACAATTATCATTGTACCCGTTGCATGCATCCAAACTCTCTTTGGATGTAATATATCACTCAGATTCGAGACATCAGAGAACAAGTTGTGCCTTTAATAAGTATTCATAGTCTCGACGTGCGTGTTACAAATGCGGTATAGACTGTATATTTTGTTATTCTGAGACCTTTCTCTTCAAATTGGGTATTTAAGTATCTAAAGATCGATGGTCGAACTGTAACTGCTGTCTTCTCCTGTACCCCAGAACATTTAGCAAAGAACATGAACTTGATAGTTACAATAAATCGTAGACCTTCACAAAAGTTGTGAAATCCATCACCCATCGATAAAACGGGTTAATTTTAAAGTTTAGAATTTTAATACCCTTCTGGGTAACTTGTTTTTGTGACGGGACTTTCTTTACGAACACATACCAACATGTGGGGGAGGGGATTGATTATCCCTTCGTAGTTCTATTATATTAAATACTGTAATATGATTAATGTCAAACGTCAACGACACCTACAGCTACGTAAATAGATCGATATGTGATATAAATCAACATGATTGACATTGATATCACGTCTGTAGTGTGTGTTTTGCTTACACAGAAGACCGTGGTGTGGCACGGCCTGGTGTATAGACTACAAACATGTGAAGCCGTGGACGGTAGATTCCGCAGTGTTCACGACAGAACTCAGATTTATTGTAGTTTACACAAATTATTGTGACTTTTTATCCAAAACGTACAAAACAACAAAAATTACAACAATAACAAAAGGCAGTGCAGTGTAGCTATTTATGTTATGTAATCAATTTATTCCGTATATCATGTCAGTTTTATGTCTTATATATCCATTTCACGCCTGGCTTACTTTGGTAGTATTTAGTAGATACATGTATTTAATAAACACAGTGTAGATGGACAGATCAAGATACATAGACAGGCAGAAAGTCAGACACATAGATAGATAGACTGTCCGACCAGCAGACATAAAGACAGACAGACAGATAGACAGACAACAATATACATGTATCTTGGAAAATGGTTCTGCATCTTTTTTTGAAAACTAGATAGACAGACAGACAGACAGACAACAATATACATGTATCCCGGAAAATGGTTCTGCATCATTTTATTTTGAAAACTATAATGTCATATGGTCTTAAAAATATATAAAACTGCTCAGTCGTGTCCAGTTCATCAAAACCAGGGATTCGCTCTTAGTTTCAACTGAGAGTTACTATCAGGCCACGACGTGTGGTCGGCGCGTTTCCTGTCATATAAGTATAATCCAGTTGTCGGGATGTTTAGTCAAAGGAAGCCAGTATTGCTGTACGTTCCATAGGCGTCGGAAGCAAATTGAAAGTGGGGGGGCTAAACCAACTTAAAACACACACACGCCAGAAGTGGGGGGGGGCTAAACCAACTTAAAACACACACACGCCAGAAACGTCTTGGGGGGGCTAAGCCCCAATTTTCAACACCTATGCCTATCTTTGCAAAAAAAAAAGTAGGGGGGGGGGGCTAAGCCCCTCCTAGCCCCCCCCCGGCTCCGACGCCTATGCGTTCTAGGGACTTTAGCTCTGTTTTGTGCTCCTTTTTGCTACTTAGACAGATATAGAATAATAAAAAGGAGAAATACAAATGCATAAGATTTCTTAATTCCCTATAAAGTTTGTGAAAATTGCTAGAGAAACCCAGAATTGCACTTTTTCAATTGCAGCTGATTAACTAAACTTTATTTGTATATGAATAACACACACACACACACACACACACACACACACACACACACACACACACACACTGCACGTATCCCCTCTTTTTACACACGATTTTAATACCTGGAACACCTTTAATTAAATTAATTCTTTTGGGGAGGGGTATAAAAATTCTATTTTTTTAGAAAATAAAACAAAGCTGTTTTATTCTCAGATAATTATACAAGATATGTATGATATGTTTAAAAAAAAAAATATAATTATAATAAAAATCAATGACAGTTCTCTCTTGGAGCAGGTCATTTACTTTGTCAAATTAACTGAAATCATTGTCAAAAGGTACCAGAATTAGCACCTTACATTATACATGTCAGTTATGTGTACTACACACTAATCAACAACATCGCATGGATTATACATAGCTTAGATTATACATAGTGGAGCTTACACATGCTTACAGGCGCTGATATTTTCCGGGCCACTAAAGACCTATTAATCAATCCTTAACGGTGACTTAGGCAGCTTAAAGATGGGCAGACCTTTAAGCCACATATAGTAACCTTTAAGCTATCTTTAAGTCACGACTTAAAGATTGGCGTTTGTCCTGTGAAGGCAGACAGTTAGAGACATGTATAGAGACAGACAACTCCGTAAAACGAAGCAGTAGTACGTTTATCTATGACATGTACTATGTGAGATTTTGATGTTTTGGTTTTGACATTTTGTTTAAGCCACACTCAACAATTTTTCAGTTATATGGTGACGGCCAGTTTTTAATGGTGGAGGAGTGAACCCGGTTACAATGTGCCCGGAAAGAGAATACCGAAATTCCGGAAGTAAATTGGCAAACCTTCACACAAAGTCAGCTAATGTTCCAGCGGGGATCCAACCTACGCTGACTAGAACATGTACATGTAGAAGTGAGAGACTTCATGGTTTACTGTGTGAGCTCAATAAAACAGCACAGCACTTTGATAATGTAGTATTGCGTGGCATCTATAAATGACTCTGTGGTAGATCCGTAAAATGTAGTTCTTTTATGAAGTTAACGTGTCTGGCCTAAAACGGAAGCTCTATAAAATCTACTGTAGACTACAAAATGGTACCAGGCCAGCTCTGTACTGCGTGAGCTCTATAACATGGACGTGCCAGAGCTGAGCTCTATAAATGTATAATGTCTGAGCTCTAAAATCACTAGGATAGCTCCATAAAAATTGTTGTTGTATCTCTAAACTATGTTAGCTCTGTAATTAAACATGTATCGCCAAAGTTCTACTAAACGTTCTTGTGCAAAGAGTTTGCAACGACGCTGTGGTACTAGTACTAATATGTGTTCACAATTTTTAATTTACCAGGGGTTTTACCCCAAAAAACAACAAAACAAAAACAACCCCCACCCCTACCCCCAACCCCCCCCCCCAAAAAAAAAAAAGAAAAACAACAAATGGGAGTTTAATTTGCAGTATTGTCGTATACTCATTTTTAATTTATTACAAATTAGTAGCTAGTGAAGGACAATACTTATCATGTTTCCACTTTTTGGTAAAACCCCTGGTAAACCAAAATGTGGGAACATGATACTAATGTAAATTTTGGAGGCCATATCTTAATGATGTTCTGCAAACTCTGTAAATATTTTGCTAGGCTAAACTTTTAAAATGATGTCTTGTTAGCTTTGATCGCTATACAGAAACGACATTTTGCCAGTTCTACAAAGCGATATTGATACATATACAGAAACGACATTTGCCAGTTCTACAAAGCGATATTGATAGCTATACAGAAACGACATTTTGCCAGTTCTACAAAGCGATATTTTGCTAGCTATATATAGCTTTATTTTGATAGCGCTATGGCTATGAAACGATATTTTGCTTCCTCAACAAAACGATAAATTGTTTTTTTTTCTTGGCAGACCTAAAAATGTTATTTGCTAGCACTATAAAACATTATTTTGCCAGCTCTATAAAGCGATATTTTGCTAGTCCTATAAAGCTAATCTTTCACGGCTAGCTCTTTAAAATAATATTTTGCTAGCTCTATAAATCAATTAAAATCTAGCCCTATAAAATGATATTTTTCTAGCATTATAAAACAATGTTTTGCTAGCCCTATATAACGGTTTGTTATGTTTTGTTAGCCCTATAAAACTACATTTTCTTGCTCCCAACATGATGTTTTGCTAGCTTTATGAATAAATTGTTTTCTAGCCCTATAAAATATGTTTTTTCTAACTCTCTAAAACGATATTTTGCTAACCCTATAAAACTGTTTGTGTTTTATGTTTTGTTGGCCCTATAAACTACACTTTTTTGCTCTCAACATAATGTTTAACATAATGTAAACTAATATATACGTCTATTTAAGCTTTGTAAATTAACATTATTACAACTCTATGAAATGATACTATCTACTAATATTAGTTGTACGCTTTGTAAAATTCTGAACATACGTTACATCGGTTTAAAAGGAATACACTTATTAATAATCAAACTCATTTAAGTCATCAAAATTTTATGTTTTTTGGGGGGTGGGTAGGTGGGTGACTGATTTATGTGATTACCCGGTGAATTAGTCAAATCAATGTGACATTGGAATGAAAACATCTGATCTCTAAATATGAATTGCCGTGCTAAAGACATTGGCAACACGACAACAGACGTTTCCTCACAATCCATACGAGTTGTCTTTCTTTGCAGGTATTTAAATAGACTAAGGACTATCTATAAGTTGGCACATGTTTACAAACACAACGACTCTCAACTAGATCACAACTTGTTTTTGGCAACACAAATACTAGAGCTGCAGTAATACATGTAGAGATACACTACACACTTTATAATGAGAGAAAGAGGCAGCCTATGGTACAAGAAGTCACGTTTTATCTGACAAGTGCTTTCCCAATTTTGGGAAGTAGACCGTATTGTATGGTTTTTGACAGACTCCGGATGTGCCACGTTACCTCAGTCAACCTTTAGGTTTGCTCTCATAATTATATATACACAGAAAATTTGTAAAACACATTCAACATAGAGCCTTCGTATTACACGCGAACCATTCGTTCAAAACTTATACCGGTACGTGAAATGACCTATTAACGTGAACATTAAACCTTGAGTGCGGATTGCCGTGTGGACTACATGGGCGGATCCAGGAATTTTTATAAATTATTTTCGTTAGGCAGTTCTGGTAGATTGCCACAGAACATTTTTAAGACAAGATGCAAAACGATTCCTTTTGGGTCATTCTGAGTTAATGCGTGGAGTATCATTTATGGTTAGATTTCTGTGAGCTGAAAATAATTTACAGAAAAAACTTGTATTTGATGCAGATTTTGTTTACATTTGAATTACCACATTTACTTAAACCTGTTGAGAAAATATGTGACAACAACACTTTTGAGATAGATTGAGAGACCAAGGCATAGTCAAATGCCATACAGAGAAGCCCATGACGAACACAGGTACAAAAACAAGACAAGACTAAACGACAGTGAACACAAAATACAGAGATTAAAATACGTAATCACTGGACCTCACGTTAAAATCTCTCTATCTCTCTCTCTCTCTCTCTCTCTCTCTCTCTCTCTCTCTCTCCAGTCCTGTCTTGCTAAACGTCAATCGGTATACTTTTACTTTTGAATTAATTTTCGAAGAGGATTAAAATGGAAAATGTGTAACGAAAACATGTACGGATAAACTGATAATGAATGTGGACATTCACAAATTCCGTTGAAAAACACCAGCTTGTCAATTGGAAAGATAATTCGATTTCATTGATAAGTATCTTGGTCTATTTTAACAAAGTCCTTATTTCCCACGTTAACGGTGACGTGAATAACAGCGATATCAAAATATTTTGGCTCGGGAATAACCATAAACTAAATACACGCTCCGGCTTACACGAGACACATTAAATGATCACTTTCAGATGCGATTCCACTCCCTGTTAAGTTATTTCTTTGTAAATATAATATATTATACCTAAGTAAACGAGAGGACTAGGGTCACATTATATTTGAATACCTATTTTATATGATAACATGAATACGTACTTTATTAGACCACGAGTTATATAGATAATCGTTAAATGTTCAAGTCATGCGATGTTCTTTATAGACACTGTTATGTATGTATGTAGTGCTGTGGTAGTGTCAATGACAAGGAATTCTTTTTCTGCATTATGAAATATTCCGAAGACACAGGGGAAAATATCCGAGAAAATCTCCGTCAGGTAAATTTCGGATTTTTTTCCACAGTTATTTTACATATAAAGTTGCATATCTGCTTTGTTTTGATTTTCCAGTGTGTTTATTCTAGATATAGCGAATGGTAGGGGGCGTGTCGGTGTCGATCTTACAAATTGCCGGGGCGTAGCAAGCTGTACGCAAACACGCAGTTACGAACACATCGATTTTGCAAAAAAAGAAAAAAAACAGAAAAAAAAAAAACAAAAAACAAAAAGCAAAAACAAACCTAATCCAAACAGAGGCTGATGGAGAACGGTGGAGTAACAGAAATGAAATTGAATTTTGTGATTTATGGTAATATACTGTAAACATATATAAACACCATTAGTGTGGTATACAATC
Organism: Atrina japonica; assembly: GCA_030159075.1. Taxonomy (NCBI): domain Eukaryota; kingdom Metazoa; phylum Mollusca; class Bivalvia; order Pterioida; family Pinnidae; genus Atrina; species Atrina japonica. The sequence goes on along the minus strand of BROG01000329.1, from coordinate 131,750 downwards.
GGGAAAGGGCATTGCCCTATGTTGAAAGTCATCTAGACAAGACTCTTAACATGTATATATATATAGGACTTCACGGGGATAACCAATGTCTCGCCCCAGGGTCGGACCGTCCCCGGGGTCATGCCCTGCAACTGTGGAAAAGATACCTGTATGCATTTGGTGGTTGGCATGTGTTAAATGCAATCTACATTTGTTTTATTCTTCGCTTATTTCAAGATTTTTTTCCGTTTTGGTTAAGAAATATAAAATAATGAAGGGTAATTATTTTGCTGTATCGAGTTTAAATTTAATGTTTATATACATGTACTTGCATTAACGTATTGTAAGTAATTTAAAAGCTTGCAATGCTCATGCTGATATCTACCTGCAATAAAAATCATAAAAAACTTTTAATTTCCCAAACATTTTCGTGACATACCCATCGGTTACAGATTTACGCTTGGTGTATTTCATTTCCACATAAAATAATGTATCAATCGGTTCATTGCATGGAATTTATTCTCCTAAATAATTTGATCTGCTCACCTGAAAAATCCGCTAAAAGAATTTTGTGTAAGAAAACAGTTATTATCAAATATTGTAGCGTGTCAGTGCCTCTTCTATTGTCACTAGAACTTATGAACGATTGACATGCGCGATCTACCTTTACTTTTAACGGGAAAACGATTGTAGACAACATAGATAAAGGGATATTTTTTGTAACTAAATATAATCGTGTTTGATTGAGATAAAAGTAAGAATGACACCATTGCATTTTAACAAAACGATTAGCCAGCCGTGTTCAGCATAATATAAAATTTATAATAATGAACTTTCTTATCATGGCGGTGGCAATCTCGGTGCCAAATGAAGCATAGTACATGTACTACCTTACTGAGGGATAGCGGAGTTTTACAAATGACTTGGCTGTAACTCGAGTATGGATGTTTTTGACTTGTAGAGAGAAAGTTCCAATTAACGATATGGTGTTTTAAAATGCTCGTTCATTTATTTCAAGGCGGGATAGATCAATTGTGGTGTATACTAAGTGTTTACATAAATCTACTTGTAATCATTTCTTGTGTGAAGTGTTAAATCTACGCATAATATTACATGGGTGCATTGAATTGCTCAACACGTAGATCGACAGTGTACACACAGACTGTCTAGTATACGTTGGTATATAGTGGGTTCCACCCAGTAAATTCCAAATTTACAGTATGACAGTGGGACCGGAGTGATGCACATTTCATCACGTGCTTCACAAAGAATTTCCATTTTATAGACGCTTTTAGGCTTCACGTGATCAATATCCCTTGTATACAAGAACTAAAAAGTTTAACCACAGATTAAATCGGAGGAAACAAGATCCTGTGGGCTACAGTACACATATTATCAAATATTTCAATCGACAAAATTTAAGAACAATCAGTGTTCCGATAAGGATCGGGAAAATATAAAAGAAAACTTCAGATCGGACTGTAGAATCAGTCTACAACAGTTTTTAGATTATCTGACAAATATATCTTTCCAGGTGATCGCACGTTTGTTAAACGAGTCGCCCCGTCACCCGAGTATGTTATAAACCAACTGTGTATCACAGAATTCTGTACGGGTCTCCGTTGTGGTCCAAACAGTAGCAATAATGAGTACTTTTGTTTTGATCGAAGACACCTCGAAAGATTTTAGTAAATGTTTTTAGCGCCCTTGCGTCTGTCAGTTTTGCGAGCATTCTTAAATTCATACATGTGGATATATAAACATTTACCTACGTAAAAAGACTGATATTTAAATTCATTGTGAAGTGTGACGTTCAAACCGACTTATTCAGGTATATTCTGTGGGGCTATATGTGTATTGATGAGATGAAATAAGTCGTTCAATATTTTATATAACGATTTGGTGATTTATTCGTCAGTACAAAACCAAAGGTAAGCTATGCTATTATCTTAAGAATGATATGATTTATGTCCATATATAATGAGAAATAACCTTAACAGGTGTGAAGTATGCAGTTATAATAACTAATTTAAAAGTTTCCCGTCAACCTGCCCTGTCATTTTTTATTACAATGGAACCTCGCAATTAACCTCACATGACTGACTCAAAATGGGCTGGTTAGTGACTTTCTATTCTTATTGAAAATCTATTAGAAGACTAGAAATTGGTGGTCTGAAATGCGAGGTAGTCTTTTATACGAGGTACAACTGTATACCAGAAAAGTTTAAACCTTTGGTATATTTAATGTTCAATAACTTTTAGTTTATTAGACCCCGAATTTGAGAAGATCTAAACACCTCTCTACTTTGAATAAATTTTGACAATTGGGCAATTAAATCCATTTGACCTGAGTTTGTAAAGAAAGTTTCCGATCATGCAGTTATCCTCAAAATGCATAACTTGTTTATGTGAAAAATCTTAAAAAATTAACGCAACTATTATATTTTCACTCAGTTTTTATTTACTCGGGGTTTTACCAAAAAGTGAGAACATGAATTTTACAAACAAGTGAGAACATATTATGCCTTCATTTTTTGGTTAAAATGTGAGAAAATGATACACTGCTAAGAGTTCTGGACAACGTAATCAAATATAACACAATGTGTCAGGCCTATGATATATAAGTGCACTTTAATCTTACAAACTAACAACATTCGTTTACGAATAACGAGTCAGGCGTATTCTAAAATCTTTTGTTTGACCAATTTAAAATTCGAACCAGGTTCGTCCCGCTTGTAAACGCGCGACGCTCTAGTTCGCTGCTGAATCACCCAGGTCTTACGTAGTCGGGTCTGTATTAGATTTAATTTACTTGCAGGGTAACAATTAAAGTCAAAATGAAGTAAAAAAAAGTTCCCCAAACGTTCCTGTCAGTACATTAATTCAGTATATGTTTATAAGAAAGACTTCCTTTTGCATCCCACTTAAATATTACCTAAACAGAAAATACTACGTTTACTTCCATAACTTAATTTCTGGATATATTTCATTGATTTCATTAAAAATCTCAAACCAATTTACACCTTTTAATGTCCTCCACATTCGAATGTTTTTGGTAATAATTAAAAATCTCAAACCAATTTACACCTTTTAATGTCCTCCACCTTTTTAAAAATGTCAAACCTCCACATCCTAATTTTTTTGGTAATAATAAAAAATCTCAAACCAATTTACACCTTTTAATGTCCTCCACATTCTAATGTTTTTGGTAATAATTAAAAATCTCAAACCAATTTACACCTTTTAATGTCCTCCACATTCTAATGTTTTTGGTAATAATAAAAAATCTCAAACCAATTTACACCTTTTAATGTCCTCCACATTCGAATGTTTTTGGTAATAATTAAAAATCTCGAACCAATTTACACCTTTTAATGTCCTCCACATTCGAATGTTTTTGGTAATAATTAAAAATCTCAAACCAATTTACATCTTTTAATGTCCTCCACATTCGAATGTTTTTGGTAATAATTAAAAATCTCAAACCAATTTACACCTTTTAATGTCCTCCACATTCTAATGTTTTTGGTAATAATTAAAACTCTCAAACCAATTTACACCTTTTATTGTCCTCCACATTCTAATGTTTTTGGTAATACAGTGTAACCTGTCTTAAGAGACCACTCTCATGAAAGACCACCTGTTTTTGAGACCACATTCTGAAAACCATTTGGATAAATAATCCTTTAAATAAAACCTCTTTTGAGAGACTGCCTGTCTTGAGAGACCACAATGCAGACAGACTGGGGTGGTCTCTCAAGACAGGTTTCACTGTATTTTAGTAGGGGATGCTAAAGAGAAGACCTTTTTATACACAACCTCAATTACGTCACAATGGTTGTGTTGTATCATGGGATTCAGATATTGCATAAGTTTGTCATTTGACATCATGGTCACGTGTCATGTATAATAATAATGGCGCAGATATTTGTTGCATTCTATACACGCAATACATTTATTTGTAAAATGTAAAAAGTTGTACAAGTGCGTTAGAAGACATATTTACATCACGTGTTCACGAAATATTATTACCTTGTAACAGTCTAAATCTTGCTTACCCAGTTATATCACGTGTTAGTTGTACAAAGTTATAAAATATTTTCGGTGAGTGCCACAATCAGTGACATTATAACCGGTTCATTGCGCCTTTTAGTTAATATTCTTACATTTGCCTCCTTTTGTAACAGATTATTTTGGTGTCACTGGCATTCCGGTTAATGTCACTTTCATTAATGCGTTCTCGTTCATAATATCATATTGTGGTATCGACATCATAATGTTTGACACTTGAAATAGTGTCATTGTCCACGCAAACAATTATGCTCAATACCGTAAACATGCATAATGATGTGTAATTCTGATTACAAAAAGTACCATAAGTGACAAAGGCATGTTTTTTCTTACACACAATGAACCGAATTGTAACCGAATTAACTTTCTTTTTTAAGATAGTAATTTACGGAACAGGTGAGTTAAGAACCGTTTTATTTAAGAAACACCTGCACATTGTTTTGTTTTGTTTCAATGCGAAAATAAATATGTTACCTACCCATTTTATGTCCTTTGTATTATAAACTTCTCTATCAGACTGACACTGTATGTATAGATATTGAACATATTACATTTGTTAGCCATTGTTATATTTTCGCCTCTGTAGTTCGGGGAAATTTGAAATATTTTTTTGTTTTGTGACTTCGATATATCCACGTTTACCTTGTTAATGTAGATATAAAGAGAGGTGCCTAGTAACAAAGTAATACTTGAAGTGTTAGGTAGCCGAGAAATATAAACCTGAGGTACCGAGAAAACTTAGATACCATTGTTTGGATAATATGAAAAACATATAAGAATAGCATAAAATACATCGAAGGACCACCCAAGAGCACTTGTTAAAAGGTCTAAGTAAAACAATACATTGACAGATTATTGATACATGTCACCGAAATGTCAATATCTTCAGAGCCCGTTAACCAAGGTAGCCATATGTCACAGTTCAAGTGTACACGTAGGCCTACTTTGTTTTCTTCGTCGTTAGATACAGGTGTGGCATGTCAAGATGTTCCCGTCCCAGAGCGCGTTACATATCGATACCTTACTTGCAGCTGCTGGAAAATGTTTGTTGTATTAAATGTTCAAATATGTATGAATTCAAACTTATTTGTTACTGTCTACATAGTTATAGATATGTTTAAATTGATACATTATTTAAACGTTTTTTATACATACATACATACGTACTTTTAAATTGATAAATATTTAAACGTTTTTATACATACATACATGCATGCATGCATGCATTCACACATACATACATACATACATACATACATACATACATACATACACACACTTTTATGTCATACAAATATAAAAATTATATTTAATTACCGGTATGAAATATTTTGTGCTTTGGTAAATGTGTCGAACTTCCTGAGCCGACCTGGCTCAGTAGGTAGCGCGCTCGACTCTTGATCGTGAGGTCATGAGTTCGAGTCCAGAAGCAGCAGGTTGGTTTCCTGTCCTTGCCGTGTCACTGTAGGTGTCGGCACGTTAAAGAACCCTTTCTGCTCAATGGCCGCAAGTGCCGAACATAGGTCAAAATTTGAAACCCTTCACTGGCATTTGGTGACGTCTCCATATGAGTGAAAGATTCTTGAGTGGAACGTTAAACAACAATAAATAAACAAACAAAACATCAAACGTTCTACCCCGGTGCCGTCCTAGTACTACACCTGCAATAGAAACTTTATGTTAAAAAGGGTTAATTAATTGATTACTGCAATGGTAATAGGAAATAGTAATTTGTGGCCATTATCTTAACTATTAAATATCTCGGCGACCCTTACATTTTTAACTACAAAACGTACCACCAAATCATTTCGTTGTGTTCATCAAAATCTTTACACAACAAATCTAAAACAGTGCACCAAAACCAGAGAATTGTTCCGTTAGCACTACAAACAATAATACGACCCAAAGATCGGGTTCGGTGACCAAAGAAAATCAATGCCAAATCGCTTTGTGTTGTTACAGAGTAATTTTAACATTTGACACACTTCTGAAACTTATCTATATATATCTATATATATATCTACGTTCTAATACTACTAAGACCGGAATTGGTACAACTGTTTTACGAGACACACGAATATATATCCACAATGATATTTTAAAAGTCGGTATAATATAAAGTCATGCCATTGGCATAATTGTATTGTCGTTGTTCATTTCCATTTTTTGTAAATTTTAAATCGAGTACGTCTTCTCATTTTCAGTTTGCCAGAAACGAGTATCATAATGTTCCTATCAGAAATGAGGAAGTTATAGACAATAAGTTAGAAAAACGGTGATGGTTGACTCTTACTGATTTGTTGTTTTGTTTTATTGTTGTTTTTCACTTAAATTGAGATGTCACCAACTTTAGATGAAACGCTACAAATCTTGCCCTGTGCTATGGACTGACGCCATTGCAGTGGTCTTACACGTACCACGCCTTCCGTGACATTGCGGGTTAATAGAATGCCGTCATTATCACTCCGTGGGCAAACTTCACAAAACGTGAACTTGTCCAAGATATTGTTACATGTATACAAGACACGCGTAGGCCCATTATTCTTAAAATTCAGTTGAAACATGTACTAGAATGATGTCGGAACTAGTGCGCTGATACAGAAAATTGACACAACATAGGACACCAACTCCTTAAATAAGAGAAAAGCGGCACCAAACGCGATTTTTTCAGAGATGCTGTTATGCTTGACATGTAAAATTTTGTTTTGAATCTGAATGTAAACTATACTAAAAAGACAAACTGACACAATCATTTTCACAAACGCAATGTGTCTAAATTGATTCATAACAAGGGTGACATACTTTTTCCGGCACCGTATTGTTTTGGTTTTTGACAGACCCCGGATGTGCCACTTTACCGAGTTAGATCTTTTTATAGTTTGAGCGACGAGGAAGACGTGTAACATATTCACGGGACAATATCGTATAATTGAATTTAATATCCCCAACAAGCTTCTGTTGCAAGTCGACGATAAACCTGCACATTCATGTACATGTACTTGGTTTTTTAATGTCTTTGAACTCGATTTTGACTTCGAATTGACTCTATTTGATCAATGAAAATCTGTGTTCGTTTAAACTGTTCAGAATTCCAGGGTCTAATTTCACGTAAAAACAGATTGATTGAACTTAATACAAATTGAGGTTGGGAATACCGGGGTAATTTAAATTAAAAAGTCATCAAAACTACATTATACGTAAGTGAGGGATATTGGTTAGGGTAACTGTTTGAATGGTTGTAACTGTAACTTAGTTAAGCTTGTAAAAGGGGCGTTTAACATGTCCCCTAGTCAGAAAGGCGTGTGAACCATGTGTATTTGCGTATACAGGTTGTCAAGTTAAAGAGGCGTAACCCTGCATAAAGATTGTAATTTCTGTATTTTATCTAATGAAAATGTTGTATTCCGACGTTTAATCTTTATTTTTATTGAAATATAGAGAGTTTCTGTAGAACTTATGAACACCAGCAACTGACAGAAAACGTTTGGCAATTAAGTTGTATATGTTGTTAGTGAATACATTTTCTATTTTCTTTACGCCCTTATAAACTCACACCGACTATTTATCGTTTAGTGTTGTATATTTCTGTATATGATTAAGTTAAAGTTTAGTTTTTCTCTTTCTTCTTCGGCCTAATGGAAATGAATACAAGAAATTCGAATCTACGTTCTAGAATTTAAATCTTGTGCATTTTGTAACAGGTTCTGTACCGCTAAGGTATGGCTTGGGGTAATAAGTGCCGTCGCGAAAATGTTCGGTGATTATTGAATTTCATACCGTAGAACGGGAAAAAATCTTATATATAAAACGTCGTATAAAGATATAAACTTCTCGCTTCTATTATCAATTTACATTTATGGAAATGATTGATTTTACACATCGGTCGAATTATTTGAATCAGGAATCAGAATCAGGATTTCACAATTTTCTCGTCCGTAGAGAAATTCCTCGGATTTAGTCTCTCGGGATTTATATTCAAATTACCCCTAAATACAATAACCTAATAGTTATTTGCAGATTTTTTATCATCTGTATATTTAAAAACAATTGTACAATTTTTACATTTCTTTGGAATTCGAGAAAGATGGTCTGTGATTGAATTGGTGTGTGACTGCTTCTTGTGACGAGAATTTATTCTTCATATATTACCTTTGAATTTCAATATATATATATATATATTACATTCATGAGAGAGTGATATTGCATATTTTCACCATGAGGAAGCATTGCCCTAGGGAAGCCATTAACCTATTAAGAGACATTTAATTCGATATGATTATATATTTTATGGACTCTTCATTAAAAAAGAATATTTAATGTCAGACCTGAGTGAGAATATACAAAAATTATCGACATCAGAATTGATGTGAATTGCACATCTGCAACAGTCGGTCGACATGTCGAGAAAAGAATTTGCCTTACTCGGGTGGCTTTGTATTTTATTAACACATTTTGTTACAACACTATATCGCATAGCTTATACAATAGTAATGATCGAGTTATTGGTTTGACATGCTTTGATTATAAAGATGTAACGCGTTAGCTCTTCTGAATACAGTATGTAAATCGAAAGTAGAGAAAACCAACAAGCTTCTCATCAGACAAATGATAGTGTCTTGTCTTTCCAGAGCAAAGGATAAAACTATTTTATAATCGTAGTATCATTCCGTCATACCTATCCCGGAGAAAGAATAATACATGTATATATTTTAATCATAGTATCTTCCAATCTTGTTTATATGGGTAAAAGATGGGAACCCTAATTCATAGCATCGATATCAAAGTAAATGATACGTATCTATAATCGTAGCATTATTCAATTTGTGATAACCTACACAGAATCGAGTTGTTCGAACGTTCTTGCTGACCAGAACAATAGTCGATGTCCAAGGAATTCGTTGAAGGTACATCTCGCCTAAAGGGGCATTAGCTGTGTTTACCAAACCATTTCATTCGATTTTTTCTTTTTCTTTTTACTACTTGTATGTGATATACCATAACAATTAAGAGCTATACACGGGCATAAAAATCTGATATTCCTGTATATTTTGTGAAAATAAGGTCAGGTCCAGTGTGGTATTCATATACAAATAGTAAGATTAAGTTAATTAGATGCAATTGAAAAAGTGCCAAACCTGGTTTCTCAAGTAATTTTTTACAAAATACATAGGAATTTAAGAATTTTTATGCCCGTGTATATCTGATGTTACTAAATATACAGTTTTGTTTGACAATTCAACTGGATGATGTTCTTCTGTTGGAGGTCTCATCTTATCTAGTTATCTAGTAAAGCTCAGTTATGATCTTCTGTTGTTTTTACTGGAGTCAAATCAGTTATAATCGTTTTGCATGTTTGTAACAAACGCCTGCCCATCAAATCTTACAAATATTAAAATATAATCCATTTAGTATTATTTAGGATCGATTTTGTTTTATTTTTACCTTAGATTATATTTTTAAGACTTTTAGACTTTACAGGGTGTTTCGGTGTAGCTTCATGAACGTTTACGGATGCATAGTAATATTAAGTTAAAATAACACAGGACTGACAAACTACTTTTCAATTTTGTTCTTTAAAATTTAAATGTTCAGAAAATGTGTACTGTAACGGAATAAGTATGAGAAAAATAGAGAGGAAAGCACTTGTCGTTCATGGAATGTCAAGTCCCCAACCTAATATCTGTAAGTGGAAAATAAACAAATAAAACTTTTAATGGTTTTAAAAGGTTTTGATTCATTTAAAATAATCTTGAATAGAAAACGAGTTACGGTTAAAAGAAAAGTAAAATTACAAACATTATAAGAATTCTGAAATAGTTAGAAAACGGTATAAATAATCAACCATGCATGATTAATATTTGGCTTAATATTTGTTAAAACAAATTAAATTAACAAACAGACATCCTGGTATATTTCAAATTTTGAAATATTTCACAGATACTGAAGTGAAGGTTCGATATACAACTCAGGTGAAAGTTTTCATACATACCCCCGAAAATCTTGAGGTGGAAACAGGTGTCACTGTGATTCACGGAGGAGTAAAGGTCCATCTCTTGCTATGTCTTTACATGTGGTAGTTGCACCCGTCTGAACTGTAAATGGGGGTTAACCTCAAGACAATACATCTTTTTCTTACCATAGGGGTCTTTCCTCAGAAAAGTTACTTTTCTAATGTAGTGAAACTAGTATGTGCACTATATGAGCCACTTTCCATTTGCAAAATGTCCCGCTGTAATGGTATCTTAGCACGAGTCTTACTGAAAAGTTCCTTGGAATTGTATACATCACACAGAACCATTAGCCCTATTCGATAAGCCTTCGTCGGTTCAAATCGTTTGCTTTCAACGCTTTTTATCGGATATTTATTTCTACTGTTAATGCTGAACCACGAAGCCTTATCGGAAGTTGCCACTTTCTCGTAGCAAGTTCCAGACGAATTTTTGTTGAAACTGTGAATGGTTATTTGACAATGTTTTCAGAAGTCTTGAGTTTATTTTTGTCATTATTATTGTAGATAAACATCTCAAATATTTACAAACATTGTTTACCGAATCATATGGTAGAGTTATATCCTATTTTGAAACAGTTTTCCAACTGCCACCCCCTCCTTTTAGACTGTCAAGCGGGTCACGTACGAGACGTTCCGCAGTCTTTCAGAATGCTGCGAGAAATCAGCGACTTCCGATAAGACTTTTTGGTTCAGCGTCATTCGATAAAAAACAACATTGAAATAAAAAATTGAACCTTCATGAATTTGTTATCTTAAATTGTGAAAAAACAACGTTCCACGAAAAACTAATGTAAACTGTGTAATTTTCACTCATCCAATCAAAATACTTTTCAAAATTTGGGACTACTTTTTCTTGTTTTATGAGAATGCTCTTTTATGAAAAAATGTAATAGAATATTTACAAATTTTTGATGAATAACATTTTATTGCATGAAATGAGGCAGGAGAATAATATTTGCGTGGAAAATATGCTCTATATATTGATACCTTCTACATGATAGTCCTATCATGTTTCCACTTTTTGATTTACCAGGGGTTTTACCAAAAAGTGGAAACTTATCATCATGTTTCCACTTTTTGGTAAAACCCCTGGTAAATCAAAAAGTGGAAACATGATAGTCCGACGGAAATGGGAAACATTTATGCTTAAACGTTGTTTAGATACAAAGTGGTGTGATTCTCGTCTTTGTTATGAGATATATTTAGGTATATTTCTGACGTCATATAATATGACAGCCATGTGTTTAAATTTCTTGAACTCAAAAGGTTAAAACTAGTTAGTTAAAAAACATTTCTGTACTTAACATCAATACATATTGACTTTGCTAACATTTGTAAGTGTGAAAATAACCATAGTTGAAGAGATTAATAAAAAGTATTACCATTTCAAGTTTGCACTCTTAACTAGTCAAATTTAACGTAAATCAAGTTTAAAGATTTTGATCTTGACAAAAATGTCTTAATGGAGATTTTACATGTACCCTAGGTTTTAAATGATATTTTGCCACTTAAGTGTCCTTAGTGGGGAAACTACCAATGGCGGTCTCAGATTTCCAACGTTTAACGTCAGAGTTGTACATTTCAGTTCCCGTAAGGAAGCCTACGTCACAAGTGCATTCCTTTTCCATTTGAACGAACCAGATTGTCATTGTTATTGGCATAGTAACAGTTTCCTGTTTCAAATAGAAACATTCGGCCATACACTTAGGATGGTTATTACCAAGTTAACCTCTGACAATCTACCGATATGCGACAGTTTTCAAAAACGCTGTTCGAAGGGGGGGATTCGGGGAACTCTCAATATCGGTATTCTAATTTTGTAATGACAAGACCAGTAAGGCTATGTTGAATTAGTTTCGTTTGGTATTTGTATGATGATTATACTAGACTAGGCCTAAAATAAAATTATAATTGTTTGATGTTGCCTGCCTACCCACCTAAAATGCTGCCGCCCCAATTTTTTTCACATTTTTTGTATCCAAATTGTTTTTTGAATCCAGTTCCATCATCAAATCCTTATTTGTTTCCATAAAATACTTTTTACAAGCATCAGTCAAAAACCCAAAGCTCCTTCCTAGACCAGGTGAGCTAATAATATTTACATGGATACACATATCAATCTTTCTTCGTATTAACTGCATATGCCAAAATTTACATTGCATTAAAAAAGTATATACAGAATGAGGCTATTATTAAAGCATACTTTCTTGCTTTGTTTAATTTCTCTTTCTTGAAAGAAAACATAATTTGCCTACCAACATACCCACACCAGAAGGCATGGACAGGCAACATCAAACGAATAATTGTTAACAGTGGCCTTAGTATTATTATTAGTTGCGCGTATACATTCCGAGGATTTGAGGCAGAGTGGAAGTCTCCCACCTCTGATCAACGCAGGTTCAAACCTAAGGTGATTTTGTGAGAATGTTTGACACTTTACTTTTGGAAGACCAGTGCGAGATCTTTTCCCGGTTACATTGTAGCCGGGTTCTCTCCCACCATCAAAAAGCTGGCCGCCACCATATGACCGAAAAAAAATGCTGAGTGAGGCGTAAAATAACAAACAAATAAAAACAAACAAAATGAATAAGCCTTTCCAGTAATCGAGTGTCGATAGGATTGTAACTCCAACCCACTTAGAACAATATCGGTATTGGTGTTTCTAGATACACTGAACAGAAAAGTATACCTAATGTCGCCCGGTATATCAATAACTAACGAAACCTAAGCGCATTACGTCAGTATCAAGGTAATGACAATTCCCAACAAATATGAACATAATCTCGGTGTATCCATTGTTCCCTTACTTTCGGAGTAAAGAATCTGTGGATGTCACTGGATCAAAAGATCTATACCGGTTAGAACATAACTTTAGTGTAGGATTGTGTATAATGTAGAATAAACCAACCGTATTTGTACGTTATCGCCCGACCAAACACGAAAAAAAAGAATTTCAGTACACAGTTTATATACAAGCTTTCTCGGGTGACAAAAACCTCAACAAGGTATGCAACACTAACAGCGGTGGGTATTGCCACAGCATAGAAAATTGCTTCTCAAACAAACCCGAGTCAACAATTTTGATCTTTTGATGTCTATTTCCGTGGAGGATTAATCTACTTCAGAGTGATATATGGTCAATTAATCATTCAGGTGTTATCAATCAATTTTACTTATGTTTGAGTGTTAAGAAAATCATATAAGTAAGTAAATTTAATGGGGGAAATCTTATCTTTACGACCGTGTCGGTGATTAAAACATTAATGTTTGTCTAGGTTTCTTACTATCGGCGATCTAAACGGGTCAGTTGTCTTCAAAGCTAATGAATCTTTGGAAGTCCGTGTAAACCTGATCTCTCTCTCTCTCTCTCTCTCTCTCTCTCTCTCTCTCTCTCTCTCTCTCTCTCTCTCTCTCTCCATATACACACGTGCACCTGCAAACGTGTAGACACAAATTTGCACACACAGACATGCACACGCAAACAGAAATTATTCAAACACATACACATACATACGTGCAACACACACACACAAACACGCATACACAATTGAACATTCAATAACTGCAGTATCCAAAGAGACCAGTTTAAACATAATCTTATTTCAAGACATCCGATAGAATTTAGTTAGTTTTGCTAATACTGATTGAAGCCCTCTTCTTACAATGTACAAGGTTACAAGGTTATTAAGACGACAAAACTGAATAAATTATAACTCTATATGAATAATTCTATTACATAAACTATACATTTTTAAATATTCGAACTGATATTGATAACTGTTTTTTTTTCTCAAAAAATGTCTTTCCTTCTTTACTACTTAGATTGATATACAATAACTAAAAAGAGATAAACACCTCAGGCATAAAAATTCTTAAATTCCCGTATTTGTAAAAAACCCAGGTTGGCACTTTTATGCCTGTATATAGCTCTTCTTGTCTATCAAGTACAAGTAGGAAAAAAAAATCGATTATTAGTTAACACAGCTAATGCCCGTTTAAGTATTATTGACAGATATAACGGTCTTGAGCATTTACTTTGTCTTTTTAGGAAAGTAACAGGTTTGCTATAAAATATGTTATAATATAATTTAGTTAAACTTGCAACATCCAGTATCCATCTTTTGTTCGATATTCAGTTTCTGACTGCAAAAATGCATAGTCATATTCAACCGTGAATTCTCCAACTTGTATGTATGGTAGGTAGATTCTAGACTAGAACTAGGAAGGCTGCTGGTAATGTAGCAGTTCCCGGATGATAGGATTTCCAGGCGATTTTGAAATGTGGGTATAACTAACGGGATTTCGCTAGATATTTTACTACATGTCTGCTGAATGAATGTGGAGACGTATTTTAGCCAGAAATTTCCAAACAAGTATTTATAATAGATTGCTGAATCAGATAATCTGTATCTCTGTCAGTGAACATCCATGTTTTACAGTTTGATTTGATAAGAATTCTATCTTGTTATTACCGTACATAAACGAATATTCACATTTACTTGTCATGGTTCCTGAATTACATTTCTTTAATTGACAGAAGTGTTAGTTTGTATTTTTGCTTTAGTTGTGATTTTGCTCTACCAACACCAAACAACGAAATGCTACCTTGTATAAAGCATATGAGCGCCATTGCTGTAACAGTGAGCAATCCAGAACAATAATTGACATCACATAAGGACAAAATAAAACCACTTTGGACATCAAGATAACGGTTGATACTCATGTGTTACCACAAACTCCTAAAAGTCCTGACTTAACAGGGACATTTCGTACTTGTTAACATCAGGTTTTAATTTCACAGTAAGGTCATAACCCTGCCCGCAGCACTTTCAATGTAGTAATGACCTTTTGTTTAACCTGAACGACCAAAGAAACAATATCTATTCGTGATGTAACGTATACGATATTGAGTAAGATTACAAATGAGTTCATTTTATAGTTTTTATTGTGTGGAATCGCATGAAGTAATTTAACAGGCGTTAACATTAAAATTCCTTCCATTTCTGTTCGCAGTTTTATTAATGGGATTTATGAAATTATTTTGAAATAAACTATAATCATTCGCTATTAAGTAGCTAAATTATTTATCTAATATCCATGAAAAGTTGGAGACGTTTATGATACACCAACACTCGTTCACCAACAATTTTCAGTTAATCTCTTGTCTACAAATATCTGTTCCAAAATTTTGAATTTTGATATCAAATACATGAATGAAAGTTCTTGAAGCATAAGTAAACTATGTGATACACAGGAATTTCAATTGGCCGAACCATTTTAATTTGCGTTCATTTAAAAGTACAATATATCAATTAGAACGATAAAATTGACATTGAATAAAATTGTATCTCGATTGGTTTCACTTTGATATTGACTTTTGAGAAGTTGATATTGACATTAAGACGTTTGTAGATAATCTGTGTCAGATTTATTTCAGGTTGTACCGTAGTTACGTCACATTAAAATGTAATTAGCTCCCCTAGCTAGCTATGGCATGGCAAATTTGAAACTTCCATAGTTTATTCTGACCAACTTTAGTTCAAATATTTTCTCCTCCGTTTGAAGAAGGATTGGCATACAGTTTTGTTTTATTCGACTTTCTATACGAAATACCAGTATTAATATATATTTGCACGTAAACATTCCTTGGTCACGTAAAGTGAGGGGATTGTGTTAAGTTTGACAAGCATCCATTTATATCTAGTTTGCAGTGTTGTCTGGTAACAGTACTGCATCAATAAAACCATTAACTGGTCATCATTGTCGTTAACAGAATTACTGTTGCCGTCTATCAACTGTGTTATATAGATTTCCAAGTCATAGATTTTGTGGGTAAAACACCATAACCCCCTCTCTCTCTCTCTCTCTCTCTCTCTCTCTCTCTCTCTCTCTCTCTCTCTCTCTCTCTCTCTCTCTCTCTCTCTCTTTCATGAATCTTGGTAAAGAGGACCTTCAGTTGTTTAATACGGTAAAAGACAAAGTTAAGACGCATGTTGGTTTTGCTGTGGACAATAAAATTGTTTAGGATACCAACTAAGTTTTAGATACATAGTATATTATAATAAGAATAAATTATGGCGTGCTGTTTTCTGGGATGTAAGAATAAAGAATGTTGTCATTTGAAATGAAAATTAAAATCCGGGTAATCATGTACTTACATTTAAATTTTCAGTTTAAAATGTCAATATCAAATACATTTTCTCTTTGGAGTTGTTTAGTATACACATAGTGTTTTTTCCATATATTGACTGTAATTTTTAGGTCTTGATAATGGTCAGCGGTACTTTTTCGAGTGATCAGTCATTTTAAATGACCGGCTGAAGTTCTTGTTCTCTGAAGCGGAATAATCCTTTTATATGTAGAACAGACGGTGGTATACTGATAGAAATCATCTACTGCCTGATTAAAAATTTCCGTCCATTCATCGACTTAAGTTTAATGCATTTATATGTGTGCCGTACTTAGTACACCTGGCTTTATATCAATTATATAAGAATTGTACACACCTGAAGTATTCTATGTAGTTCTTCATGCAGTGGAATGTGTTGGAATATAGCAGACTGGAGTTTCGTTATATGTAAGTACTTTTCGTTAAGACGAAAAACATAAACAGTTTTGTAATCTTTCCTTTTTACTTATCACGTTTGCAGGTTGAAAATATGAGGAAATACTTTCTGAATGTATGCATCGTAGCCCATCTGTTCGGCTAAAACGACCGGCAGTAGGCCAAATTTGGGACAGCAAAAAGCTTGAAAAAATCCTGGTATACTATAACGATCTATGAATGATAATGGAGGCATGTGCTTTGATACGTTTCCAAAGTAGCTCTGACTCATTATTTCAATCAGTCTTGAAGAAATGTTTAAATCAGTTACAATTGATTGTTTTGTTCATCATTAAAAAAACTACAAGATAATACCTTATCACGTTCTTTGACTACAGGTCTTCTTCATTCAAATACACTGTCTCCTATAATCGGTACTTGGACGTCTATTACCGTATTCTAAAATAGTGGACTAGTTTGTTTGTTTGTTTATTGTTGTTTGACATCCCACTCAAGAATATTTCACTCATATGGAGACGTCCCCAATGTCGGTGAAGGGCTTCAAATTTTGGCCTATGCTTGGCACTTACGGCCATTGAGCAGTGAGGGTTCTTTAACGTGCCGACACATACTGTGATACGGGACCTCGATTTTTAGTCTCATCCGAAGGACAGAAAACCAACCGTACTCGAACTCACGACCTCACGATCAAGGATCGGGCGCACTATGACTGAGCCAGGCCAGCTGAGTGGACTAGTAATTTAGGCCTAGTAGTATATACGTATATAGTATCATTGCAACGAAACTTTATCTAAATGATTGATATACAGTTACAAAACTAATGCTTACTTTGGCGAGTATTTAGCAAATATCGTCACTAAGGAAGTTTTATGGTCGACACGGGGGTCTTGTTTAACAATAAGAAATCACCCTCTCAGGAATGTTAGATATTATTCTGGAGCATGATCATATACAGTGACCCACTTTTGCTAATCATGTCTAAAAATAACTGATGACATTTTCACCGAACTTGACATTTTCACCGGAGGTTTCTATGTAGCATTTGCGACGGGGCATGATTGCAGAAGACGCTGACTCCTTCCGGAGTTCTTCGTGTTGAGACCATTTGTATATCTAATTTGTCGTATTCTAATGGACTTGGGGTTTCGTTAATTCATTGGTAGTTCTTCATTTTACTCTTGTATATATCTTTTTCATATTGATTAAGATACCTTGTTGGCCTTTTCAGCCAGCATTTTAATGTATCACCGACATTCTTGTTGCGGGTATCATTGTATGGTTCTTTAGATTAGTGTCTTTTGAAGTTAGTTCTTGTTCTTGTGTCTTTTATTTTTTAGTACAGTGGTACAGTAGATTGGAAGACATTTTAATTGTTGTTTTGTCGTATTGTAAATCACTGATGTTGACGCCCTGCCTGATTGTATCTTTGCTTAATTTGATCTATTTCCATTTCATAGAACTACCTCATTTAGTATCGGCTCCCTGTAAGATGTAAATTTGTTTTTTGTCACTTTGTCACCGATGTCTTTGATTGTGATGGCTTCTGTATTGTTCTAAATAACAATGCTATTGTTAGACCTATAGATATATTTAGCATTTACATTTATGTAAATGATAAACATATTATTAAAGTTATAGTTTTGCAAAAATGAAAGAAAGAAAAGTTCAAACTGATGCTCAATACAATAACTATCGTTTCTGATTGGATGACAATTTTTAAATTATTAACTCCCCAAAAGCCAAGGTAGTCATATTTTCACACGGATTTAAGAATACCGATAGATTATCTTTAGGTCTTGCATGATACCTCATTTTGTTTCGGAACTCTTCATCTATTTTAAATTCCAGCTCAAATGATGAAGCCTCGTTGGCAGAAACGGTCGTCTTAATCATGTTTTGCCTTGCCATTTCCTTTTGCAAAATATAACCTTGGTATTATTTTAATAATATTTTCTGTCAATAAGATTTCATAACTGCGATCCAATTTAAGATCAATGGAGTAGTTCCGAAAGGGAACATATACGTGAACACATTATAAGTACATATCTTGTATCCATAATCTTAACCATCAACAAATCAATGTTCTTTTCCATTTAAAGTCTCTTAAATACATAATAGCATTAATTTATTTTTCGATTAAGTGTTTATAAACAAATTAACTGTCATCCACAAAGTCAGAATGTTGTATTCTAATTCGTGGAGATTTGATTTAAGAGTTTCAAGATTTAATTATTATGTCAAAATTTAACGATCACCTGATAAATTTTGACACGGGCTTTATTTGTAATACCATGGATATTTTCTATATCGTGATTGACAATGAACAGACGGTGTACTTACTTCTATAAGTCGGTTACATATAATATCTATAAGCCCAGTTTATAACTTATCTATTATCCATGTAATGGACAATACCATTGTCGTTACAAATGTAAATACATGCAGATATATACGCCACGATTTAATAAAATGTGATATTACGTAGATCCGTGTAATAGAACTGGACATGGATAAATATTAGACAGATACTAAGCTATCAAGGACACCGACATTGTTTCCATAACAGACCAGGTAGGCACATTGGAGTCTTGGTGATGCGGAAAATCTAAGTGTCATATAATTTCATTTTATCTTTCCCAAAGGAATATCATTCTGGTAGGTTTGTTGATAAAGATACATCAGGACGATTTATGAGTTTTATATCAAATTCTATTATTTTAGATCTATCAGTAATCACTAATACTACTTCAGATGACTCGATGGTGTTCCTTAGGAGGAAGAGTGATGTCGCAATATTATTAATTTCACGATTAGGCTCGCGAGTCGAAATCCTGTTCAATACCAAATACTGGGCCAAGTTATAAAACATCAGACGTTATGATATAATGACGATAATGACCTTGTTTACAATTCTCATGTTTCACTTATTGAAACGTTAAAGTACCTGTTTAATTGTCATTTTAAAATGATCTCCTATTAATACCGATTGTGACTCGGGGCGAGTCGCCCATTGTTTGGAACAGACTCTGGAATCACGGTGGGTCTGACCTGTCGACAGGAGATGCTTCCTCCTCAACAGCACCTTATCCCACTTCTCGGTTTTTCGGTTGTACGGGATCGTCCAATATTTATCTACTGTCGTCTGGACCTCCTGACGACTAGTATTTTAGAGGTATTGATTTAATATCGTATAAATATAGTGTTAACCACCAATCATATGTGTCAGAAATAAGAAAAAAAAAGAAAAATAGACCTACTACAAAAGTACAAAGACCTCACAGAACAGGGTCTTATACACAGTATGTGTTAATTGAAAGTGCACATGCGAACATCAAATAAACTTTAATCAACCGAGGAGTGTTCTCATTCGTGGACAGTATAGATAGTATACATGTTATATTGTTTTATAGCATCATTACATGCATCATTTCCATTAATAAATTTACAATTATTTCACTTTTATAGTTCAATTATAATCGTTCCTATAGCTAGTAATAAAACTTACACTATACAATTCTGGAATTTTAGTTCTAACACAAAAGCTTTGGATTTGTTGTATATTCCAATCGGTGTGAACTATTGTACTATACACTATCATAATTTTTATTCCGGGTATTCTCAATTGATATTCATCTTGGAGCCATGTCTACTTTGCCTAACATTGGCACAGTTTAACCGGTCTCTACTTTATCACAATATATCTTAACGTGTATCAACTGTGTACCCGTCTACTTTATACACCCATCTATTGTGTACCCGTCTACTTTACAAACCATCTATTGTGTACCTGTCTACTTTATGCACCCATTTATTGTGTACCCGTCTACTTTATACACCCATCTATTGTGTACCCGTCTACTTTATTCACCCATCTATTGTGTACCCGTCTACTTTATGCACCCATCTATTGTGTACCCATCTACTTTACAAACCATCTATTGTGTACCCGTCTACTTTACAAACCATCAAGTACAAATCATTTCCTGTAGTCTTTTATCATAGTGTTAATAATCATTGAATTTTAATTCAAAATCTCCATAGGTCCCGAGTATACTCATTTAATATATGTCATTTTATGAATCATTTAATGTGTTTGCTTAAAGCTAGGTAAATTATAATCCAGAAAAATGCTGGTTAACCCATATTAAATCTTCGTCACAAAAAACAATTACATTGTCAAATAGTCCAGTATGGAGAAAATGTGTTTTCAGCGTGCGTCAAAGAATTGAATCTTTTGTTGCGTTGTAAGTGCATATTACGTTACCTTCTATCATGACAAACTTATAAAGCATGTAATTCTACATTACAAGTTTTACAGTCTTTATGTGTGTGTATCAAAGATTAAAGTCTATTGTGTATTGACGAAGCAGAGACGGAACTGTAATCTGATATGTAAATATTGTGCATTTTTTGTTGTCAATTTCATTATCTTGAATTCATTTAGCAATGTGTTGCCGCGAGTTCCTCTATTCACTATCATAAATTTTATTCCGGGTATTCTCAATTGATATTCATCATGGAGCCATGTCTACTTTGCCTAACATTGGCACAGTTTAACCGGACTCTACTTTATCACAATATATCTTAACGTGTATCAACTATGTACCCGTCTACTTTATACACCCATCTATTGTGTACCCGTCTACTTTACAAACCATCAATTGTGTACCTGTATACTTTATACACACCATCATTTGTGTTTCTGTTTATTTTACACATCGATTGTCTACCAGTGTACTTTACACACCATCGTTTGTGTACCCGTGTACTTTACACACCATCGGTTGTGTACCCGTCTACTTTACACACCATAATTTGTGTACCCGTCTACTTTACAAACCATCAATTGTCTACCCATCTACTTTGCAATACATCATTTGTGTACCCGTCTACTTTACAAACCATCAATTGTGTACCTGTATACTTTATACACACCATCATTTGTGTTTCTGTCTATTTTACACATCGATTGTCTACCAGTGTACTTTACACACCATCGCTTGTGTACCCGTGTACTTTACACACCATCGGTTGTGTACCCGTCTACTTTACACACCATAATTTGTGTACCCGTCTACTTTACAAACCATCAATTGTTTACCCATCTACTTTGCAATACATCATTTGTGTACCCGTCTACTTTACAAACCATCAATTGTGTACCTGTATACTTTATACACACCATCATTTGTGTTTCTGTCTATTTTACAAATCGATTGTCTACCCGTGTACTTTACACACCATCGGTTGTGTACCCGTGTACTTTACACACCATAATTTGTGTACCCGTCTACTTTACACACCATCGGTTGTGTACCCGTCTACTTTACACACCATCGGTTGTTTACCCGTCTACTTTACATACCATCAACTGTTTACCCATCTATTTTGCATTACATCATTTGTGTACCCGTCTACTTTATATAATATCAATTGTGTACCTGTCTACTTTATACATCATCAATTTTGTACATGTCTACTTTACACATCATCAATTTTGTATGTCTACTTTACACACCATCAGTTGTGTACCTGTCAGTTGTCTACACAATCGTGTATCCGACTACTTTACACATCAGTTGTGTACCCGTCTTCTTTACAAACCATCAGTTGTGTACCCGTCTACTTTACACACCATCAATTGTGTACCTGTCTGTTGTTCAAACAATTGTGTATCCGACTACTTTACATATCGACAACCCGTGAACTTTACACATCATAAAGTGTGCACCTGTCTACTTTACACACCATCAATTGTGTACCTGCTGTTGTCCACACAATCAATTGTGTATCTTTACAATTGATTGTGTATCTGTCTTTGTGTATTCGACTATATTACAAATCATCAATTGTATACCCGTAAACTTTACACATCAATTATGTACGCGGCTTCTTTATATATCACCTTCTTATCGGTCTACTTTACACACCATCAATTGCGTCCCCGAGAACTTTATTAATCATCAATTATGTTCCCGTAAACTTTACACATCAATTCTGTACCCGACTTTCTTACACATCATTAACTGTATATCCGTCTACTTTACGCACAATCAATTGTACATTAAACTAACTTACACACCATCAATTGTGTACCCGTCTATCCTACACACCATCAATTGTACATTAAACTAATTTACACACCATCAATTGTGTACCCGTCTATCCTACACACAATCATTTGTACATTAAACTTTTTTTACACACCATCAATTGTGTACCCGTCTATCCTACACACCATCAATTGTTAAAAGTGTATCGAAATATAAACAATGTATGTCTATATGACTTTTAACAAGTTAAACATGTTTTGTCTCACAGAATTCATAGAATACCTGACCGATACACATATTAATTGTTTTAATATTTTAAATATTTCGATTGTTCACCATAACAATGACGCATCAGCATTCTAAATATGTTTCTCCAAACTTTAATGATGAACATAATAAAAATAGATGAAATACATCACTGGCTTGATTTATAGCCTATCCTTTATAGAATCAAACACAAATTATTTTTATTTCAATATCAGTCACAAATATCGGCGTATAAGTCGCTGTTTATTGTACGGCACGACAGTCAAACTATTAAACAAATAAAAAGGAGACATAGTTATCTTTGAGTTAAGCCTATCGGATACATTTAGTGAAATTTAACAATAATAACGTTTAATCAGCGAAAATTGACGCCATGGAATGAGCGATGATAAAAAAGTGGACTATATTTGGAATGTAATAAATGTTATCATAATTTTTTGTGAATTTTTGTGGGCATCCTATGTGTATTCGTTTGCTTTAGTATGTATTCTGTGGGGTCCAGTGAATATGCTGTGGGAGTATGTGTTGGTTATCTGTGGGAGTGTATGAGTGTATTCTGTGGGAGTATATGTGCGTATTCTCAGGGGTTTAGTGGTTTACTTACTTTATAGGAGTATATGTGGGTATTCTTGAGAAGTATGTGTGGGTTTTCTGTGGGAGTATTCTATGGGAGTATATGTGGATATTCTGTGGGATTTAGTGGGTACTCTATGGGAGTATGTGTGGGTATTCTGTAGGGATTATATATGGGTTTTCTGTGGAAGTATGTGTTGGGATTATGTGTGAGTGTTCTGTGGAGATTGTGTGTGGGTATTCTGTGGGAGTATATGTGCGTATTCTCAAGAGTTTAGTGGTTTACTTACTTTATAGGAGTATATGTGGGTATTCTTGTGAAGTATGTGTGGGTTTTCTGTGGGAGTATGTGGGAGTATTCTATGGGAGTATATGTGGATATTTTGTAGGATTTAGTGGGTACTCTATGGGAGTATGTGTGGGTATTCTGTAGGGATTAAATATGGTTTTTTGTGGAAGTATGTGTTGGGATTATGTGTGAGTGTTCTGTGGAGATTGTGTGTGGGTGTTCTGTGGGAGTATGTGTGGGTATTCAGTGGGACTATATGTGGGTATTTTGTTGGGAGTATTGTGGGTATTTTGGGGTATTTTCTGGGGAGTATGTGTGGGTATTATGGGCTTTCGGTGGTAAGTTCTATTCTCAATTGCAGTGACTGTTGCTGTTTACACTCTTAAACTGTTTTACTGTGTTAACTATGTGATGTTTTATGATAATGGCTTACTATGGCTACATCTACATCTATCCTACAACGTAAATCATGTCCACATCTCTATACTACAACGTGTATCATATCCATATCTCTATCCTACAACGCAAATCATGTCCACATTTCTATACTACAACGTGTATCATATCCACATCTCTATCCTACAACGTGTATCATATCCACATCTCTATCCCTCAACGTAAATCATATCCACATCTCTATCCTACAACGTAAATCATGTCCACATTTCTATACTACAACGTGTATCATATCCACATCTCTATCCTACAAGGTGTATCATATCCACATCTCTATCCCTCAACGTAAATCATATCCACATCTCTATCCTACAACGTAAATCATGTCCACATTTCTATACTACAACGTGTATCATATCCACATCTCTATCCACAACGTGTATCATATCCATATATCTCCCTCAACGTAAATCATATCCACATCTCTATCCTACAACGTAAATCATGTCCACATTTCTATGCTACAACGTGTATCATATCCACATCTCTATCCTACAACGTGTATCATATCCACATCTCTATCCCTCAACGTACATCATGTCCATATATCTAGTATTCTACAACGTGTATCGTGTCCACATCTCTATCCCTCAACGTACATCATGTCCACATCTCTATTCTTAAAGAGATAGAGAGGGTTCTATCAGAAACTAAAACAATTATTTCTATTTTCAAAACTGACAGGGGTGTGCAGGTAAAGCATTTTTATATGCATCGGTTTTACGCAATACCATACTGTACTATTTTGTTGCCGACAAGTAGTCTGTCACCCTGTTATGATCTGCTTTAGATTCGTTGTATTTGTAAGCATGTGGAAATTATTTTGATAGACCTAGTATACACATCAATAACTAATAAAATGAAGACGAATACTGTAAACCCGGTTTTATTCGCGTGAATTTAATTTACGCGTAATTTTGCGAATGCTCTCGTTCGCGAAAAAAAAACCATTGCATAATGAAGTATGGTGATAGCATGAACAAATGGGCATTCGAAATCGCGAAAATTTTATCTTGCGAATAGATATAGAACTTATATTTCGCGAAAATAAAGTCCCGCTTTACAGTACACCACGCAAGTATTTTTGCAATTGCATTTTAAATATCGATATTTTACAAGAAGATCTACCACCACTGGAACACAAACGGACATTCTGATTTTTTTACGCATTGGGCTTATATTTCAGAACGATTTTGGCATAATACCAATCTGTTAAGCCGTTGATCCTATTTTATTCTTCCTCAAGTATCAGAAGTCAACTGAGGTTTATTTTCAGAATTAATCATCTAATCCAACAATGACGAAGATATTTAAGAGCCATTTTACGATAACAGAAAGTAATTGATATTATAATATTATATTATTCCTACCTCGATAATATAATTGATGATTTTTAGATGATTTCAATACGCCGATTTTCATTTCATTCACATTTAGTGTTTTATTGGTATTTAGTCATGATTCCTGTATAATTACTTAATGAAATGCAGTATCAATATCACCACAATTACCTATTTTTGAAAAGATATGGCGCCGGTATGTTGAAAGATGGGTTCTACGTTTTCAATTGAAGACATAAACTATTACGTCCGAACAGGCGTGTGATGTATCTGAAAATAGTCCATACTGAAACATTTCTGTAAACGGCCTATAATATAATGTAATACCAAAAAATAAACTATAAACCAAAGTTATAGATTTGCAAAATAAATAAATAAATAATAACTGAATGAATAGAATAAAACTGAGAAAAAGTAAAATGAAAAATTAATATGTCAATAAAACTTCATCAGTTGATTTCGAATTTAAATACATTTAGATTAAAAACGAGAATGTGGTATCACACCACGTTAGAAAATACTCCATGTATTGCTACATCCATCTGAGAGTGACCATTATGAAGAGATGATCATCTTTCTCAATATCATTGACCTATGCGTATACAAAATCATTAAAGATGCGTAAGAAATTCAAATTTGTACTTGGAAAAGAAATTAAAAATAATATACATGTATTTAATTCCAGTAGATGAAGGGTCCTCCATGGTCGTGTGGTTAGAGCATCTCGCTTAGAATCACAAAGTCTTTCACTTCCTGTCAACGCAGGTTCGAGTCCGGCTGGAACCTAAGCTGATGTTTGTGCGAAAGTTTGCCAGATTACTTGCGGAAGGCCGGTGGTCTCTTCCCGGGTTCTCTCCTCCACCATTAAAAACTGACCGCCACCATATAACTGAGAAATTGTTGGGTTTGGCGTAAAGCACATTCAGATTCAAATTCTAGTAGATGAAGTAAAACGTAGGCTACCCGGCAATATACCCGCGGTCTTTCACAAATAAACTTGCAAACTTTCTCACAAATTCAGGTAGGAGCTCGAACCCACACTGAGCAGAAGCGAGAGACTTCGTGGTAAAAAGCGCAATGGTCTAACCACTCGGTTACGGCCCCCTCAGTAACTCGAAGGTGCGTGCTCTTTTACATATCGTTCTGTGTATGGTCAGGGTCATCGTTGTAAAACCACGGTCCGGAATCGATATGCTCTTTCCTACCCTTGGTCCCATGCGACCGGAAATTTTCGTAGCCAATAAATATCTATAAGGAATAGGTGTTGTCCAATTTATCCAATCACAGTAGTCGAGATTGGCAACGGAAGATATCACAGAGTCTGTTGATCCAATACAATCCTGAAATTGTTTAAAAGCCTCGATCTGATTGGTTGACGAATGTGAGCACCGTTATCTCGCATTGGCCGAGATTTCAGGAATAATAAAAATAATTACATGTATGTACGAGAGATTTCGGTCGCATGAGATCGTAGGAAAGAGCATATTGATTCCGGACCGTGGTTTTACGACGACGGGTTAGGATCTAACGATTGTTATTATTATATGGGCATCATTACAGTGACCACAAACAAAGCTGAATTGTTAAAATATTTCACTCAACATTTTCTTAGACAGAATTATTTCTTGTCACCAATTCTGTCGCACTGGATAATACATGTAGATGCAAATTTTAAAACAATGTAGTGATTGATATTCATAAAACTCGATTAAACGGCATGTTTATCTCTCTCTCTCTCTCTCTCTCTCTCTCTCTCTCTCTCTCTCTCTCTCTCTCTCTCTCTCTCTCTCTCTCTCTCTCTCTCTCTCTCTCTCTCTCTCTCTCTCTCTCTCTCTCTCTCTCTCTCTCTCTCTCTCTCTCTCTCTCTCTCTCTCTCTCTCTCTCTCTCGTGTGTGTGTGTGTTCAAAATCTGTAAATGTTTCTACAGTTTAATACCACATGTGAAGTATAACCGACTTAGGATAAGAAATAAGAGAGCTTAATTAAACAATGATCGCATACAGTAGAAACTGTAATCCGCGTGTTGATTTCTGTGTAATTATCTTTATTGAAAGAACACATGATACCCCTATAAATATTATGCTAATCTTCCACGACCATCAGAATTAATTATAAAATATATTTACCTATTGTACCCGATTTTCGCGGTCTAGTTACTTCGTTAATACAATGAGAACAATATTATTACGTGTGATCGAGATTTACGGAAACGGCAAGTTATAACTAGAAGTGACTTTATTATCATAACAGTCATGTGAATAAGAAATAAATGGAACACACTTGTAAAGTACGGACGTTTCACACACCCGCAGGTATGCAGAAAATTTCTATTTTAAATTTACAGGCAATTTTGTTTTGATTTTGGATCGACGGTTTACCCACTTGACATAATTTGCTTTATTATTTTCTTATTTTGACCTACCTGGTTAAACTAAATAAACTTGTGCTTGTGATTGATAAAACATGAGGATGAGATAGGAAATCAGATTATAAATAAATTGGAGTATAAAGTTAGTGCAAAAACTTGAAAAACGTTACGGAGGTTATTCGCAATTCAGCCACATATTTTGATTATTGCATGTTATCAAGCGGTAAATGTTTTAAATTCCACATGAGACACTGCCTTGGCTAAGGTATCCAATTTGTGCTTATACTGCTCCCTCTCTCTCCCAGTATTTGTTTGTTTGTTTTTTTTTTGTTTTTTTTATTCAATTAAATAATTAAATGAAATTGTCGTACCCACCAGACTCATCATTTGTAAAACACGTTTGTTGTTGTGTTTTATTTTTTTGTTTTGTTTTGTTTTGTTTTGTGTTTTTCTTTGTTTGTTTGGTTTTTTTTGTTTTTTTGTTTTTTACAAACTGAAAGTAAGCCTTATTATTATATTCAGGATATTACACGTAAACGACATTTGTATAATTCATGTATATGCAAATATATAATATGCACGTATACAAATCATATGAATATGTAAAAAAAGTCAACTCATGGAAATTTAAATCGACTAACTGTATATTTAGGTGATCCTAAATGTAAGAACCGTATCCGGATCAATTTCACGTAACAAGTTGACGTATACGTTATTTACTATTCTGCTAATTTGAAAGGTTATTACAAAACCGGGGACTACTTGTTCATTTGTTTATATACTCGTTCATGTCGATTATAACCTTTGTATCTTTGATTTAAGTCTAATGTCATCATTTGGGAGTGAACTAGTTAATATTGCATCACTATGAAAAATACATTCTGACGATAGATTTGATCGCTGCAGTAGGGGTCAGTGGATTAACTAAGTAATAAAACATATATATATATATGTACTAGTATATAAAGAGATTTTAATATATCGTGTACATTCATATTTTCATACTTTTCAATCTGAAGAAACCACAGTATTTACTTTACGATATTTCCAAAAACTTTATGGGAATCCAAATTTTAGTGTTAGATAGGCTACATGTTATAGTATGTTTTCAATGACTTGCAAAGGTTAAAAGGATATACATGTATTGTGTGATATATTTCACCCAGACTCATAGTTCATTCCACAGGTATAACTACAAGTTGTTATTCAAATCTTCACGTAATCACGATTTTGATATTTGTGATTATGTAGCTTAAGACCCTGTCACGCGTTAACGATTTGTAGAACACAATATGCTGAGGTAAGAAGAAATATACCAAACATTCAAAAAACTTTCTTGGCATACGTCGAACTTTCTGTGTCATTTGGAATACGATGAACATTTTCACGGCATATTCTGACGAACGAGTGACGTGTAGGAATTAACGCGTATTAACGATTGTATAAAGTAGCAACAACGTATTCCATCGGACGATGAATGTATTAGGTCAAACGCTATTATACACTGAAACTGTTTTGTGCATGTACTAAACTTTTCGACGATGTTGCTGTACTTCAACTTATGCCAGAGAATTTCAGCATGTTAACTTACTTACATCTCATCCGATGTATGACAGCATGCTCAACTAGGCCTATTTTTTCATAGGTCGGCTAAATCGTTTACATGTGACAGGGGCTTTAATTTGTATGTTTTCGTTTTCAACGTCTATGCTTGAACAGACGGTCACACACAGCTTTACGTGAATCTACATGTATTGATTTTCTGCAATATTTTCTACATTATTTTATTCTGTTTTAACAGGTGTCAAGACGAATCACAGAACATGACATAGTCGGGTCTATTTGGGGAGCGGACAGTAACCACCTCTGGAGGGTATTCGTCAAAATACGTTCCAGGATGGCACGTGACCAAACATTCAGTCCGGAACTGAAACATGACATATCAAAGGCCAACAGTATGCCAAGCATGATAAAGCGGCTTCAAAACATAACAATGGCGGATCTTGTTCTTCCGGAACTAGCCGGCTGGTTACTGGATCAATCCGGAAATTCTCATGTCTGGTGTGTAGTTGCCGATATGTTGTTTTGTGTATTTGAAAACGAGAAAGCAGAAACTCCAGATGACATTATAATATTGCCTGGATGTTCAGTTAGATCTCTCGTATACCGGACAGCAATTCCACAGAAATCCACATCAAAAACAATCTCTGGAATCGATAGATATCAAATAATTGTGGATGACTGTAGTTCCAGAAGGAAGCATTACTTCAGCGTAGAATCGCCAGGTGAGCTAAACAAATGGATGTCCGTTTTAAAATCCGCTTCTAATTTAGACAATGATGTTGATATATCGCCGGAACAGGTGCCTGGCCAAAGACGGCACTCCATGTTTGCCGGATTGTCTGTAAATACTGAACAAGGGGATCACATATCCCCTCGCTATATTCCTTCGCCTTCCAACTCTCCACGTGTAGATAGGTTGGCACAAACGTGGGACCCAGGGTGTAACGTAGATGGGACAAACACTGGACAGATCGAAGTGGACAGACGGACGTGTGATGTTTCTCAAGGTTGCAACAAAGAAAATTCTATCGATAATATTCGTAAAAAGTTACGCAGAGACACGGATCTGGTAAAGACAAAACCTACTCCTTTAAAGGCAAAACACTTTGAGTCTCCAAACACTAATAAGAAGAAAGCAGGGCCTTTTAAAAAGTTGAGATCCTTTGGAAGCTTAGAGAGTCTATTTAAGCCTAAACGGAAAGGGGAAGAAACTCCTGAAACAAGGTCATTAGCAGACCGAAGATTTTCTCAGGGAACTATTGCTTCTAAGAGTAGTTCATCATCTTCGTCACTAGAAACATCAAACACTGATCCCCCGTTGGTTAGATCCGCCGCACGTAGAAGTTTGTCAAGTTCGTTAGAATTTGGGAGATCTGACAAAAAAGCTATTAAAGGATTGGTACGAACTTCCTCCGATTTAAAAGAAAAACTAAACGGTACAAATTCGGACGAGTCTCTTAAATTGAAAGATTTACATAATGCAAGTATATGTGGATTTTTGCAGTATAAATTCTTGATCAAGTGGCAAAAGATATGGTGCGTAGTCTACAAAGGTCGTTTATACGGGTTTAAGTCGCAGTCACCGGAAGAGGATGCGTTTTTATCTTTAACTTTGTCTAACTGCAACATCATATACGCTTCCAATTATGATAAGCGTTACAAGAAACAATTTGTTTTCAAAATCTCACAAAGCAATAAGAAAAGTGTTTGTCTTGGTGCTCCAGACAAAACGGAACTGAGCAGATGGCTACAAGTGTTGCAAATGGAGGCAAACAAAGTGCAAAGTGACTCAGATTTTTTGGATACCAGCCAGAGTTTCTCAGACGCTTGTAATAGTAGTTTTTCAACAGGGATCAATAGTCTTGACACCAGTCAGGAGAGCAGTGACATACCTAGCCCTAAATTCTTTCTCGGGAGTGTGCAATCAGATTCTAGTTCAAAAGATTCATCACTCATTGTGGACCAATCAAGACGGTATTCGATGCCTATAACTTATAACTCCGGAAGTGACGTAGATATCTATTCTTCGTCATTATCATCATCGTCTTCAGAAGTTCCGAACAGTTTGGAATGTGAAATACCTGGAAAACGCTTTGGTCTTCCAGTAAATGATTTACCGGAACACGACCCAGCGTTGAAACATGTTTGGCAAAAAGATCAAAACTATTTACTGAATGTGGTACGTGCAAAATTAAGAATAAACCGGAAAAAGACAGATAACGAAAACATAACGAACAAACATTTGCCGGGCCCCAATAACGAGGGACTCATGGTGATGTCGGATGAATACAAACAGAATCGAATAGACAGAAAGTCAAAGGTGGGCATAATTTTTATTATTATTATTTATTTATTTCACATCACTAACACATTATATCATACAGTTGTACAGCGTACTATTTTGTTACTGGTTTTGGTTTTCGTTTGTTTGTCTGTTTAATTGTAATGTTCTAGGATTTTTCCGTCACGACTCGTTTGAATGAGACTTAAAATGGAGGTGTCACCGCAGGTTTAGCTCGATAAAGAACCCTCACAGAGATTGTCTTTAGTCCTTGGCACAAGTCAACATGTTGTGATGCTTCATTTAAATACCTATCCATATGTAATTGACATAATTTGTGGTAGTACGTATAACAAGAAGAAATATCCAATGGTTCTGGTAACACTGTTGGAAAGTGTACCTGTTGCCTTAATCGGAGCAAAATGTAAAACAAAAACCGTCTAAAACATCGTGGTGTTTTACGACACACTCAACAATGTTTGTCATATCGTGGCGACAGGTAGGAGAAGAGAACCCGGATACGATGTACCCGGGAAGAGACCACCGACCTTTCGTAAGTAAACTAGCACAAAAGCAGCTAAGAATCCAGCGGGACTGTAACCTTAGCTGACTATAGATGAGTGACTTCATAGTCATGGGTCACGGAGACCCCCA
Source organism: Atrina japonica (assembly GCA_030159075.1). NCBI lineage: Eukaryota > Metazoa > Mollusca > Bivalvia > Pterioida > Pinnidae > Atrina > Atrina japonica. Next base: position 99,281 of record BROG01000329.1, on the reverse strand, counting down.
AACGCACATAAGATAAATATGTATCTAGTTACGTGCGTGATTTCGGTAAATCAAACGAATTGCTGGTCTACTATTTAAATGTTGACGCAAAGGATATGTTATGTAAAACAAATATTTGAACAATACCTGCTCATTACGTGTATTCTTTGATGGTGACAATACGCATACACGTGTACTGAGGATATTATGTAAGTACGTCAAACTTATTGTATTGTATGTTAGGTGATATATCACCTAACGAACAATACAGTACAATTAACCAGCGCCATGTAAAAGCTAAACTTACCCCTGGTGAACAACTGTTAAGAATGGAATTATAATATATATAATATCATTTTTAATTTAGATTTTGATTTTACAAGAAATTAATTATGAATAGATTTGCCAAAACATAGTGTTGTTCTGTACTATTTCTGTAATGAATTTCTTGTAAATTTGAAATTAGTGTAGGTCACAGATCACATTCACGCACCCCCCCCCGCACAAAAACACACGCACACACACACACACACACACACACCAAATAAAAGTTCAATATGCAACTTGAAATCATGTAGATGAAAAAATACAAATATAGTTTTTATTATTTTTATTGTTTTGAAAGTATAAAGTCATTAAAACAATTAATCACGTGCATGTATTTAGTATGCATGATTGTGTCACAGCAAAGTCTGAATCTGTATCTAGCTTTAATTCCTAATTCTACATAATCGTGTTCCAAAATACCATCAGATAGTATATAAAGAAAGATAACTCCTAAACATGATTGAATTGACAGAGTTAATTCCCTTATTATACTTCACAGGATATCCATACCTGTTTTTGTCCACACACTGAGAGAGAGAGTTTGTTTTGTTTATTGTTGTTTAACGTCCCACTTAAGAATGTTTCAATCACACGGAGACGTCACCAAATGCCAGTGAAGAGCTTCAAATTTCGGCCTATGCTCGGCACTTACGGTCATTGAGCAGGGAAGGTTTTTTAACGTGTCGACATCTACTGTGACACGGGACCTCGGTTTTTACTGTCTCATCCGAAGGACAGGAAACCGACCTGCCGCCGGCATGACTCGAACTCACGCCCAAGAGTCGGTCGGGCTACCGACTGAGCCAGGCCAGAGAGAGAGAGAGAGAGAGAGAGAGAGAGAGAGAGAGAGAGAGAGAGAGAGAGAGAGAGAGAGAGAGAGAGAGAGAGAGAGAGAGAGAGAGAGAGAGAGAGAGAGAGAGAGAGAGAGAGAGAGAGAGAGAGAGAGAGAGAGAGAGAGAGAGAGAGAGAGAGAGAGAGAGAGAGAGAGAGAGAGAGAGAGAACTGTCGCAATGTATTGTACAGATATAATTATAACATATAGATTGGTTTTCAAGTATTGACTTGTTTATATATTTAGGGCCTTCAACAATAGCTCGCCAACATACTTAGTGTATAGTATTATTTGATATCTAGTATAACAAGAATTTGTCAACTTATCATTCGAGCAAATTTACACAACGCCCACGGTACAAGAACTATAATAGAATGATTTATAATCGTAATTAAACTTCAAATGCGGGTTAATAGCATGTTCGGTCGAGTACATGCAATTTGTTACAGATTTTCGTTTAAAGATTCATTTGGGTAGATTTATGTGGAGTCAGTGGAGTTGAATGTAAAGAACAACTTGGGGATACCAGAGGGTCACCCGCATCCAATCACCGGTTAAGGCACATCCTGTTCTCCGCGACCAATTGCCGGTAAGGGCACTGTCCTCCGCAACCAATCACCAGTAAGCGCACTATTCTCCGCAACCAATCACCGGTAAGCGCACTGTTCTCCGCAACCAATCACCGGTAAGCGCACTGTTCTCCGCAACCAATCACTGGTAAGCGCACTGCTCTCCGCAACCAATCACCGGTAAGGGCACTGTTCTCCAGAAGCAATCACCGGTAAGGGCACTGTTCTCCAGAAGCAATCACGGGGAAGACTGGAAAGTGCCAGTTGGCTACATTTGTCCGTGAATTAACAGAATCGACTCCGCCTTCAAGTTAGGGGTTGATTATTTTTGTTCCCTGTCTAAAAATACATGTCTAAGTTCATCTCCGTAGATCTATGTTAAATCTCACATAAATATGCACTAAATTTTAGATGACACAGAACTTTTAGATCATTTCCGGTATGGCGGATGCAGCAGGGGTGGATGACAGACTGATAATTTTGCACCAGGTATATAAGAAATAAATATCGGAGAAATAGTCGTCACAATATCCCGCCTGTTATGACACGTAACAGATAAACAGACTCTGAGACTTGATCAGTGTGTTTGTTTCGTATTTGTTTTGCGTATTGCCGAGAGTCTTTCACATATATGGAACGGCGCCACCCGTTCCAGTTGGTGTTCCACAAATATTGACTAGTGCTAGTTTTTTTTATCCAAATACAGCGAGAAAACAGCCACTATGCATGTAAAAAAGTCTCATTTATGAACGTTCTTAATATTTGAGTAAATTCTTTCAGTCTATAGTGGGATGTTCTATTCTCACAGCATTCCTCGAGTGTCAAGGGTTTTCTTATGATAGGTATTCCCGATTTTGAAATTGTAAATGGAAATAAAGGGAATGGTAGTTATGCTAAATACAAAATTAATGTAAACAACATATAGATATGTTTAGGAAATTTATTTGGCTAAAATAGCTATTTCTGAAATTTGTTTAGATTCGGATGCTATATACTGTAAATTGCTGGCAGTCTGTTGACAAGGTGCTTCCGTATTGCCATAGTATTAAGAGCCAAGTACATGTAACCTTGATATGATACACGCTTTATCCGTATGCCGCCAGTTTTAGCGCCGTATAGCGTTCATCTGTTTGTTTGTTATCATGTTGTTTACATCTCGCCAATGCCACAAATTTTGACCTGTGCTATGTACTGATACCAGTGCAGTTAGTTGTTTTACGGCTTGCCACGCCTACTGTGACACGGGCACTCGGATTGTTTAAAGTCTCATCCGAAAGAGTCGTGACTTCCACGCCACATGCCGAGCGCTATGCGAAAGAACAGTCACCACCATTTTATAAAAGTCTTCAGCATTACAATACACCAGGAATTGAAACAGGGACCTTCCGCTGCGAGTGGCACGCTCTACCACTAGACCACCCCAAGCGATTTGTTGGTCGCAGTGTTAAGTGTATAATAACCATACAAATTGACGGTGTATTAGTATTGCGAAGGTTAAACAGCTGACATTTAGTTGTAGTGTATGGTGAACAAAGAAACAGATTATGTATCGGTATGTTAGCTGTAGTGTATGGTGAACGTTAAACATAGATACTGGCTGTGTATTGGTATATAGTTGTAGTGTATGCTGAATGTTAAACATAGATACTGCCTGTGTATTGGTATATAGTTGTAGTGTATGCTGAATGTTAAACATAGATACTGCCTGTGTATTGGTATATAGTTGTAGTGTATGCTGAATGTTAAACATAGATACTGGCTGTGTATTGGTATATAGTTGTAGTGTATGCTGAATGTTAAACATAGATACTGCCTGTGTATTGGTATATAGTTGTAGTGTATGCTGAATGTTAAACATAGATACTGCCTGTGTATTGGTATATAGTTGTAGTGTATGCTGAATGTTAAACATAGATACTGGCTGTGTATTGGTATATAGTTGTAGTGTATGCTGAATGTTAAACATAGATACTGGCTGTGTATTGGTATATAGTTGTAGTGTATGCTGAATGTTAAACATAGATACTGGCTGTGTATTGGTATATAGTTGTAGTGTATGCTGAATGTTAAACATAGATACTGGCTGTGTATCAGTATGTTAGTTGTAGTGTATGGCGATCGTTAAGCAAAAAGATACTGGCTGTGTATCGGTATATTACCTGTAGCGTATGGCGAACGTTAAACATAGAGACTGGCTGTGTATCAGTATGTTAGCAGTAGCGTATGGCGATCGTTAAACATAGAGACTGGCTGTATATTGGTATGTTAGCTGTAGCGTATGGCGATCGTTAAACATAGAGACTGGCTGTGTATCGGTATGTTAGTTGTAGCGTATGGCGATCGTTAAACATAGAGACTGGCTGTGTATCGATATGTTAGTTGTAGTGTATGGTGAATGTTAAATATAGAGACTGGCTGTGTTTCGGTATGTTAGTTGTAGTGTATGACGATCGTTAAACATAGAGACTGGCTGTGTATCGGTATGTTAGTTGTAGGGTATGGCGAACGTTAAGCAACTGACTGCGTAGTGTATGACGAACATAGAAACTGTTGTGTAACGGTATGTTAGCTGTGGTGTATGGCGAATACGAAACTTAGAAACTGACTGTATACGAATTGTAGTAAACGTCGAACAATGACCATACAAATGGAATACATCAATTGTGTTTCATTCCGATACCAACAAAATGAAACGCATAATTGTTACCATTGACTGCAGGCGAATTGAAGTTAATTTGTTTACACACTCAATTTTAATCTCGTACTACGTTGAACTGTCAATAGGGGTGCGGTTTTATTAATTTAATTGCATCCACATCAAATCAACTCGCCATATTAAGGCATTGCATTGACGCCCATGGTATCTAAATTATTTACGGAAGTGGTTTAACAAATTTAACAAAGGATTGAAGAAAACGGATCGGACAAGTTGTGTATGCGTGTTTGTGTATTGTTTCAAAGAACGATCCTTACATGTGCACTTAAGTAATTTGATAACTTTTTTAACATCTGTTATCAAACCTGAACTTTGAAGATATGCCCAAAGCATTCTAAATCTCGGTATAGCTGTTAAAATATAGCACTGCATGTATTTATATACAAACACTATGTAATATAAACACGGATGCTATATAAATGAAATCAAACGAAAACGCAGTATTTTTAACACTTTTGGCGTAAGAAGACGAGTGGTTGAAATTGTATCCCGCAGAACTAGTCGTGGTCATACAACACAAGAAATATACCAAGTCCGATGTTAATGCGGTTCGAGATCTCAGGCATATTGATATCGTCTCTCAGTAACGTAAAATAGTACGGATACTTTGAAAGTAACGTAAAACTTGCTTTAAATTTATGTGGCCTTAAACTGGACAATTGTTAAGGGTAGACATACTATGTCATTGAAAGTGCAGACGTATAAACAACATCTACTTAAAAGTCAAGAGTTCGTCTGGTCGCCGTAATACGTCTTTGAGTTTGCGGGAAGAAATAAGAAGTTAGAGCACTCGACAAAATGTTGTCAACAAATAAAAAACTGTTTATGGTTCTGGATACTATATCGGAATTTCCAGAACAAATAATCCCAAAACATTTGACGGAGGAATTTTGTTCTTCTGAAGATTTGGAGGTGAGATTTAGTTTGGACTTCAGTAATGACAGTAGTAACTAATTATAATAATTATTTTGATAATTAGTTAAAAAAATGATAAAAAAGAATAAAAAAATACTACAGTTTTCATTATATCTTTAAAAATAAAAATATTGTATAGTATACAGTATTCGTATAGTACTCGCGAATTACTGTCAACCTGTGATCACGTTGCAATATTTTTGTTGACATGCCATTTTGTGATGTCGCCATGACAATAAAAATGTTCAGTTACACTCACATCACATTCGTTTACTGACACTGTGTTTTAGACGTTTCATCACCAAATAAAATGCTCAAAATACAGTTACAAGAATTGGGTCATATGTGGCTAAAAATAATTTATTAATGTTTATGTTATCAAGCATGCGCTAATCTTTTTATTTATCAGGGGCCCGGCGGTTATGTATTTTATCAATTATATTTATGAATAATGTTCTTAGCACCAAAAATAACTTTAATCATGGTCCCATTTTATTCACAAGATATTTCACCAACTTAGCAACAATTATATTTCCATCGTTCTTCTTTTTTCATGCCACCGGGGGCATCTAATGTTTTGATTATCCGTCTATCTGTTTGTTTGTCTGTCCGTAATTCCATCCGCATCCGTCCCGCTTACATATCAAGTGCAATATTTTGTTGGGTCCGGGGCCATTTATGTTTCACAAACACGTTTTGTTTATTTATTTATTATTTTTCTTTTTTTTGTAAAACCCTCGTAAATCAAACAATGAGAACCTGCAAACTTTAAATGTATTGTTCTTAAAGAAGGAGTGTCTTTTATTGCCAAGAAAAAGAACATGAGTGTGTAACATATCAAATACTACACAGTTACCATCCCTTTTATTTTAAGGGTAAATTAATGATATTCATAATTCATACATGTCAAATGTAGTTTTTTCTTTAGGTCATAAAAAGATTACGACAATCAGAATCTGGTACTACTGTCACTTTAATCGAACTTTGGAGACCTATTGCTTATGGCCGTGGATACGCAGGCTTTACGTGTGAATGCGTTCTGAGTGTATGCATATCGTCTGCAAACGACGATGTAAGGGAGCAAATGTGCATGAATAATGGCAGTCGGGTCATTTCTGTTTTCTCGTAGCTGCTGATGACAAAACGTTGGTGACAACGATTGAAATTAGCCACATTGCGTAAGGAAGTAGAAACATTGCTGATTAAGGCCGTTTTCACTTTTCTGTAGCCCCCGTCGTTCACGTGTCTTTCTGTGGCCTGGGCTCAGGGCCATAAAACTATTCTCAGACAATTTTTTTACTCAATTTCAAGATTTTACTGGAATCTTGAGAATTTTCTCAACTTGGATACAGTTGCTGACCATAAAGAAATTCTTAGATAAATTTCTTTCTCAAGTGATAAAATACTTAAGTACGGCATCTCGGGATAAATAAACGCAAATGCCATTGTCATTGTCGACCTAGAGTATTTCGGGACATTAATCCCTTGGCTTTCGAAAACGACGTGTTATTTGAGTGAAATAGATTTAGGAGATCAACACTTCTTTCTCTATTGGCTTGTTTTGGCCATACGACGTGTAATTACATTAACAATAGGAACGGTGTAAATTTAGTCCGATATATGTGACCCAGTGTATGTTTTTAATCATTCCTGTTCTGGCCTTTCTTCGTGTGCCTTGTTGGCTAAGCTTGTTTATGATCTCGGGCCCTGTTCTGGCCTTTCTCCGTGTGCCTTGTTGGCTAAGCTTGTTTATGATCTCGGGCCCTGTTCTGGCCTTTCTCCGTGTGCCTTGTTGGCTAAGCTTGTTTATGATCTCGGGCCCTGTTCTGGCCTTTCTCCGTGTGCCTTGTTGGCAAAGCTTGTTTATGATCTCGGGCCCTGTTCTGGCCTTTCTCCGTGTGCCTTGTTGGCTAAGCTTGTTTATGGTCTCGGGCCCTGTTCTGGCCTTTCTCCGTGTGCCTTGTTGGCTTAGCTTGTTTATGGTCTCGGGCCCTATTCTGGCCTTTCTCCGTGTGCCTTGTTGGCTAAGCTTGTTTACGGTCTCGGGCCCTGTTCTGGCCTTTCTTCGTGTGCCTTGTTGGTTAAGCTTGTTTACGATCTCGGGCCCTGTTCTGGCCTTTCTCCGCGTGCCTTGTTGGCTAAGCTTGTTTATGGTCTCGGGCCCTGTTCTGGCCTCTCTCCGCGTGCCTTGTTGGCTAAGCTTGTTTATGGTCTCGGGCCATGTTCTGGCCTCTCTCCATGTGCCTTGTTGGCTAAGCTTGTTTATTGTCTCGGGCCATGTTCTGGCCTTTCACCGCGTGCCTTGTTGGCTAAGCCTGTTTATGATCTCGGGCCCTGTTCTGGCCTTTCTCCGCGTGCCTTGTTGGCTAAGCTTGTTTATGATCTCGGGCCCTGTTCTGGCCTCTCTCCGCGTGCCTTGTTGGCTAAGCTTGTTTATGATCTCGGGCCCTGTTCTGGCCTCCCTCCGTGTGCCTTGTTGGCTAAGCTTGTTTATGATCTCGGGCCCTGTTCTGGCCTTTCTCTGCGTGCCTTATGGCTAAGCTTGTTTATGATCTCGGGGCCCTGTTCTGGCCTCTCTCCGCGTGCCTTGTTAGCTAAGCTTGTTTATGATCTCGGGCCCTGTTCTGGCCTCCCTCCGTGTGCCTTGTTGGCTAAGCTTGTTTATGATCTCGGGCCCTGTTCTGGCCTCTCTCCGCGTGCCTTGTTGGCTAAGCTTGTTTATGATCTCGAGCCCTGTTCTGGCCTTTCTCCGTGTGCCTTGTTTGCTAAGTTTGTTTTGTTGGATTCATGTTTTACGCAGTCATGTGGTGGCAGCCAGTTTTTAATGGTGGGGGAGAGAACCTAGTTACACTGTACACGGAAAGATACCACGGAATTTCCGCAAGTATACGGGAGCTGCTTGTGTGTGTAAGGTATATGGGGGAGGGTAGATGTGGGTGTAATCATTTGAAATTTAATTTTCTTGAAAAAAAATATTGACCCGTAACTGCATGTCATTTCCTATACCTAGCACCTCAGTAAATAAATGGTCACTACCTGTGTTTAACTGTCAGGTGTGGCCTCATACAGGGGATCGAACCCGGAACTTCCTGCTTGCGATCACTTTGAGTGATGTGCAGCCGGTTTGATTGAAGGGAGATAAATTGGGGTGAAATGATATTGTATATATTATGTACATGCATTATTTATATGATAAACACGAAGTAACGGATTTCAAATGTAGATGCGTCGAGTTTACCTATACCTATGTTTATAACAGATGTGAAATGGATTTTGATTGTTGTCTATTTGGCAGTATTTTCATTACGGCGATCCGTAGTTGTAAATTATACATGTAAATAACGAAGACGAATTTGAAGATCTTCTTATCATGAAATCAGGTTTTCAGTATTTTATGACTTCCCGATATTTGTTTATACTTTTGAAACACCGCCAAGCTGAGTTTTGAGGCAGATCTGTATCAGATAAATGTTTATATTGATAGTCATTACCATGATAAAGATCCGCAGTCGAAAAGGTTTTATCAAATCGTTTCGGTAACGTATCATTTTCTACTTTGAATTTAAGAAATCCTTAATAAACTAGATCAGAAAAGAAGAAGAAATAAAAATGACATTCAAATTACTGATATGTATATAAATCGCAGATTTTATGGTGGTTATGTGGTATATATCGCTTAAATATGAATATTGGATGCCGAGATCGCATATCATTAAGAGAAATATTAGATTTTCAAATCTATAGATGTACTACTTCGTTAATTGCTTTCATGAAAACTGTATTCTGCTACTTATTGCTGTCAAATTTATCTTGATGCAAAATTTAACAATAGCGTAGGACACTAAATACATCAAATGTGGCGTTAATAGCTATCACGTGATTGAATATTGCATAATCCGCGTTCATTTTTATCTGTTTGCGAAAGACGGCAGTTATAACTGTCTTTATTGGAGCTGTATTGGCGTGATCACCAGATAAGAGAGAGAGAGAGAGAGAGAGAGAGAGAGAGAGAGAGAGAGAGAGAGAGAGAGAGAGAGAGAGAGAGATTACTTAGTGTGAGAATTTTGGTTAACATTTTAGAAGAAACCAAATATTAAATAGATATCAATGAATTAGTATTACTTGGTTATCCTCCAAATGAGTTCAAACCACATATGACTCTTCGAGAGCAATATGACAGCATGTGTCACGGGCGAGGTCTTGATATTAGGAGAAAATTTAGGAAATGGTGATTTTACATTTTTCGGCAAGGGTTTTCTAGATATTCATTGCGGTTGTCGGCGATAGTAACATGCGAATATGCATGTCGCCGAGTTCGAGATGGAGCTTTTCCATACTTGTTATTGTATTAATCTTTATATATATATATATATATATATATATATATTTTAAATTAATTCCTTTCATATTTTCAATTTCATTTTGAAAACTTAGCTATATAGATATCGGTTCAGGATCAGTCTAAGTAGTTTCAATCCAATCTATTAACTAAAGGTGATACAAATAATTTAATCTGTCGTTAATCTGCATCAATTTCAATGTTTCCTTTTAATTTTCAATTCCCGTAGTACTAAAAGTGTCTAAATCAATGCATGACTGTGCGTGTCAGATTGCTTTTAAACATACCGAACACTTCGGAACTTTTCATTGCAATACACTAACAATCGGAACATAAGTGGGGAAATCTATAATCAGAATCAAAAGGTCACTATATCAGACGCATTTATTTTTTGAAAAAAAACATTAAAAACACCTGCCACTTGATATTCGTCTGTGTAATTTTAGTTTCGTTACTCGTTTCATCACATAAAAGTCATGGCATATATATTAAAGTCATCGGTAAAGTTGGAACATTTTTCACTGATAGAGAGCGCAGTTAAAACGGACCTTCCCCGTTTGCGAAGCGAACTTAGTAGTAGAGAGTGTGAAAATGAACTAAAACACATACTTTACTATCCAACAATTTGATGTGTATCAAGTGAGACATACTGTTAAGTCATATTCTGTGTGAAAAACACCATTACTGACTATACTGATCACCTCGATGTTTATTCATGAGTCGTGGGCAATTGCCAATGTTGTATCTTAATTTCATATCTATCTACTATTCTGTATATGTTATCATCATACGATCTAAAATCAAAATATTTGAAACATTTATTTTGAACTGCGCTCTCCCATAGGCAATGCCTATAGATAATCATATTAGAGAGAGCCCAGCTCGGACGGGTCGAAGGTGGGAAGGGAACTTACTGGTAGAGAATGTAAAAATGAACTGAAACATACAAGATACCACCAAACAATTCAATTAGTGTCAAGTGATAAATACTGTTTTCAGTCAAATTTTTTATCGGAAACGCCATTGCTAACTCCACTGGTCACCGCCATGTTTTTATGGTAGCTGCCCGTGTTGTCTCTTGAACCCGATCATGAAGCTCATCTACGATATATAGCCTACAGTTATGAGTATGCTATCGAGCGACCTAAACTTCTTCATTTTGATTTGCGCTTTCTCTCATAGGCACTGCCCAGTCATATTAAACTCTGTATTTTTTTCTCATTTTTGTTTTTGTCAATAGGATCTGTCGCATCGACATGATATCGACATATCGTGACGTTCATTTATCGATAACGCGAGTCATTCACATTTAAGTCAAAATGCAGAAACCCAAATTCCCTGAAACATGTAATAGGGCGAATTGTACTCGTTTTACGAAACTAAATATGTCCGGTCTGACCTAACCGACAGCTTAATTGTATCTTTGAAAGTTTCTAAGCGAAAAACAAACACCGAGAATGTAAGATGTTTTATGAATTTTAATAATTACATTGTAAGATAATATGCGTATATTTGATGCAATCGCCATCTGCCCATAGATTCCAATACCCATAAGAGAAGTTATTAAAAACCCATTTCCGGTTGTGACGTCATCTGTAACCTTGTCAATGACATGTCCAGCTTACTTCACTTAGAAAAAAATTGATAGGGAGGTGTTAAATGTATAGATAAGCAATGTATATTTGAACATAAATCATAAACTGTCAGATAAGAGGTAATATTTATATCTAAATGCATGAGAGTTTTGTAAACAAGATCATTAGCCCATCAAGATAAGTTTTAACCTTCATATAATTACAGAGCCCTCTAGATATCCTGCTGTCCATACTAACGTTGACCACGGATTGTTGTACATAGACCTATATTATAGGCTTACCCCAAGACAAATTACACATCCATGCGCCACGTATTTTTTTACGTTCGACTTTGGGTATTTTTTAATGTCAACGTCGGTATCTTGCACTTGGATATATTTTCATTGTTTTCGTGTTTGTACTGTGTGTAACACGTGATCTAGAATAACCTGCTTTATCATAATTTATCACTTAGGATATTCCGATTTGTCTTTTGTGTACAATAGACCATTTTCGCATTATTTCGTTTCATTGTGGTTCGTCATAATAGTATGCCATTTCGAAGAGAAAAGCAGGGCATCATTACTTCCGGTTAAACATTTGATGGAATACGAATATCATGAAGTTATAGACTATTTATAGTTGCCAAATTTGAAAAGCAACCTGCAGGAAAGTAATAACTCTAAAGGCTTGTTGTCATCTTTATAACGAGAATATTTATCTACACTTGCAGATGATCTGAAATATGATATCACTGAATGTTGTCAGTGTCAATCAATTCGACTTCGTCTGATTTTCTGCTGAAGTCACATGATCTGAGTACAACCTATTCCGACAAAATGTAACGGAATGGACCAGCTTGAAAATGGTCTATTGATGTTTACTATAATATTGCATACCAGGCGAGTGCAAATCCAATAACTAAGTCCCACGATCCAGATATATTTCACAGCGATCCAGATATATTTCACAGCAATCCAAATATATTTCACAGCGATCCAGATATCTTCAATTATAAATTGTACAATGTTATACTGATGGATTCACGAGTTCAACCAAGTCGCTTAGCGTACGTGTTTATCTAAACAGGAAAATAAATCACTGGGTATTATCAAAACAAAGTTCACGGGTATATCATTGCCGGAAGATCTCACACTTTTGTCAGTAAAGGTGCGTCGTGTTTTGATGGAAGACATTTGAAATAATTTGTAGACTTTATATCACATTTTAAATTTCGCTTAAAAGATAGGCTCAATGTTTAATTGCATTGCCCATGCACATTCGTAAAAAGAGAACACAGCCTTGTGTACCGTGCTTGGTAGGTAAAAAGAGTTTCATTAAACAAACCAATCTAGTGCATGCATTACATGTGATATTTATGTCACTTTTTAATATAATCATTTTATTTTATGAAAAAAATATACAACATGACTAATTGTATTTTATAAAATAAGATATGTCAAAAAGTACATTGTAATTGCGCACTTAAACACGCAGGCCAATCCAGTTATGCATACATACTCACTGGTTTATTCTCTAAAACATTTTACTCATTCTTACACAAAATAAGTGTAATTTGACGGGTATTTTTACTTTTCCCCTCGGTGTTAAAACTATTTTGCATTTGTTGACATTGTTTGGAATATACAAACTTTCACCAAGCTTTTAAGTGATTTTAAAGTTGTTTTGCTTGTATTTGTATTACCGGTGTTTCCTTTGTGTCACCCATATTTACTAGCATACTCAAATATCTAGTTTTTGCCTATTACCTTGGTTATTAACCTATTTGAACAGTTTAAGTGTAGACGTAAGTAAATACACTACATATAAATAGTTCGCAACACATGCGCACACACGTGATGTACCTTGTTTTTTTACGGATGCGTTCTATACGGTATCTTATTCTGCAGAGGAAAACTTGAGATTCATCGATACATGCATTTGTTTCGAAACAGACAGAAGAGACGGTACGTAAAGGGGTTTTAATTAGTGTAAAATATCTTACATGACTAATCCTCAGTATAATCGTAATAATCATCGGTGTAATCATTGCCAGTTGTCTTTGCGAGTTAGACGTTTCAGTAGTTTTTTCCGCTTATCATATATCGAAGTGTAAGTGATTATCGATCATTTATCTGTTGTATTGACATCGATGCATTTGATAATCGTTAATCTATTTGCGTATTTGATTGTTATACGTTAAGTTATACATTTGAAAATTTCCTGATTTGTAGTATCCATTTTCGACTAAGTATACAATGCTCCGATACTGTGGAACCTCGCTATTAAGTCCACTTAACTGACTGACTCAAAGTGGCCTGATTAGTGAGATGGTCTCTTAAGTGAGATTCTGTATTGGTTAAAAATGTTAAGGAAGAGACTGGGAATTCGTTAATTGTGAGGTGGTCTTAAGGCCAGGTTTCACGGTATATCGTTTTGGTTGTCATACATTTATCACTTTTGTGGGGTAGCTGTTGTGTGACAATGCATTGCGTCATTAAGTCACAAATTCAGCTTTAACCCTTTCAACCCCAAGTTTCTAGATAGTATGCTCTTTTCTATTGTTTAGACTGGTCCATTGTGGTCTGTAGGGTTGAAAGAGTTATAAAAAGGCCTCAGCTTGGTTCGAACTCATGCTGACCAAAGGGAAGATATTGCATTTTATTTTACCAAAATATATACAGCAGAACCTGGCATAAAGACCACCTTGCGTGGGAGACCACTCAATTCAGACCACAAGTTTTCAGTCTCTTGATAAATATTTAACAAGCACAGAACCTCACCTAAGAGACCACCTCGCTAATCAGACCACTTTGAGTCAGTTAATTAGGTGGTTCTAATAGGAGGTTCAACTGTATTTGATTTGTTGGTGGTTTACACCGCGCGCTACAAATTTTCAGTAATATGGTGGTGGCCAGTATACCCAGGAAGAGGCTATCGTCCTTCCGGAATACCCCTGCAGATTATAACCGTGTTTATACATCATTAAGTTTTCTTGGCAGGACGTAAAGCATTGTGTTGGCTAAAATCTGACAAGAACGGAAAGTACTTAGTCTAACTACTAAATGATGGCAGTATCCCACAAACCGCTATAACTTGACCATTTTGTATTTAACGATCTTCAATCAACCAATCAAACTTTATTAGAATTCTTTTAACATAGGTGTATAAATTTTACTCGATTTACAAGCGAGCTGTCAAATGCGTTTAAAAGGTAACAATTCTATCGATTACAGGATTTGAACCGTGAAAGCAGCACCGGTAATAAAAAGTTGAAAGTGTTATTTACGCTGAAAGCGAGCATCGAAATGATGTGTTTAATGTGACATCTCGTCTTCATTATATAGCAATGAAACCATTCATCAATAGGGTCACTCCGCTCTGTAAAATATACGCATACGAAGATAATGCCGCCAAACTGAAGGCGACAGATGTAATTATTGTATTTTATACTAATAACATATTCACGCACCGTTTGTGTAGAATACTGCAATGTAGCAATGTATTAAAAGAGGTCTTGAATCTGTGGACGTTTAACTATGTGTGTGTGTGTGTGTGTGTGTGTGAGAGAGAGAGAGAGAGAGAGAGAGAGAGAGAGAGAGAGAGAGAGAGAGAGAGAGAGATCCCAAATTTAATGTTTATACTATGATACCTCGTCTTCGTTACTCTTATATCCATTTTTTCACCATGTAAAAAATTATTTTGAAATATTGTAAATGGTTACGAGTAAGAGATTTAACATAACTGTAATACAGTTTCTCAACTTGTTTTGACACTGTCCTTGTATCCCAGTATAGACCAATATCTAAATATTTAGTTGTAGCCCAGTTTTTGTGTTGTTTAGCTGTGACCCAATCTTTGTGTTGTTTTGTCCGGAGCCCAATATCTGTGATGTTTAGCTGTGACCCAATCTTTGTGTTGTTTAGTCCGGAGCCCAATATCTGTGATGTTTAGTTATGACCCAATCTTTGTGTTGTTTAGTCCGGAGCCCAATATCTGTGATGTTTAGCTGTGACCCAATCTTTGTGTTGTTTTGTCCGGAGCCCAATATCTGTGATGTTTAGTTGTGAACCAGTCTTTGTGTTGACTTGTATGTGATGATTAGTTGTGACCCAGTACTTTTGTTGGTTTATGTGATCCAGTATTGGTTATGTTTTTAATATTAAGTTGTGTCCCAGTCTTCGTGTCGGCTGGTTAGGGGCCTAGTATTGTAATGTTTAGTAGTTACCCAGGCTTTGTGTCGACTGGTTAGGGGCCCAGTATTGTAGTGTTTAGTGGTTACCCACTCTTCGTGTCGGTTGGTTAGGGGCCCAATATTGTAATGTTTAGTAGTTACCCAGTCTTCGTGTCGGCTGGTTAGGAGCCCAATAATTAGGTAAACTGAATCACACATATTACCATAGGTGCGCCGGCCTGGCTCAGTCGGTAGCGCGCTCGACTCTGGATCGTGAGGTCGTGAGTTCGAGTCCCGCGGGCGACAGGTTGGTTTCCTGTCTTTTGGATGAGACAGTAAAAACTGGAGGTCCCGTGTCGCAGTAGGTGTCGGCACGTTAAAGAACCCTCACTGCTTAATGGCCGTAAGTGCCGAGCATAGGCCAAAATTTGAAGCCCTTCACCGGCATTTGGTGACGTCTCCATATGAGTGAAATATTCTTGAGTGGGACGTTAAACAAACAATTACCATAGGTCACATGATCATGAGTCACATATAATTAGGTCAACTGACTTACACATGTTACTAACTAGGTCATCTGAGTCATTCATGTTAATTAGGTCCCTTGAATCATCCATGTTATTAGCCGCACTCAGCTGAGTCATAAATAATTAGATTAATAAACTCTCATAGATTACTAGGACACCAGAGTTACTCAGGTTACATTAGGTTAACTGAGTATGTTTTTCTGTTATCCGAGTCACACAAGGTAGTCTATTCCGATCTTATGCCTGCTCTTGTGAACAATTTTATCCATGCCAATTCTTTTTACAAAAGTTTAAACCCCGGGACAGGGTTTTGTAGATAGGATGAGGACGCAGGCTTCCGGTTAATAAATGACATTTGACCTCGCATCTTAATTATCTTTGACCTTGCGACCGCCGGTCTTCGAATAGTACCAGTTATACAACCGAGCTTCGGGTTGTACGATCTCGATTTACCTCTAACCTTTGTTTAGCCGTTTATACATATAAATATATATGAGGAAATTGAGCTAAGAAAAGGTGAAAAAGTCAAAGACCAAGAACTTGTTTATTACAAATAAAACCACTTTGTCTCCAAGGTGTAGCGACAATATCATTGTATGAAGTATCCGCTCTTTGCAGGTGTTGTTTATTTAGTGCGATAATGAATACAAAAAATCACACTTCCTGTGTTTGCATGTTTGAAATCGTAAATGGACCAGTGAAGTTTCTAGTTGAGTTAACAACAAACATTAGCGAAACACCTTGATATGTTGAAATATAATTGTATACCTGGACATTTTCGCCCTTTTACGATAGAAACTATTTACACCTTGTCTAAACTTCGCCGCCTAAATCACTATTATAGCTTCATAGATGACATATTTGTCCAAGCTCCATTTACTCAGGTTAACAATTTCGCTTTCATTTTAAATTTACCGTCTCATTTAAGGCCGAAAATAGCGAAAATTAAACGAGAGCGAAAAGTTTAAGGTAAACATTATGATAAGCCATTTAAAAGTTCATCGAAGAAAATCACAAAGGTAAACAGATAGCCTCGGATAGTACAGGTTCTGGTCAAACATGTGTTGCAACCAATGAATGATGCGACTGGTCTAACTGGCGGTTTAGTTTTTCGATATGTCATATAAAATAATATCTATCCCATGACAGCTGTCAACCTTCAGTCCAGGTAATTCATTTCAGTGACACACGTGTGTATTACTCTCTGACTAAGTATATGTAACACCTGACCAGAACAGGTAATGTAGTAATCAGATATACTCCGGACCGCTAAAAACATCGTTGATATTGTGCTGTTCGTCAACATTATTAATAGTAATTATATTTGACAATATTGTGACTCCACATTTTCCTGAAAAAACAAAACAACAAGAGTATAACCAGAATTTACAGATACAGACCTATATGCCAAAATTTTATGATTTTTTTGAAATCATCGTATGGTGACCCGCCATTTGCCACAATATACCAGGAACCGTGCAGTGCTTTGACGTTGCAAATTTGATTTTTTTTCTGGTTTAATTTTAAAACCGATACTGTTAGTGTAGATATGATAATTATCAAAATGTATAACTATTGATAATATTATTATTATATTATAGTTCTTATAGTTATTATAGTTCATTTGGAATATTGTATATTGCGTTCCTAGAGTCTGTACACCTCTTTTAACTTGAGAAAATGTATTGTGTTCCAAAATTTGATTGAGCGAAAATAAAACGTTTCCCTTTGGGCCTATAATTATCATAAGCTGGTACAAGTCTTTTAACTTTTTTTTCATTTTGACACTTTCCGTTGGCATATAACTTTTAAACGCCTGAAGTTGTTTTAAAGTGCAATTGTAATAAAAGAAACAGAAGATATACTTAAAATCTTGTCATATCTCGAGGTCTTAATAAACCATACCTAACCACTGTTGTCAATTTGTTCTTCCCGAACTGTGATAGATAGACATAATGGCTGTTGGCGATGTAGTTTTCAAAATAAGCAGTACTTTTAAAAAATAAACAATTATTCACTGGCAAATTTAATTATTTACTAAATTTAGTTATGATATAAAATGCTCCATTTTTATGCCTATGATTTTGGTCGTTTCGCTTTTCTGTCCGTCTAAAACTTAAATTTAATTTCCTTTATTACCTTATATATTTTGAGCAAACCAATACAAAACTTGATATTAAGTAAAAGTAAAAGTGAACGAAACGATTTATAATTCATGTTAATTGATAAAGATTTTGCGTGCATTTTTCGATACATGTCCACAATTCAATAAAAAATCTAAACGAAAGTGAAATACATCGGGGTCGGCGTTAACACCACATTTTTGTATGCCGACAAGTAACGTTTGATTGCTTACAAATGCCGGGGGGAAATTTTAGTTAAACAGCCTCAGCTTTTTATTATTTCATGAGAAACCGGACCTCTCACCCTCACTTTCATTCGAAAGTATATAGTTATTGACATTGGAATGATAAGCAATGACTGTGACATTGTCTGGATTCCTTCGTCTATGCATAAACTTGTGGTTTCTTGGAGAAGACACTTCTTTCAAAAGGTGAGTTAATTATTTTCCCCCGATTCCTTCAAAAGATGTCGTTCTTATCTTCCACGGGAATGTATTATACTTGTAAAATAAGAGTTTTGCTTGTACTGAAATTAAAATGTTTGTTTAAACCCCAATTCTCCAGATTATCAATTGTATCACTTCTCCAAGTGAAATCGATTTTTACCAATGTAAAATTTTCTTACACCTTATTTCTTTAATTTGAGGTAAGAGAAATATTCATATTTTTGCCATATTCATAACAATGATTAGCGTAACCAATAAGATAATGACTGAATGTTTTCATTTTGGTTCGGGTTCTTCATTTTTTAGATTTTAGTTGTGGACTTTAGATTCTTATCTTCCTTATTCACAAGAGTTTATTGAAATACATGTTTGTACTTTTGACAAAAACTCCTTCATATCAATTCATTTTACAGACAATAAGTAAACGTTAATATATTTTTGGAAGTATCATCTATTCTTGTAGAAATTTAGGTCCACTGTCCGTCAGTTGTTCTGCGATACGCGTACATGATTTTTACTTACATACAAATGTTAATGCATGCATGTTTTATTTCTTCAGATGACTAACCATTTGACCCTCGCGGAACAAAAAGATTTATTATTTATTGAGATTTCCTTTCAATAGATGACAAAAACAAGTTTATTTTCTTCTCGAATCTTTCCGGTTTATACGTCTGAAAAATAAAACTGAATTGCACTAATCAAGTAGATATATATTTCAGTGAACGAGCATTGAGTCACGTAATCTTACCTCGCACTGACCATGAGTCAACATTTTTTTTTTTTTTTTTTTGTAAAATAGGTCAGATGGTTGATTAAAAACACATTTTGGGACAAGACATCATGGTACTAACGGTCAGCTCCATATTAATACGATGTAGCCCTGATTGTCTTTTTGACATTCAGTTGTCCTTTTTACTTCTAATTTTTACATTGTTTTATATACCAAAAGTGGGACAATCAGAACGGCACCGTTGATACGACGGACGTTTTCGATAAATCTTATTAAACTTCATACAACATGAAGTCGGTGTAAAAGTGAGTGACCGATCAGCAGATATAAGATTTGAGTCATATTTTCTTTACACTGTGGATTATTGAACAAGTCAATTATATCTCGAAGTAACATGAATACTTTCACATTTTCACGACCTTTCAATTCATGTTATTTCGTCAATATTGTTACAAATCATTGTAAAACATTGATACGTGCACTATTATTAGCTGTTTTTGTTATTATGTTAACAGTGCTTTAACATGTGTACGTGTTTCGTATTATGTATCAAGATTGTAATGCCACTTTTTGTTGACCATTACTTTTGGACTTTTTACTGTGTTATTATCGCGTCAAAGACTTCCTGTCCGCTATTGATACCCCTGTGGCGTACCTTTAACGGCCATAAACATTGTCTTCTTAATTACCACCGTCAGTATTATCCTTACCACGATGATAACCGTTTTCTTTAGTATTATGTTTGTTTAGGATATACAAAGTAACTACAAATTGCAGATTTTGTCTATGCACATGCAAAAACCAATGAAACACAAATAGATCGGAAATTTACAATTTTATGCCTGGTTTTATAGGAAAGTGCTCCGTTTCTTGTCCTCGGCCCAGATGGAAAACACGTGCGCTTTATAGACTTCATTGACCTGGTTGTTGTTGCATGGCTGTTACATTGCTGTTACAAGAACTACTTTCTGACCCAGAAATGCCTACAAATTGATTTTGGTATCTGTGAATTTATTGCTTTGCCATTACTTCAAGCATAGGCAAATATAATCCGATCGTTGAGGCTTACGTCCATTGTCGGTATAGCTAATGCTGGTCAAAGTTTAATACCATATAGATCCGCGATTTGTGTGTACAACGTCACATAAATTACATGTATTTCTAATTTGGTTATACTTTTTCGTTTCGTGATGAAATACCTTCTACAAAGTTTCATCGTGGCCTCAATAACGACGAATGTTTATCTAGTGCGAGTAATAGGAAAGTTGGCCTGTGTTAGGTATGTTAGGTATGGACTCTTATGTCATGTTAATAGGCTATGTCGTGTTAATAGTTTTGATGTTGACCTCTATGTCGTGTTAATAGGTTAGATGTTGACTGCTATGTCGTGTTAATAGGTTAGATGTTGACCTCTATGTCGTGTTAATAGGTTAGATGTTGACCTCTATGTCGTGGTAACAGGTTAGATGTTGACCTCTATGTCGTGTTAATAGGTTAGATGTTGACCTCTATGTCGTGTTAATAGCTTATATGTTGACTGCTATGTCGTGTTAATAGGTTAGATGTTGACCTCTATGTCTTGTTAATAGGTTAGATGTTGACCTTTATGTCGTGGTAATAGGTTAAATGTTGACCTCTATGTCGTGGTAACAGGTTAGATGTTGACCTCTGTGTCGTGTTAATAAGTTAGATGTTGACCTCTATGTCGTGGTAATAGGTTAGATGTTGACCGGTTTGTCGTGTTAATAAGTTAGATGTTGACCTCTATGTCGTGGTAATAGGTTAGATGTTGACCTCTATGTCGTGGTAATAGGTTAGATGTTGACCTCAATGTCGTATTAATAGGTTAGATGTTGACCTCTATGTCGTGTTAATAGGTTAGATGTTACCCTCTATGTCGTGTTAATAGCTTAGATGTTGACTGCTATGTCGTGTTAATAGGTTAGATGTTTACTTCTATGTCGTGTTAATGGGTTAGTTGTTGACCTCTATGTCGTGTTAATAGAATGTATATTAACTGCAAATAGCACGTGTTTATTGGACACTCGGTAATCTTCGTAAATATTTACCGAAAGTTAATTTGCAATGCTCAACGTAATGACGGACAAACAATAACTGATATTATGGGTTACGTTTGGCAAGATTGTTGCAATTTTACACATGCATTTGTTATTCTAAACACCAGATGGTCTCTTTGGAATACATATGAGATAAAATATTACATAAAATGGGCATAGGCGTCGGAACCGGGGGGCTAGGGGGGGGGCTTAGCCCCCCCCCCCACTTTTTTTGCAAAGATAGACATAGGTGTTGAAAATTTGGGCTTAGCCCCCAGACGTTTCTGGCGTGTGTGTGTGTTTTAAGTTGGTTTAGCCCCCCACTTTCAATTTGCTTCAGACGTCTATGATGGGCATGTAGTTTTTTAACCTACGACAGCTCATATAACTTTAAAGAACCCACTGCTCAATGGCGTTAAGTGCCGAGTATAGGCCAAACTTTGAAGCCTTTCACCGGCATAAGTGACGTCACCATATGAGTGAAAGATTCTCGAGTGGGACGTGCAACAACAATGCAACTAACCAAATAATTTACACGTTTAAGATATTTTAACAAAATCATTCAATGAATAGGATCGAACTATAACGCTGATGCATACGTTGCCTAAACACCTGTCCATGAAATATAACCACGTCTACGGACAAGATAGCATCAGCTAGTCATGGTGAAGACATTTTTGATAATACAAGGAAATTCCAGGTATGTATTCAGTGTTTTGTATTTGGTCCATGGATTTATATTTGGTTTCAGCGGTAAAAAAATATCATATTGATTACCAGAAATGTTTCATTTTTGTATCAGTCGCATCACATTCATGGCAATTGTACACAGCTACGGTTCATGGATTTAAGAGCTATTACAGATCAAGCATGATTATGCAGGTCACTTACTAAATTGTTAAAATCGCATAAAATCGTCTTCATGGCTTTGGATTAGATATAGTATTGTCCTTTCTGTAACAACTACCACATTGCTGTAACTGACACTTTGTGTACACATGGGCGCATTGCATTTCCACGACCCCCCATTTCCTGCATTATTTTCATTTCAACAATTACTAGATTACATAAAATATATATTGGAGTACTTCCTGATGACCACCTCGCTCAGGAGATCACCTCTGATTTAAAGGGGTATGAACTGTGTTTATAAAAAGAATATTTGGATTTTTTCTACTTTTAATACTTGTATTGATGTACAATAAAAAATAAGAGCTATACAAAGGCATGAAATATGTCTGAAATGCCTATGTATTTTGTGGAAATAAGGTCAGGTTCAGTGTGGTATTCATATACATAATTTAATAGTAAGGATTAGTTTTTCAGTTGATAGTGAAAAAGTGCCTAACCAGGGTTTCTGAAGGAATTTTCACAAAATTTATAGGATTATAAGAATTCTTATGTCTGTGTTTATATCAGGGTATTTTTGGTATTGTATATCTATCTAAGTAGTACAAATGAGATTTTCTTTTTATTTAAAAAAAGAAAAACAGAAGGCAAAAGAAAAAAAAACCCAAAACAGCTAATGCTCCATTAAGACAAAATATTTCGTCGTTTGTATTATTTTTACATAGATTTCAAAACAGAAAAAAAACGGGCTTAAATCAATTAGGTTATTTTAATAGTGGGCCTCTACTGTTAAAATGATCAAGTATCTATTGTATGTACGTACGCATGCATGCATGCATGCATGTATGTATGTGTGTATGTATGTATGTATGTATGTATGTATGTGTGTGTGCGTGTGTGTGTGCGTGCTTGTATGTGCATGTATATATGTGCGTTACATTAAAGTTATATAATTCAAGAATATAAAACTAATGTAACGCGCGTGTGTATGTGCGTGTGCGTGTATCGGTATGCATCACTTCTCGTTTTTACAATATGTCATAACATCAAGATAAGATAAAATTATAACAAATCTCTCTGTGCGCATTTTACAAGGTCCATTAATGTCTGATTAAAGTGTCTAGTTAATTTTGACGTGTTTACACTACTAGCTAATGACTCATAAATATTAGATGTAACAGATCGTTTTTACAATGTTTGACCGGGTACATAGATAATATATTAAACCGCCATATTTCTATCAACAATCGTTCAAACAATTATATACTAGTTTCATGAATTTGATTTTTAAACCCGAGACATGTATATTTCTAAGCCTATAGTGGGTACTTTGCGATAAAATCTGTTGTAAACACAGGTCATAACACACGCAATAAGTTTTTATAATTTATTTTCGAATAAACTCAATGGGACACTTTCTTTTTCTAAAAATCGTTTACAAATGTTCATAAATATTTAGAATTCAGATCATGTCGCGCACCCATTTCTAGTCCGCGTTAATTTACTTACCAAAACTTAAAATCAAAATATTGGCGACAACTTTTCCGGAGACAATTTGTAATTTATACTTACTGAGTTCGATTAAATATACATTCAGTCACGTAACACGTTCATTGTTGCTGTGTATAATATTGAAAGTGTCGTAATTATGACAACTCTCTGTGTGCTAATGTATCTGCACTTGAAATAACTGGCGGTAATGAATTCTTACACATACATCAGTCATTTTACTTATTATTCTACACATGGCTGAACAAATTTTGTAGTATCTACCTGTTTTATTGATTCTAGGTCGCGCGAAAACTGTTTTTCCATGCGTGTCCAAAATATATGTAATGTCAAAGCCATGACTACTGTTTCGTCATATTCTTTTTATATTTCCGCACATCTGTTTATAAAATTATCTGCATTACATTTTTCCCCGCTTTTTGTGGCGAGTTTATGAATGATAATTGGAAAAAGTATAAATTCATATTTAACAAAAAACACATTTCGGTGTCACAGTAACAGATTGTCTTCTATTGGATTTCAAATTTCATACGCACCTAGTGTACGCTGGACGTACTTAGTTGCGGAGCGTAGCGCGCCCGGTGAGTCGCTATCATGAATTAAATAAAGCACGTTATGTTTATACTCCTGTTCAGGTGGATTTTAAATACCTACCGAGAGGTTTTATATAGACAAAGTTCGTGGCAGAGTACTTTATATATCTCATGTTTTCTTCAAATACCTGGATTAGGATTATTTCACAAAGTCATCTTTTTACAACATTTATTGGACGGGAATAAAGTGTGCGGTGATTCGTGTAGATAGAGTTTAATGTGTTAGATTCAACAAGTTTTGATGTGTAAAAAATCTCTTTCTTGACACACAGAAGGATCGTATGTATGTGTATAAGTCTGTTTGAAGTGATCATCAGTTTCAGGTCAATCGTTGTTTATAACTAAAAGTGTCCAGTCGCATTCCTCCGACAAGTTTATCTTTACCCCTCCGTGTGTGTGTTATCATGTTTGTTCACGGGTTTCACAGTGGTTAACAGAGATCTTATAAAATCATGATATATACATGTAGTTTGACGCATCATTTTGGTGATGTACGGATTTTACTTTTATATTTATGTGTGAAATATGATCTCTTTTAAGTATCTGCCTGAATATTGTGTCCTGTACCTGATATCATTTTGTAAATATGTGTAATTTGGAATTCAACATCAGAACAACAAGATACTTGTAAGAATTCATCATATTTTGGAAATAACTGTGTTACATATTACCCATAATGGAAACTGACAATGGAAGGGTATCTCTTTTGGATAGAAGTAAAAGTTTGTCCCTCCCTAGATTTCGGCGAGTTTCGGATGCGTATAAGAACATACCCAAAGTATTTCTGCGTGGGTATGATGATGAGGACGACTCTCAGACTCGTAAGATATCTAGAAGGCTGTACATGGCACCAAGATGGAGTAAAGCCACGGTAGGGTTTTAATTGTTTATTTTGATAGCACACCGAATTTTTTGTCAAATTCCAATTCTTTATTACACAATACTAGCTTAAGGGGCCACATGGCACCAGTCATTATCAGCCTCCAGTATTGTTCCAAGTGACTGACCCATTCTTCTTTGTTGTTGATTTTTTAGCTGTGCTATGGTTTTGTAACTCTCTTGTTTGTACGAGCTTCCTTTAAAGTTTATAAAGATAACAATGAAATCTTCAAAGTATGTGTGTGTCCTGCTTTTGTAATCTGGGCTATATTGACTAGATCTTACTGGACACATGGATGTGTTGAGCTCACCTTTAAACACGTAAAATCACCGTCAAAATACTATTATCGATCTTTATTTTTACTTTGTAAAATTATTATAGGTGCTAAAAGTTTTCCATTTGTCTTAACCGATAACAAAGGGGCTAAATAAACGTTTTTCCTTTTGTTCTTCCTTTAATCACATAGAGTGCACAATGTTGTGTTACTACAGTATATCAAGAAACACTAAATTACGCGTCGCTGAGGTACAAGTTTCACGAGAGCAAATGTGCGATTATCAAACTTCTTTATTCAGAGGGTAAAAACAATGATTTAAGAAATTTTGAACTCTAATGTAATTGTTGAATAATGCTATATTACCTGCAGCCATTTTGAGCACCTGCCAAGTTAGCTAGTTATAATGACACCTCGTGTTTAGGTGGCATGCGGTGAAATGTTTAAAACGAGACCTCGTTGTAGTGTTAAATTAAGCGAGTAGAAATTTTTCCTATCTAGAGTGGCATGTTATCAGTGGATTAAATTTCTAAGTACACAGTTTTGCCCCTACTTCGTCCCTGTCTCATGTATTTTTTTTTTCTTGTGGTTTTATCTGTTATTTGAAATTTGAAAAGTACACTTAAAAGCACTGATTTTTACGTGCCGGGTTTTTGCTTTAGTTAAAGTTGAATTTCGTTATCAAAATGTAAAATGCGTATTCTTTGATACGCGGCTAAAACTGGAGATCTGAATTTACGTATTTGTCCCCAATACCGATTGGGCGTATGTTGTGAATGGTTAGTCTGTCTTGAAGTTCCCACCTTTCATTTTGTCCATAACATCAATCTATTTACATATTGTTTACTTAAAGGGGCAGCAGCTGTTTTTTTTCAAAATTTGTTTTTTCATTTTTTACTGTTTAGGCTGATATACAATAACAAAAGAGAGATACACACAGGCATAAGAATTCATAAATTCCTGTATATTTTGTGTAAATTGCTTGAGAAACACAGATTTGACACTTGATTAACTCAACCTTACTATTAATATGAATATCACACTGGACATAACCTTATTTTCACGAAGTATATAGAATATAGGATTTTATATGCCTATGTATTACTTATTCCTTACCATAAATCAAATACAAGTAGTAAAAGTAGAAAAAAAACCTCGAAATAATTGTTTTGGTCAACATAGTTAGTACTCCTTTAAATATATGTATAACAGAAAATAGCCGTAAGTGACAGGTGCAGTTACGATGTGAACACATTTTGTGGCATCATCGTTTAATAATCAAATCTTGTTCTGTCTTCAAATAAACACGTCGTGTATTCTCTATCACAATACAAAACTTGACCTATAAAATTATTTTGCAAATCCGGTTCAAATTTATAACTTTAGTAAGTTGCTTCCAGAACAGACCATCTCGATATATTTAAAAAAGATAAAAGATACCGGAACCATTACAAAATTGTTTTATGGTATATAAAGTATGGGGACATATAATGGTAACAGATAAGACCTAGTTTGAACATCTTAGTTTGGGAACAGATAGGACATATTTTGGCCACCTTATATATGGCAGAAGTATGGGAATAAATAAAACAAAGTTGGACATACACGTACTTTGAAAACCTTAAAATAACAGAAGTATGGGAACATATATTTTGACCGTCTTATAGATCTATATGAGAGAAGTATGGGAACAGATAAGACATTTTGACCACCTTAAAAATGTGAAAGCATTCATTTTTATGATCGCGTGTCCCTTTGACCTTTCTTTCTGTGTGAATCAGTGATATTTATATGTACCTTCAAAATGTCACCTCAGTTTAGATTGTCCGACGTCAAAATTAGCGGACCAAATTTATAGCTCATAAAGTAGGCAAGACTGTATAAGAACTACACTCCGTTTAAGATCGGAATGAGAATATAACTCTTGTCGCGGACGTATACGGATGTCGGTCGATCTAGATGTTCAAGCTAGGAAATTAACACATCATTTAGATGTAACTGAACTCCGTCTTGATTCATGTCTGGTAAGAAGACACCTTAGGAAATGCCAACTAATTATTACAACTGATACCCTTCAATGATATACATAAACATAATATAACAATGTCGCAAAGGAAGAACGGGTTGTTTGTCCTGTCAGAATCTCTGTTCATGCCACACGCACACACAAACGGATTACAGAATTTTATACACGTCATTACAGCTAAAAACTTGAAATGAGATGATACATAGACTATGCTATCACGTTTATACTACATGATCCGAAAGTTGACTGACTTCTGCCTCCCTAATAGTTTCTCCTCAGGTTTTAGAGACACCAATCGTAACAAATGAAGTAGCACAAAGTATCGCCAATTCGTTTCAAATTAAGTTAAGTAGTAAATGAGCTGTTAGTCTTTGAACGCGACAGTAATTTTATTTCAAAAACGCTATTAAATTTCAGATATTGATGTTGGTTGTCATAAATAATCGCACTAAATTTTTTTAATGCAATTTATAATACCGCGATTCGTGTTTTTTGTAGAGACATAGACATAAGAAATGAAATAACTGGGAGACAGTCGAAATGATGGGAGCAATCATTACGTGATTGCTTTTGATTTTGATAAGAGCATGATATCCTATTATATAATTAGTTGTTTTTCATCATTTAAAATGATTTCGTTTGTGACTATAACACCGAAAACGAAATGTGTCGTATGAAATATGTCTGGGAGAACAACAAAGTGAAAACGGGTCGGACGATTTACCGAAACAGACCTTAATTACTGGCACACCATTTTTTACTTTTATTTCGACATAAAAACTGTAGTACACATGTTAAAGTATAAGTACTTTTCGAGTTTTGTGTAATAATGGATAAAGTCAGAATTATCATGTTAAGATCGAACCAACCCTAGGCCAACAATGAACGCTCTGGAATATGGACTTGTTTTAAAAAAAATAATTCTGAATTATTCCATAAATGGTTTTATATTGTACATGTATACTTCCTTTGAAATACCTTTGGCGGCGAATTGATGCTTTGCATCAAGTTTTTCTTGTGTCTCAGTCAGATTGAGATGATATTTTGTCTCACAGACTCTGGTGATATGTCTCAGGCAAATTGGTCCCGTGTCACAGTAAGTATCGGCATGTTAAAGAACCCTCACGTGGCCGTAATTCCAAAATTTGAAGTCCTTCGCCGGCATTTTGTGACGTCTCCATTTGAGTGAAATACTCTTGAATCCTCTGAATTCGGAGATTCTAATTCCTCACGGAAGAGAGAACATAACCCCTATTAATTGTATGGTAATGCAGATGACTGTACAATATATTAACGCATTATACCGGTATTGATTTTATTAATTAATTTTTTTTTTACAAAAAATATCAACTCTTTATTGTCATGTGTAGTTTGCAAATATCCCGGTATCCCTGAACGTAACTTATCCACGTGTGACAACATCGGCGTATGTGGGATCTTTATATCAATTTACATCTCTGTGTTGTCAAAATCTCTTTTCTTTTTTAGGAAAATATATCTTTCGTACAATCAGGGCCTGATATGACTTTTTAATCTAACATCCAAGTAAACAAATTTTCCTTTGTACCAAATCAGCACGTGCACAGAAACCGCAAAAAAATTTGAGTTTGAAAATAGATTTTTGACTTCTGTGAGTGATGAAGTTTATTATTTTTATCCCCAAGTAAACTATTAAAATGACGTATCTTAAACTAAATATTAGTTACTCATACATCTAACTGGTTTTAAATGATATGCAATTGATGAAAATTGACATTTAATTTGTCACTGATTCTGGAAATTACAAAACAAGATAGTTCTCTATTCTCTATTTGTTGAGGGCTTTCACCTTTCTTGAATTACAGGATGTTGAAATATTTATGATCGTTTCTGAAATATCTTAAGGTCTCTCTGGGATTTTAGTCTATGCCACACATGTTCATACCTAGAGAATCGTGTCACGAAATAATTTTAGCAAAAATGTATTAAATAGAAAATGAATAGATTCAAGTAAGAAGAAAAAAAATTGACACGATTTTTAAAAGTTTTTAAAATATTTCATGTTCACATTCATCTTTTCGAGGGCTAATTTTACCACACTGACGTCTAGATCGTCTCAAAAATCGAATTTTTTTGTTTCTATCAGCGTTTCATACAGTTTTGTTTTTTAATATCCCGATAAATGTGTATCTTTTTATTGTTTTTTTTAAGTTGAAGGTTCATGGTTGAAGAAAACACGGTGTGTTGTTTTGAACACTGTTAAACTGTTTAGATATAAACTGTCAACGGGTAAACATTTACAACCTCTCCCGGTAGATGGCAGTACCGACGTGTGCCGCGGATCTACAAGTCTGGTGACTTCCTGGTTTAGAGGGCGATGCTCTAACCACTCGACCACGGAGCCCCCCCACCCCCTCCCCCGAAAAAAAACCACGTGTTATCATGGATTCCTACAACTGTGCTTTACAGTATATTATTATGTATTTTTCATCTTTAAAATGTAAGCAATACCTGAACAGACCTCTAGTCATATGCGAATTCAAGCCTCGCCTTGAACTTAAGATTATTTTTAGCACCGTTTGCCAATTTTCTTGCGGTAGACCGATGGTCTCTTCCTGGTTACATAGTAACCGGCGCGGGTTCTCTCCTACACCATCAAAAATTTGTCTCTACCATGTAACTAAAATGTTGAGTAGTGTATGTCACCATTCAAACAAACAACATACGTTGTTTTTCTGTATGTACATGATGTATGGATAATAGTGTCAGCGGGTGGATCTAACGTTTTCAGTACGAGCACTACTTTAAAATAAGCGACTGCGACCCATATAAGTAGGCATGTATTTCAATTCCCATATTCTTGACGTAAGGCGTTTATTATTTTTTTCGGACCGAAATACTCAATACAATACTGAAAGCTGTCCACCTTAAACCGTCCGACTGTTTATTTGGTGTCGGTTTTTATTTTTTATTTTGATCTAGTGTGGCACTTCGTGTTATTTTTGTGATTGTGAAATCTTAATTGTTAGGTAAATATATTTATTCATCAACACAAACATAAATGCCGTTCTCAAGTTGTTTTTTTAACGTTAGACAAACCGACACCATTGTCATAGACTGACCGATAAGATTTGATCCATTTGTGAATGGACACCCTAAAATAAATGTAATTTCAGCAAGAATGTATGTATACTAGACGGATTCTGGATTATTAAAAAAAATTCGTATTCGTAAACTCTCAGTTGTTTTTATGTTGTTTTGAATCTCTGTATGGGATTGTGAAATATAATGTACACAATTGTAAATGATTTGCTTATCTCACTTGTGGTTTTTGTTTTGTTTTTCCGCATCCCACTGGAAATTTACTCATATATCAGAAAACACTACCGGATACATATAGCAGAAGTGCGCAAAAGTTATCATGTACCATGGGCTGAGTTATTTGCACCATTGGAACCATTGACTTTATTTCAAGACTGGCTAAAAATATATTGTTATATTTTGTGGTCGTGTATCATGTGTTTCATGTAACACAATTATATACTTTTTTTTCGAATTGTTCCGTTCCGACATAGTTCGTAACAGTATTATGCACCTTCAACAAAAATGTTTCCACATAAATTCCGGTTAATGAGCTTATCGCATAGTTGATCAGAAATATGTTTCACTTTCCTACTCAAATGACCTGAAACAAGATATCACCGAATGTCGTCAATGTAGACATTACGAAACTGGAAATTACCTAGGTCCCATTTCTGTTGGCGCACGCGATCTGAGTACAAACTATTCCACAAAACTGAACTGAATGTGACAACTTGAAAAAAAGTCTATTGATTTTCTTTTGTTCTGCTAAAATCTTATTGGCGTTCAAAACAGAAAAATAGCACATGTACGACCACGGACAAGTATGCTTGACCTCAAAATTTGGAAAGCTTTCACATTTGCAAATGTTTGTTTGTTTATTTTTGTTTAACGTCCCACTCAAGAAAATTTCACTCATATGGAGTCACAAATGCCGGTGAAGGGCTTAAAATTTTGGCCTTTGCTCAGCACTTACGGCCATTGGGCAGTGAGGGTTCTTTAACGTGCCGACACCTACCGTGACACGGGATCTCGGTTTTTACTGTCTCATCCGAAGGACAGGAAACCAACCTGTCGCCGGCTGGACTCGAACTCACGATCAAGAGTCGAGCGCGCTCCGACTGAGCATGGCCGGCTTCATTTGCAAATAGTGTGGTACAATGTCAAATAAAAAGTATACACTTATCACAATTTTGTCTAAAATAAAAAAAATGGCATCAATATTCATTGACCTGGTTAATCAAAATTTCTAAAAAAAAAAAGAAAATAAAAAAAGAAAAAGAGAAAAAAATTGGCTTCCTCATTATTGGCTCAGTTTTCTGGGTGAGCCCTGTAGGGTACAGATATACGTAAATATTTCCAGTGGTATTCTAAATAGCCCATTCACAAAAACGTATGTTCGGTTTCATATTTAGTTCTTAGCTTCATTCATGTGCTTGGGGATTAAGATAACCCGCTAGTGATCTTCGCTCTCAGTATACACATTCTTTTCTGTCGTATAGTTTGTTGACCACATGCCCTTGTCGGCCCTTGTCATATTTTGAATGCTTTGTTATAAATAATAAGCTGCCGTGGTTCGCTGCCGGTCACATTCACGTTTATGTATGTGTTATATTTCAGCGATAAAACTACAGTTGTGAATTGCTTTATACGAAAATAGAACACTGTACGGTAGCGTTTATAAATAAATAATGTAATTTATGAAATTTAAGTTAAAATGGTTCAAGATATACTTGAACTGAAGATGTAAAACCATGAAATAAATCTTGTACAAATAGATCTGTTATTAGATCGCATGTTGACGGTTTTTGTTAAGTCGTAAAATCTAATTCAGCTATGTAACAAAATTCGATGTCGGACTGTATAAGAAATTAATAACTTCATCGCTGTCGAATCTTACTGATAAAATGCATGTGCAAACGGAATCTTATCAACACGGACAAATAAAAAATTGGCAAAACCCACTGGCAACTGTTTGATATTTTGATTGGTATTGCATGCGATAGATAAGGGGTAGGACGATCTCCACGCACTCAGGATTTCCGGATTCGAATCCATATCGTACCGATGCAGTTACAGTTCTTTATCATTATGTGATAATGTGGTTGTGTTATAACATAATAAACACTTCCAGTTAACTACCGCTTGCAGTGGTCTAGTCTTACACCGTTCGCCTCGCAAGCGGAAGGTCCAGTGTTCAACCAATACCAGGTCACACCAAATACTTTTAAAATGATAGTGATCGTTCCTTCACCAAGCGCTCGGCATATGGAAAGTTAATGTCACGCTTGCGGTGGTCAAGTCTTAGAGTTTTTGCTTCGCAAGCGGAAGGTCCAGTGTTCAACTCCCGGTACCAGGACACACCAAATACTTTTAAAATTATAGTGATCGTTCCTTCACCATTCGCTCGGCATATGGAAAGTTAAAGTCACCGGTCTTTTGAATGAGACTTTAAATCGAGGTCACGTGTCTCAGAAGGCGTGACACGTAAAAGAACTGTCCCTTCATTGGTATCAGTCCATAGCACAGGTCAAAGTTTATTAATAGCATTTCACCTAAAGCTTGTGACATGTTCATGCAAGTGGAAAACTCTTGTGTAAAACAGACACGTACATAATTTATTCAGATTCTTTCATTGTATTGCCATAGTTATGATAGTAACTAAAGTGATACATATATGTACGTGTTTTCTAGTAAGGACCTCGTCTCGTTATGACAAGAGGTACGCCATTTGACATAAATTTATATTCCGTATGACAGCATTCATCAACTCATTTAGCTTAGTAAATATAGGTTTGGAGTGTTTACCTATATATGTAATTACATATTTAATATTCACCGTAATTGGACATAACCCACATTCTGGATAAAATTTAAAGAATTGTGTCAGCCAGCTTTTATTTGGGTTTAGCCATATATAACTTGCGTATATATATATACACACACATGCGTGCACCTGTGTATGCATCTCGAAGTGTACATTGAAGTAAGATGTATACATGTTAATGTATAAATATATATGTATATTTAAAACAACTTTGACAGCACACAACCGATGGTTCTGAACATCCACAGATCTACTCTAATTGGAGTCCAGTGCCATGGACTTAATTGCAGTCCAGTGTCCTATCTTAAACATCTTATTATCCATGTATGCGTACAAAATTTCGAAATTAAAATGTTTTTATGATAGTGGTTCATTTTCTTCTGCTTTTATTCCGGAAACCTCTTCCTTCTTTTCACATCGCACGATCATGAAAACTATTTCTAAATTACCACCTTGTTTGATTTGTGTTTAATCGTTATTGTATTTTGGTTAACTGCGACAATATTGTACGACAACCTGGGTGTTTAATCGTTATTATATTAAAGTTAACCTCGACATTATTTTATGACAACGTGGGTGTTTAATTTTTTTGTATTGTAGGTAACTTCAACAATATTTGATGACAACCTGGGTGTTTAATCGTTATTATATTTTAGGTAACTTCGACAATATTTTATGACAACCTGGGTGTTTAATCGTTATTATATTTTAGGTAACTTCGACAATATTTGATGACAACCTGGGTGTTTAGTCGTTATTATATTGTAGGTAACTTCGACAATTTTTTTATGACAACCTGGGTGTTTAATCATTATTGTATTTTGGTTAACTGCGACAATATTTTATGACAACCTGGGTGTCAAATCGTTATTATATTGTAGGTAACTTCGACAATATTTTATGACAACTGGGTGTTTAATAACTTTTATATTGTAGGTAACCCCGACAATATTTTATGACAACCTGGGTGTTTAATCGTTTTTGTGTTGTGGTTAACTTCGACAGTATTTTCGGACAACTGAGTGTTTATTCGTCATTGTGTTGTGGTATTTTAAAAACAACGTTAAAATTAAAATGATACAACCGCAAAATATTTATCCGACTTTCTTAAAAGATCCATCACAGGACAAATTGATAAAACAAAAAAGTTGTTGCCCTTTACAAATGACGCTGATTCTGTTTTGAACCAAGAACCATAGACGAATGCATGTTACAATGACCATTGAAGTTGGGTGATTATAAAAAACTGTTTTCCAACACATTTATTTGTAGTTTGACATATATTGCTATAATGTTATGCCATTCTCTTTAATATCTTACCAGTAATATTGCTAAATACAACCTTGTAATAGCACTTCATTGTAACTTCAAACTCAAGAGGATTATCGTGTCCAAATTAAAGCAGTAGAACGAGATTTAAGAGGGTTTAAATAATAAGCCCTCAGCTTTTTAAAAAGTGTCGAGGAGTGATAGATCCTTGTGTGCAAACTACAAGGCCATTACGTTTTATTTGGAAAAATCCTGATTATTTTCATTTCCCAGCCGGATACCATGATTTTCTTTCCGAATCCAGAAATCAACGTCCATGGAATCGGAATGATAAATTGTCATTCAACATGGTAACCTTTGATAACACATGGATGACATATTAATTTTATGACGTCTTTTATAATCATATTATCACTTTTTATTTTTCAGGGTTTTTGGCAAAAAGTGAGAACATGAATTGTCATGTTTTCACTTTTTGTTAAAAAAAAGCCTCGGTAAATAAAAACGTGAAATCATACGCGTAAATGTATGTTACAATATTTGAAAAAATGTCAGCAGTATTGTTTTATTTATCACCAACAAATAACTGGTTTTCTGTAATGGTAGTGGTGCCGAGTGGTTATAACTTTGCGCTTTTAATAAGGAAATATCTTATCTCTGGTCATTTTGGAGGGACTTGACCTAATTTTTGTGGTTTCGTGGTGTTCTCCTAGACAGATTATTGTATTTGTGTACCAAAAGTGTTTTCGCAGAAAAATTATTGTGTGATGACGAAAAACGATTTAAGGGATTGATAAACCTAGTGTGACTGTCCATTTTGTTCTGCAGAGATGTATTTTCAAAAGAACTTTTTATACAATTCCATCAGTTCTATTATTCGAAAGTATGGTTATAATAAAAGTCAATAAATCAAGGATCACCAAATTTCAAGCTGAATTTACGGTATAACAGGAGCAAATCTAATATCATATCTCAGTGGACTTAAGGTCTCTTTCGTGCTCCGACTTAAGATAGTTTGTAGTATTGTCATGTTTTAATTTTTGAATTTACTTGGGGGTGGTTTAATTTTTGTATTTACCACCCCCAAGTAAATTCAAAAATTAAAACATGACAGTATTCACTATATTTCCGAAAATTTATTTAATTGAAAATTGCTGTAATTTGGAGATCAGCAATTTTTAATTGAATGCTAACCAGATACAGTGACTGAGGTCAACTCATAAAACATACTGGTATTTACATGGGAAGTCAGAGCCCGAAACATTACATGATTATAGATTTTGAATTTTGTATATTGTGTTGCTTGTCCTTTGGTGTGAGTTGTTAACACTAGAGGAGGTTATGCGCCTGTTCTTTTATTTTTTTTTCTACAATTAGGGAATAATACACCCGAAAACCCAGAATATAACATGCCTTAGAGTTACTAAGCGGAGCTTTCATCAAAATCTTAATATTTTCATATAAGTAGCAGTAAATTATTTAAGAAGCTACTTCAAACTTGAAATCAAGTCCATTACAGTAAATGTCGTTCCTTATTACGATTAAGTACTTAAAACCTGTATTTTCAACAAAACGATTAAAAACCGCATTTGATACAGTGACAAGACCAGCTATTATCCTATTGTTAAATATCATCATCCTGCTGTTTGTCTTTGCCAGATACCAATTCGAGATATATAATGTGCAATCCCATGCCAGTTTAAGAATGTAAATGTCATGATGTGTGTTTTCAAATCAAAGTATGGGATAGGTGTATTTATATTTTGTTCGGATGGAATCACTGTGTATTAGGTTGGGTCGTTTTATTGACAGTGAAAGAAAGATGGGTTCGGCATTGTATTTGTTTGTGTTATGGTGGCCCGGTCCTCTTCACATTAAAAACAAGATCAAAACAAGTTGGGAATGTCTTAAATATTTGGTCACAAATCTGTTTATCATTGACCCACTAAAACAGCCAAACGCGTGCATACTAGTTACACTGATTTCTTCTATATAAAGCTGGTATTGATTCGTCAAAAAGATAAATTAATTAAAACGTTTTACCCAATCTAGTAATTAAATAACAATGACCAAACGTGACTTACTCCTTCCAAGATGACGGAAGTGACATCACGTCATTGGACGTCTATTTTAAGTAAGTTAATGTCTGGAGTTCCTTCAGAGCATAAATTAATTTCAACGTATTCGCTTGTGTACTTTGACCTTTTTATAAATGTTTTAGGCTTTAGGGGCACAGACACTAAACCCCCGGGACAGGGTAAACGCTGCACAAAATGCTAATGCTATTTTCATGCAGTTTGTTTGAAGTAAATAAAGTGATCTTGTCTAAGTTATCTCTGTTGGAAATATCAACTCATTACATGCACCTTTGGGCTGGTGATCTTTGTTTGAAGTAAAGTCATCGTCCCTTGTGATGCTGATATTTTTTACCGTCGACTAGAATTAATCTAAGTTGAACACGAGTTCAGAAATACCGATCCTTGACGCATGTTGCGGAGGGATCTTTGCCTGGGGGGTTGTTGAAGCCACCAAATTTATACTGAATACTCAAGCTCGACTTTCATTGTACTATTTGTCCATACCGTTGTTTGTAAATCTTTTCAGAATTTGACTGACTAGAAAAAACAGGATTCTGATTTTTTCATTCACATTATGATTTGATATATTTATTCAAAATTATATACCATCAATGTACAAACGTGTCCAGTTGCAGAATAAATTTGTATTTTTTCCTGAAATTATGAATTAATTTTCACAAATAGGTTGGAACATCATATATTTATGGTTGATAACTATATAGTATGAGTTGATGAAATAGTATATCGCAACTATGAAGACGGACAAAACAATTGAAGTCTAATGATAAAAGACAGTCACTCAGTTTAATATAAAAGTATTTCTTAAGGTGGCGCATGTATCTATAAAAAGATCACGAATATATTCTGATGACAACTTACCTGTGTCCGGGGTTTAAGTGATATCTCAAGGGAGGTGGCAATATCCATCTTTAAGGAATGTTTAAATGTATTACAGGTATACACACGATAAACCATTTCTCTTTATAAGCCATGTATCTTATATACAAGGGATTAGTGACATCTTCAAGGGGATGTGAAACGTTACCTATCAGTTATGACAAACTAACCCGTTTATAAGTTTGTTGTGAAATCCAAAAGGGGAAGGTGGCAAACCTTCCTTTAAAGAATGTCTTCAGGTATACACAAGGTGACACCTTTCTTTTTATGAGACAGGTATCCGTTATATTCAAGATATCAGTGACATCTCTAATTGGATGTCAAACGTTACCTATCAATTATGATTAGCAACCTGTATAAGGTTATGATAGTGATATCCAAAAGGGTTGACAAACGCTTAGTTCCTTTACAGAAAATAACCTTTAGCTTAAGTGTTGCCGACATTTCATGGTGTTTGTTTGAAAGTTTAAACGTTGTCTATTTTACAACGATTAACAAACAATTTATATCAACTTATATTAATGTCTGTCGTTGGCCCTGATGTAGGCGTGCGATGATCCTTGCTGTGGAAGGAAACGGAAGTACCCGGAGACTTGGCGACAACCATACCATCTCGCATACTCCCCTGTCCAAATCCAAGGATCGGCCCCAGGCCACACTGGTGAGACGCTTCTACTGCACTCCTCGGACAACCAGTGTTTGTTTTGTAGATACAATCGGGTTTATTAAACAGGTGTTCCTTGCTGAGGGTTTATGTGTTTTACTGTTGCATCTCTCATTTAACTTTTATGTCAGTGTATTGGTGTCAGTGGAAATCTTAAAACTTTTCCAGGTTAGTTTAGTTGACATTTAATTTAGAGTAGGTCCGTTATGGCGTTGACCTAAATCAGGTTCATATCTTATTTTTATTGTCGTTTTGACAGGTAAATGATATATGTTGCTGTTGCCCAGGTATTGACTCTGGTATGCCATTAATGTGCTTGAAGGACTTGTGTAATCTTATTTCGACAAATATTAAAACATTTATGGAGACAAATTTGAATATTATCAATGTTAATTGTTGAAGTGTATGAATATAAAACCTAGTTCAAAGCAATTATGGCGGAGTATATCTATATATTTGTAATATAAAAAGAAATTTGTGTCATAGGACGTGAAGTAAGGTAAGGTTTGGATCTAGTGTAGTGGCAAATTATGGTAATATCTTGCATGTACAAAGCCATTAAACTGATTATATGTACAATGTAAGGTGATTTCTGTCTCTGTAATCAATTTCAATTTGGTTTTTAAAGTTCCCTCAAGTCATCAACAATTGATATTATCTACGGAGTCGGGTCAATATAACTTTATATTTTCCGACAGAGGCAATAACCTAGTTATATAAATGTTTATATCGGATCTCTGTCTTCACCTGGATGCTGTTGGCCACGAATCTGTGAGCGAGTTGTTAGAAAATACATCTTTATTATAATTTACCGAAGTAAATCTCTATATTCATTATACCATGACAAATAACCGGTACGTCCTGACATGAAATTGAAATGAAAGTGTTCATATTTTTGGTTGTCTCTATCTTATATTAATTTTCACCAAAATAATTAAGAAAAATAATCACTTAATCAACTGCTTACGTGAAATTGTTCGTTATCAGGTGTTCTCCACCCACCAATGCCCCCCTTTCCCCACTTGTATTTGGACATTGCAGGTTACTCTAATGAGATACGTTCATATCACGGGTTAAAATTTGTTATTTCACTCAAAGGCTGGTGTCGCCTCCTTACACTTGTGGGAATTCCTAGCGGAAGTAAGACAACAATAAAACACTATGCTTACTTGCTTCTCTCTCCGAGATATAGAACAAAAATCTCAGATATCAAAGTGTAAATCTTCAGGATGTCCAGGATACATATATCAGAGATATATAAAGCTAATAACTTTCTGTTAGCTTTATATATCGCTGATAATATACAAATCTGATGAATACTGGACAAACACGGACCTCTGGAAATCCAGAGGTGGGATTAGGTGCCGTGGAGGAGTAAGCAGCCTATGTTGACTGGTCAAACGGTTGCATATAGTGCATGTGTTACGTTTTGCTTACAACAGCCTTTCCTTGAGGAACGACAAAATAGTGCAAGTTTAATTTGCAATAACTGATCCTCATGACAAAGCCTCTAATTGACTTGATTCTCTGGCTACATTTAAAAATTGCAAGTAAAGAAAGTGTGAAGTGAAAACATATGCATAAAGACGTTAATCTGGATTTAAACAGATTTGATATTTCGATCAGTTACATACTTATCAAAAATAGCACAGTCATGCGGATTAGTTTTGAATGAATTACATGGTACAATGTCCGTTGACTGGTCAGCGTGTACTCTGTATGTATTCCAGCATTTGTTGATAAGCACAGTCGAAAATGTTGCAAGTATAACGTTGATATGATTACAGATGATGATGGTGATAATATTTATGATTTGTGAATAATTGAGGATTATATTCAGAGGATAATATTTATCATGAAAAATGGCAGATTTCAGTATTTCTGTTTTGCCGATACCGATGTTGAAAGAAAAAACTAATTTTGAGGTAACATGAGTTATGATTTGGTTAGAAACATATCATTATATCTGTTCATTACTATTTTCATGCATGTCTTTTGTACAACATGACATTTATAAAATTAGAGTATTTCTGCCATTGCATACTATGAAACATTGTATCTTGTTTCTTGTCCAACTGACGTGTTGTAAATTTTGAATTATGTTGTAAATTTTGTATTTACACCCACCCAGTAAATTTAAAATTTACAACATGACACAACTCTTAGATGATTTATCTTAAGCTTTCAGGAAGGCTTTACCCTGAGACCCCATGTTTTATCGCCAACTTCCCGAAAGTCCTGATTTAAATTTGAGACCATAGGGCTTACAGTCAGCTTGCCAGAATTCCCAGATTTACACCTGATACCGTATGGTTTACCGACAATTAGCCGGAAGACCCGATTCAAACTTGATACCCTATGGTTTAATGTCAGCTAGCCAGACATCATATATATTCATATCCGAGATTCATGGATTTATCTAACCGGAAGCTTCGGTTTCGCACCTTAGCTTTTTATTTCACGAATGTCTTATCTTCCTAAGATGTGCAAATCAGTTACAAGTCGAAATGTAATTTAATTAAGGGTTACTTGAGGGTCACCGAGATAAAGGAGTAAGTCTATTGCAGAGACGTTCATGTGTTTAACAAGCAGTTATCATTTTCAAGTATTCATTGAAATGGAACTCAACAAGGATAGCTAGATAGATGGATACTCTCTAACGCTTTTATTTAATTCAAACTGAACTCGGGGATGCCCTTGTACACCGTTTAATATGTTGAAAGAAGCTTCATGATTCTTTTATAGTGTTCGTTCCATTGCTTCACAGCATTGCGTGTTAGTATATATCGACGTCGTAGATATATTACACACTCGCATGATAAAATCATCAAAACCTCGATTTGTCCGTGCAGTACCAATATTGTATAATTTATATTTTAGACAAATTACAGAGAGAGAGAGAGAGAGAGAGAGAGAGAGAGAGAGAGAGAGAGAGAGAGAGAGAGAGAGAGAGAGAGAGAGAGAGAGAGAGAGAGAGAGAGAGAGAGAGAGAGAGATGTTGTAATTATTTTGATGACGAGGTGGTGGTGAACTTTTTCCCAAGAAGCGTATATATACATAGACGGTTTCAGCTTCCACTTGACCTATGACGTGATGTTGAAATGCATGAAATGTATTTTCTTATTTATGTTTGTTTTAAAACATTATTTTGAAAGTGCAGTGTAATCTTTAGTATGCCAGATCCGTGCTGTTTATCTCAGATTTATTACTATCCACCAGAATCTGTACAAAAACGACGTAACACGTAATGGGTGTGGGTCCTTGAAATAAATCAACAGCTATTAGAACAGTTTGTCCATTCATTTGAGAGAGAGAGAGAGAGTGAGTGAGTGAGTGAGTGAGTGAGTGAGTGAGTGAGTGAGTGAGTGAGTGAGTGAGTGAGTGAGTGAGAGAGAGAGAGAGAGAGAGAGAGAGAGAGAGAGAGAGAGAGAGAGTTATTTTGATAGTGAAATTCTAATTTCTTCTCACCGCCACGATATAACTGAAATATCTGAAAGTGGCGTAAAACATTGCCTGACTAACAAGAATTTATTCTCGCCTACTGAGAAGTAAGGGAAGCAGGACCAAGGTGTATCATATTATACAATATTATATCCCAGTAAGGGAAGCAGGACCAAGGTGTATCATATTATACAATATTATATCCCAGTAAGGGAAGCAGGACCAAGGTGTATCATATTATACAATATTATATCCCAGTAAGGGAAGCAGGACCAAGGTGTATCATATTATACAATATTATATCCCAGTGTCTCAAAGTTGATTTATGACATATAATACATAAAAACGCAGTTAGAAATTCATTAACACACGAAAAAGAAAATTTTCATCGAATCATTGTAAAACAAAGAAAAACACTGAAATAATTGTTAAAATGTTAAGAGTTGTGGAGAAAATCAGATACGAGGATTTAATTGGGCATGGTGATTCCTGTATTGACCCCTGATTATTGGGCACCTGTTGTATAAATAATTTACTTTCGATTAAACAGTTATACGTCTGCATATCACTTCAAGTTAAAAAAAAACT
Organism: Atrina japonica; assembly: GCA_030159075.1. Classification (NCBI taxonomy): domain Eukaryota; kingdom Metazoa; phylum Mollusca; class Bivalvia; order Pterioida; family Pinnidae; genus Atrina; species Atrina japonica. Next base: position 57,015 of record BROG01000329.1, on the reverse strand, counting down.
GCTACAGAAGATTTGAATCTCTGCTCATGGATGTAAAAGTCGCAACATTTTTTCCCCATTAATGTTTATCGCCACAAAATCATATAGAAACCTGAAATACCATTAAGACACTTTAACTGTACATTTTAGAATCTGATTACGTTTAAAAGATTTCCACCAAATGGATAATTTGCTTAATCCGCGCGCGTTTTATTCAATTTAGATATTTACGTAAATTAAGGGAGACCGACTTTAAAAGCCACAAAAGCGATAAAGGAAAAGAGTAATAAATCTTAAGGCGTTGCTTTTCCGGAAAGTAACAAGTCGCAATTGATGTGAGGGATATATAACATACATAAGCTTACCAACCAACTTCCTTTCGTCTGTTGAAAGTTAGTCGCCGTACGACAGGACCGTAACCTTGCTATTACAAAATACAACCGTTTTTTCTGCTTCTATGTCGATATATTCTTTATTACTCAAAATGTAGAGATCAAGCCATTACTGGATGAGAAAATACAAGTCTTATATAGATACGTGGTAAGTTTACTTTGACTTTTGTTTACCTAGATGTAATGATGTAGAATATAGGTCTGGTGTCAATGATAACCAAAATATATTTCAGTTATCATTGACATCAAAATAGATTTCAGGCTATGAATGTCGATTTTAGATGGGAGTCGTTAACGCAAAAGCACAAAAAATGGTAATAGTTCATTTTTGTATTATTTGAGTGTATAGATGTTTGTTAAACTTCTGGATGTGACTGAATAGATAGCACATGTATACCTATTCATCAGTCAAATCTCTGATTTTCACATGCAGACTACAGATAGTATTTTGCATAACATTTGAGAAGTTACTCAAACTATAGTTTGAAAAATTTGCAGTTTTCTTCAAATGAGCAATAGCTTTCGTCATTATTCATATTTGTATGAAATATTTTAATATCAGCACCACTCTGTCTCATGTAATCTGTTTAGAATTTTTATCTTAAAAGTTAAAACCACAAGTTAAAGTCAGTTATGTTGTATTTTACCTGTTTACTTCAGGGTACCCAGTGATTAGACATCGCCTTGCAAGAGGGCTCGATTTCAAGTCTGAATGTTACCCGAAATTTTCTTTCAAACAGGAAGTGACTAGTCCTACGCGCTAAGCCATTGGCATCAGACGTGAAAATCTTAATAAGTCTCTCAGATGAAATTAAAATCCGTTCTGTGGTAGGCGCAGCACGTTACTGAACAATACAAGGCCATAGGAAAGGTCAAAAGTTGCTGCAAATCATCTATTGCTGGTGACGTAATTAGTCAGACACTATAAAATGTAATCTCTTTTTTTGTTGATTTTGTTTTTGTTTATGTTTTTTTTTAATCATTTACAATTTTCGTCGTGATGAATTATGTTGCTGCGTTATTGCAAATTTGGATGGATATATATTACACATGCTATTTTCAGTTTATTAATGTTACAAAAATAAATAATGACCGACTATTTCAATAGCAGCATGTGATGAGGGCGTTTATTAACATAAATCTATTTAATCGTGTTCGAGTCGTTTTCGTCAATTCGCCAATAAGATTACGTAATTCAAACTAAAATCTAATCAACTTTCTAATGGATTTTAAAGTTTCTTCGACATTGCTGCTTTTGTTGTAATAACAAATAGTAAATTGTTAATTTGCCAACTTATGATAGAAACCATGAATGTTATGGTTATACACCATGGCAAGTATTCAATTGGCAAATGGTACTCTTCAGGTTTGCAGAAATTGATAAAAGTGTCATACATTCATTTGATACTTTTCTGTTGAGTGCAAGGTGGTCTCTCATGTGAGGGTCTGGACTTATTTAATACGTAATAATGTGGTCTCCTAGTTTAGGTAAAGGAGGTGGTCATTAAGTGGGGTCCTCTATCTCATATTGAAGAAAAATGTGTGATACTCAGTTATTTATTTAATTTTTATTTTTGTTTAACGCCACACATTATATGGTGGCGACCAGTTATAAATGTTGGAAGAGAGAACCTGCTTACAATGTAAATTTCCAAATGAAATTAATAATATTTAACTGAATTAGCAAGCAGAGCCTTGTGCAAGATTATGCATGTACAATGTATATGGAATGAATGATGTGTATATATCAACCTGCTGTATGACATATATGATACTTAAATTACCCGTTTGAGGAGTGTTTTTTCAATGACGGAAAATAATAGCAACAAAAGGCAGCAATAAACGGAAGCACTAGAAAGACGTGGTATTTCTAATGTGTATATGAATGTTTCAAATTATCTATTTGAGTCAATGTGACATCAGTTATACCCTATGGTAAGCGAAAATAAAATACGCTGGGTGCGATATATTGCAGTTAGACTCTTATTTCAGTAACATGCGTTGAGAAAACATCCTAATGTTCAAATAGAAATACCTTTTGTGTGATTTGGAAAAAGATAAGTTAACTAAATTGTGAGCAGTGCTAGTGAATATATATATATATATATATATATATATATATATATATATATATATATATATATATATATATATATCACTTTGGTGAAATGTCATGTATTGGACATCAGTACAAGCTGACATGGCGTTATATGTTTTTTGTAGTTGTGTAGGCTACAAGACAAGTATGTAGTGTGTCGCAATTATGGTATGGAGGCGTATATGATCACGTGATCTGTTTTTTTTTGTGTGTTATGTTCTGTATTGACAAGATATACTTTTCATATAGAAAATCATATTGACATTTTTATCACGAGTTCTATTGACTAAGTGTCAAATATCAGTGCCAGGATTTTCAGCTATTTTTTATATCAGTTTCATTTGCCGTCTTATCAACTTATACATATTGTGTAAACAAGCCTACACTTAGCAGTGACGTATAGTTAGGTGAGAAAAATCTGTTTTTGGACGTGTTATTGACATACAAGAAAGAAAAGCTTGATGTCGCCTTTGGTTTGGTCTCTGACGTCCTCATAAATCACAAGGAATCAAAGAACTAAGTTGGCCATATCGAGGATACAAGTTGTATTAAGCATTTTGCATTATTATTCCTACAGGGAGCACGAGATATACGGAGAACGATGTCTTTTCATGGTGCTGATTCAAATTCAAAAGATCCAGATGTGTCAGCTGAATCGCCGTCTTCATCACCAACGTCGAAAAAACGACACAAACCATTAGCTGTTAAGAAACTGGCAGCACGTGACTTAGAAAATTGTTCGATGTCTGGTTACATGGAACGTAGAAGTTTTAGCGGAACTTGGATAAAGTAAGTTGAATCTTGTATTGTCGAAAATCATTTGTTGTTGTTATCTGGAGATGGAGTATCGCATTTTTGTATTATGTATATTGTGATTTAAGGAATACGCAACACATTATCAGTCTTACTGTGGTAAACTTTACGGTAGAGGATAAAACCCAGTTATAAAATTCCTTTGGGAAAGGACCGCCTGGCTCCCTGGAAAATGTGCCCTGCATAATAAACGAAAGATCTATGAAAGAATCTGCGGTTACAGTCGCAGTCAAAAAAGTGCAATAGGCAAGCAGTTTGGCAACAGAGGTTAAAATGTCGTACTCAGATTTTAAACAATTTGTACGAATTAAAATTGCTTTCTCCTTGTGTAGCAGTCCAGTACGTTGAATATGACAGTATGTGATTTTGTCTTTCATTTTTCTCACTCCCAAATTCTGCGTTGTCGACCATTTTGCGCATATGAAAATTCGACAACGATAATGTATGTGTATTGTTTTTTTATTTGTGTAACAAGAACTGCAGGTTAGTTTGAAAACTTTTATTATGTTTTATGTAAGTAAATCGTAGTACAGATTTCGTCTAGGTTATTTTTATTTGTTTAAGAAGCTTAAGATATGAATGATATCATATTCTGAACATTCAGACCTACAAAATTGCAAATATAGCTATAGATTAATTCAGCTAAATACAGAATTTATTTGATTCATACATATAAAAAGACGGTCAAGAACATGTATATGAATCGGACATGCGCACTGGCGTATTCATCTGTTTAATTCCGATGTAAATTGGATCAGTTTGGCCCAAGAACTGTTTCTAAACAAAGTGTAAATATGAGTTGATATAAATCCAGATTTCGCGAAGTTCCTCATAACTCTTCTTATTTTTGTCAGGTTTTGTAAATCAAGAATAACAAGAATGCCAGACTATAGATGATTTGTTAACTGATGATATGCATGTTTCACACGAGTTTATTATAGACGAGACATTCTTTCTAATATGAAGAATTGTTCATCCTAATTAACCAACATCTAACTGTATGCACTTGTGTACTTATGCCCGATGTGTACTTTCTTTCACCTATTTTATTTGTATGTCTAGTTAGATTATCAAAACACCAGTAAATCTTAGATAATACCTATTTACCTGCGAAGTTACCCCTAGTTACCAGAATTATAACTCTACCTTTATAACTTTACAATTATCTACAAGTTAGTGGAGGTTTATGTTTGTAAATCGTTTATCTAGGAGCGTTTACTAACTTGGAAACGTTTAATTCAGTTTTCTTTCGTAACGCGTGACTCTTGTCACAAATCAAATATATATATATATATATATATATATATATATATATATATATATATATATATATATATATATATAATATATATATAAATATAATATATATATATATTATATATATATATATATATATATATATATATATATATATATATATATATATACTCGTAAACACTTTTGCATTCATAGACATCGTAACTTCCGTAAGTTCATTCGCTTAGATAGTTTACACGAAACTGTTGAATTTGATTTGTGACAAGAGTCATATATATATATATATATATATATATATATATATATGGGAACCAATTGTGCTCCTTTATTGGCCGACCTGTTCCTTTATTCATACGAAGCTGACTTCATTCAGAAACTGCTGAATCAAAAGAAGAAAAAGTTAGCGGTGTCCTTTAATTTGACATTTAGATATATCGACGACGTTTTGTCAATTAATAATGACAATTTTCATACATATGTCAATGCGATATATCCCAGCGAACTAGAAATTAAAGATACAACAGAATCAAGTACACACGCTTCATACTTAGACATTTTTACTTAATATAAACACAGACGGGAAATTAGCAACTAAGCTATACGATAAACGCGACGATTTCGGCTTTCCCATCGTAAATTTTCCACATTTAAGTAGTAATATCCCTCAGTCACCTGCATATGGAGTTTATATTTCACACAAATGATCCGATATGCCAGGGCGTGCACAACATATGAAGATTTCATATACAGAGGTAAACTACTCACTGACAAATTATTGACACAGGGATATCGAAAACCGCGTTTAATGTCAACGTTCCGCAAATTTTATGGTCGGTATAATAGTCTTGTTTGCGACTACTCTGTTTCACTAAGTGAAATATTGAGTTGCCTTTTCGTTGGCGGTTGTTGAGACGTCTGTACCAATTGTGACGAGGATACACTCCTCACGTGTTTCATTGGACTTGACTGTGGACTCACGGCGGGTGTGACCGGTCGACAGGGAATGCTTACTCCTCCATGGCACCTGATCCCACCTCTTGGTTTCCAGAGGTCCGTGTTTGTCCATTTTTTACCGGATTTGTATCTATGTCCTGGACATCCTATTGATTTATACTTTGGTATCTGAGATTTATATATATATATATATATATATATATATATATATATATATATATATATATATATATATATATATATATATATATATATATATATATATATATATATGTCACCGATACCAAGGTATTAATAGTTACGAGTTTCAAGAGACAACATTCCAATCGTAAAAGAGAAAGGTTCTTAATATATGTATTTGAAATATTTGAAACTCATAATACTTGTAATGTTAGCCAAAATTTTCACGCACTTTATAACTATTTTGTTTGGTTCGTTTAATTGTTGTTTTACATCGCATCCAGAAATTTTCAATTATATTGGATATGTCACTGGCTATATGTGAAGTGCTACAAATTTTAACCTGTATTTTGGACTGATGCCAATGCGGTGATGGTTCTTTTACGTGCCACGCCTTCCCTGACACGTGACCTCGGTTTTCAGTCTAATCTGAAAGACTCGTGACTTTCACTACGTATGCCGAGTGCTTGGCGATGAACAGCCGCTACCATTTTAAGTCTTTGGTATGACCCAGTTCGGGAATCGAAACCGGGACCTTCCGCTTGCGATTCGAACGCTCCACAACTAGACCACCGCAAGCGGCCACGTCTTAATTCTAAACACAGAAATAGATAATGAATTGGAATCTACTATATGCGACATTATAAAGTTTTCGTTTTCATTAATATCGCTAGATCAAAGCAATATACCGTATTAATGCAGGTGCGATTATAAACGACCTATCAACAATGGAATTGGTGCATAAATCATGTTGCCATATATTCCAGCAGTTTTGAATTAAATGCAGTGTTTATACATGACACATTGGTTACATTTATTTAGTACATATATTATAATTGACGTTTTATTTGAGTGTTGCTTAGTGCTGGACTGATGTGGAAAATACTGCTATCGGGGACATCTAGAATTTATAGTTAAAAAACTGAATAACGAAATGGAAATGGTATTTCATATGATCGATTTTATGAATGGGACTAATTCATGTACCACGTGATAACGTTTGTGCGGGACTATTGTTTCTGTTAGTGATGGAACGTAACCCTACATAATCTTCCCACTGAAATGACGTAAGTGCGGGATATCGTCTTCCAATGTTATTCCATCACCAATAGAAACAATGGTCCCGCACGTACGTTATCGGGTATCACGTGATACATGAATTAGTGTCATTCGAGGTGTATCTGCAGTGGCCTCGTGTTTATTAAAATCATGGAATCGATTTTGATAACTCGATCAATACATGAGTAATAGGTACTATAATAACTTCTCTTTTCACCATCGCCAACAAACATCCGTGTGTTTTGTATCCATTAACGTTTTTGATGCAGCTAAAGATTGCTGTAAGCTGATACACCGCACGTTGTCTCCGTTCTTGTGCATTTCTTGTCAGCCAATAACACTGTGGGGATTTTATCAGTGACATCTATAACTGGCTTCCAAGAACAGTCTAACTCATAGTGTGACATAGAGAAAGCATTTGTAATACGTTTGTTTATATATATCTTTTGCTAATTCCAGATCCATCTTTCTCTTTCGTTCCTTTGGTCGGACTCATGAATGTTTGCTAGTACATAATTTTATTTTTGTTTTGTTTATAGATACTGGTACGTTCTGAAGGACGGGACAATATTTTGCTACCTCACCCCAGACGATAATGTGACTGTTGATATTCTAAATCTCCAAGAATATAAAATAGCATACCTAGTGGATAAGTTTAAGGGAAAGAGATTCGTATTACAGATATCCCACGAAGTAAGTACATTTATTACGTGCATGTCTTTTAATACAGTTACAATATAGAGTTCAATACGCCCATGCAATATGTAATCTTGTATTGCACTCTTGTTGGATACGGAAATTTCACCGCAGCCACTTTTCTAAATGGGATTTATGTCATCCAAACTATTTGATGGCGTCATTGAAATCACAATGAATTTTTAATTTGTGCACACACACACACATATATATATATATATATATATATATATATATATATATATATATATATATATATATATATATATATATACTATATATATATATATGGGACATGTAATGAATACAAAACCACACAATTGTTTCTATCTGTATCATCAAGCAGCACTTGGTCGTTGTAGTGGATGGATTCAATACAAGCTACACACTCGTAGAATCCACCCGCTACAATGATCACGTGCGGTCGGTCTGATGGTACGGACAGAAACATATGAGTTGTTTTGTCTATATAATGTACATCGTAATTATCAATTGAGTCATTGCTAGACATAATTCTAAATGCATGTAAGTAATATCTAATGAATCTAAACATATCACTACGAACATTTTCTATTTAATAACATCAGAAGTCCAAGACCAGTAGAAGCTTGTACGTGAGACTGCTGACATTAGCACTGTCTGCTACGATGGGAAAACACTTATAAATTATAAATGTAAAATAATAGATGATCAGTGGCAAAACCGGTTAACATTTTTAAGATGTACTCGGAGTACAAAAATTGTGCAATGTAAATATTTTAGACTGTACACAGTTTCATTATACTGGATTGTTTCAAACAAGAATAATAAAAAAGTGTTTGCAGCGGATGAGAATGTATTATTTACAGTGCCTTATACTAAAATCCTTTGTTGGACATCGGTAGTATATACATAAATGACTTTTGTTCTCTAAAAATAAAACGTCCGACAATTCATCTGTATGCAGAAGGCAGTAATCACCGGGATAGAATTTCATTGTTGTCATCGTACGGGGATGGTTTTCCATAGGGGCTCCCACATGGTGTGCATTAGACTTGGATACTCTTTAAGGAAATTGTGTAAATCGACATATAGTTTGTATAGTCATGAAATATGCTGTCTTATGTAAATTGAAGAACAAAACCCAAGTAATTGCGAAAATATACGTTTATAGATAACACATGTAAACATAAATGTATATATATGTACAACACGTAATGTATATCTTAAAGGGGCATAAGCTGTTTTATTTTCAAAAATTGTTCCTCATTTGTGCTACTTAGATTGGTATGCAATAACATACTGGACTTGACCTTATTTTCACAAAATATATAGGAATATGAGATTTTGTGTGTCTGTGTATTAGCACTTAATTGTTATTGTGCATCAAATACAAGTAGTTACAGCAGAAAAACTCGAAATACTTTTTGGGTGGTAAACACATGTAATGTCACTTTAATTTTGTTTTGAATGGTGATTTACGCTACAGATAATTTTCAGTTATATGGTGGCGGCCAGTTTTTAATGATGGAGGAATATATATATATATATATATATATATATATATATATATATATATATATATATATATATATACAATTGCGGTTTTATGGTCCACGTTAAAAAAAACTTAATGTATGTTTTATTTTTGAACAGAAATTACTTATAAGAAAGTTCTACCATAGCTTGTTATGTACGGGTTTGCAGGGTCGAGTGATTATTTTATCGCTCTTTAAACGATGGAGCCTCTCACCTGTTGAAGCGCAGAAGCAGGCCCTTATGACCGTTTGTGTCCAAACCGACTAATGCTATTTATAGTATATAATTAATTAACTACACTGGAAGAGTAGTAATAAAACAGCCTGCAAAGGTGATTATTTCATACCAAATAAAAAGTAGCATTCTCCTGTTCTAGAAAAATTCTATGAAACCATATTGACTTTGTGAAATATAGCACTATACGAAGACACAGGTCTAATATTTATAATGTGATATTATCTCACGTCAGTGACATACCTCGTAAAATGTTCATTTACAAAAATGACTACACCAAAATTTTGTTTAAAATATGAATATAAATGTTATTTGTCAAGAGGTTGAATTTGGGTCAGAATAAATCTGCTGACCTACTTGATGTCCTCGTATGGAATGTTATCAGATTAAATTATTCATTCCATAGTATGCCATGTCACTTACTAAGTACATTGTTCTTGTGTGATATACCCTGTCTCCACATATGAAACGTAAACAATGTACAGATGCTAACCTCCTATAGTCATATCTATGTATTATCCATATTGTCATTATATGGCATCATTGGCATTTTCTGAAGGATTCAGTCTATACTGTTCTGATGGCGAGTATCTTTCATCCTACAGACCGTTGGCGCCAAAACCGTGGTTAATCATTTAAACTGCAGAGATGGCGAGAATGAAAAAAAAATGTATATTGACGCAAGTCACTCGCCGGTCTCTTTCTTTTTAGGGTATTTGTGTAACAAGACACGCGTGAACTCTTTACAATCAGACAACATAATAAATATCAACAGTTACCGTACAACAATGACGTTGTTCATTCATAAAAAGAATTACTTGTGTGTAACATTAGAAATGTACATAAATTTTCAATGAAGAAGTTTGTGAAGTAAATGATACGTCTAGGGAAATATGTCACAGGGTGCACATACTCAATATATGACTTCCGACTGACACACGGGGTTCACTTTAAAGTAGACGGAATTTGATTTCATAATGTATGATTGTTTTACGCCACACTCATCAATCTTTCAGTTATATGATGGCGACCAGATTTTAGTGGTGGAGGAGATGATCCACCCGTTTTAATGTATATGTAACCGGGAGGAGACCATCGTTCTCCCGTAAGTAAACTGGCAAACTTTCTCACAAAAATCAACTTATGTTCTAACGCGGACTGTTGTAAGAAAGATTGCAGTAGGTCTATGAAAGAGATACTAATGCATGTTAATGTACATGTTGTGATTTGCCAAAATATGATAAAGGAATTACTGAAAAGAATTAAATCTCTGTGACGTACAGTTTTGTTTTACAGTTTACTTCAAGTAACATTACATTGTACACGCACCTGTGGGTAGTTTATATATGACACTGTTACTGTATTTTTATACGCATGTTTAGCACGTGTGTATTCTACTGACTTGATACTAAGATTTGTCTTGAAAGTTTACTCTCAATGATTTGTGATTTTAGAGGTTGCAGTATCAAATTAGACTTTTTGGGAAGATTACTTATAATGGTGCAAGGTTACTTTAAACGTTATATTCCGGTCGGTTTAAACTTTTTGTAGTCGCATAATCTCATTGCCACATGTATTATAACATGGCATAAGATAGGTACCTATTGCCATAAGACTACATATTACATACTCATTACTCGTACATGCTTATCTCTAGTATACGTATTTACATATACAGTCTATAGGAAATGTGATTTGGTAATGTACGCGACCAATACCTTACTTGCTTATTGTTGTTTAACGTCCCATTCAAGAATCTTTCACTTATATGGAGACATCACCAAATGCCGGTAAAGTACTTCAGATTTTGGCCTATGCTTGGCACTGACGACCATTGAGCAGTGAGAGTTCTTTAACGTGCTAACACCTGCTGTGACACGGGAGTCCGGATTTTACTGTCTCATCCAAAGGACAGGACACCAACCTGCCTCCGGCCCGACTCTAACTCACGACATCACGATCAAAAGTCGAGCACGCTACCGACTGAGCCAGGCCGGCTCAAAGTGACCATTAAATGCTGACTATACAGAAGTCTGCAGTCATTCATTCCCCGAGTTATAAACCCGATTATGTTACCAATATGATGACATGTTTTATCAGCGCGAGACATTTCTTTGGTTTCATTTGGAAAACATCTGTTGCTACCTAAACTCGACAAAAAAGAATTTGCATTATTACCCATTGTTTACCAATATCAGAGTGATTTCCGTGAGATATGTAATACGGACATTTCCAAATTTGTTGCCCATTCGTAGTCATCTGTAGTGATTTTAATTTTTTCCATGATCTCTTATAGCCATGAATTATTCAGTATACTGAAAGAATTTCAACATGCTGTTCTGCTCTTCTCTTGATTTTCCCCGGTTTTACAAATAAAAAATCATATAGTAATCGTTATTTTGATGCACGATTTTGAGATCAGCGGAATCATTTAGGTGTTATGGGGGCCTATTGTTGTCCATTGTCTTCCGTGGACGCTCGGTCATTTGTTCAGTTTGGAACTATCTTAAAGTTATTGAGACTTCTCTTCCAAATTGCAATGTAGTATCTCTAGAATAAGGATTACACTTGGTTTTTCACTATGATATGAAGTATAAACTTATGGATCATCTTTTTGTATGCAGTATACCTTGCGTAAGGATTACATTGTGGCATGTATTACTTCAGGACCAGGAGTCTTGTAGATAGGATAACCTCCCAGTCTCAACCCCCACCTTCATGTTGCAATACAATTAAACACGCTTGACCTCAATTTAATATATTCTAGAAATCATAAATACAAATACAATAAGCATTTCGGTAACTGCATCTTTTTGTTTGTTTTCTAAATAAAAGCAAGTGACAGATGAGTTTAATTTTGGATTGTCTATCATCTTTCCATATTCTCCAAGTACTGGATTCATTATATTAGTAAGACTAAAATAACAATCATATTGAATGACTTCACGAATGAAGAGGGCCTGCAGCATTGAAAATGATATACCACAACGTTTTAACCAAATCTTTACATGTCCTTGTGACCGGTCAACAGGGATGCTTACCCCTTGGCTCCCGATCCCACCTCTAGATTTCCAACAGTCTGTGTTTGTATTTCGGTATCTGAGATTTTTATATTTAGGGATGTTACCGTTACTTCTGACGTAATGTGTCAACATGCTGCAGTTTCATAAGCTATATAGCCTGCAGTATATATGTTTTACGATTTTATGTATCTTATGGTTTGATATAAAAAATAAAAAGACTTTACATGGTTCAAAAGCGACATAATTTGACCACCCTATACTTGTAGTCATAATTAGTCATTACAGAATCTTAATATCTGACATTTCATTCGGATCTGACATTTTTATACAGGTATTTTGTCTCCTTGTTCTTATGAGGAATGTTTTATTATATATAAATTACCTACATTTCCGGTATAGGTATTTGAAATTAAAACAAAGAGCTGCCGTTGGTTTTTTCAACCATAAATCTTAGCTCAAATTAATATATATAATCATTAAATTGACTATATTCATTTTATTTCAAAAAAGTACATAATGCTCTAGGTGTGGGTCATACCAAATACTTCAAGAATAATTGTAACCGGTCCTTCGCCAAACGCTCGGCATACAAAATTACTGTCTTGAGTCGTTCGCGATGAGACTGAAAACCGAGGTCAAGTGTCACGTGATATGTAAAGGATATCTCATTGCATTGACATCCTTCCAGAGCTCAGGTAAGGGTCTCAACCTAAATAGAATGACATCTCCAACTAAATGAAACAAATATTGGCAGATATAAAACAACAGCAATTTAACAAAGTAAATAATTTGCTACACATGTTTTGAAAACTTGTTAATAATATGCAACCCTTGTAAATAATTTGTTACCCTTTTGTCAAGTCAAGATAAAACTACAGTTTATGAAAATAAATACAATCTAATTCAACAGATAAAACAACACATGCAATAATATTGAGTCTGTCGATGTAGTTTTGAACATCTGTTGCAGTTTTATTAACGATTTGTCTATACATCTATTTTATAGACCGAATATGTGATACAAGCGTAGTTATTAAGCCAAAATGTAGGTGTTCGTATTACAACACGGAAATTGCATCAATATATCAAGTTATCTTAAAACATCTGTACAACTTCAATAATAATTTGAAATTATTCGTGTCGTCATCTAAATATTCTTGACAACATAATATATTCTCTTTCATAATTTAGTAGATTAAACAGACTGACTTTCAGATTATATCAGTAGGCGTCTGACATTCGTAATGCACGTAATTTATAGACTCTAAATATCAACGTGTTGATTTGGTGATCCAAATAAACTCCATTATCATTTAGTTTTTTAGACTTTGCGTACATGTCTTGTGTGTGTGTGTGTGTGTGTGTGTGTGTGTGTGTGTGTGTGTGTGTGTGAGAGAGAGAGAGAGAGAGATAGCGAGAATTTTTGTGTGTGAACTTATATGTGTGTATTTGAGTTTATGTGAGTCTGTGTCTGAGAGAGAGAGAGAGAGAGAGAGAGAGAGAGAGAGAGAGAGAGAGAGATTGCATGCGTGAATGAGCGTGTGTGTGTGTGTGTGTGTAATGCCTTTCTAAACTTTCCCAATAACAGATATATCTTGAATTCCAAATTAAATATCTAATTAGACTTGAGACGTTAGCACTTGATTTATCACGTGTACATTGCAAATTGTCCATAAGCATTTGATTCTGACATACCAGAATGGAAGATCTGATCAAGAATTTATTTAAAATTTTAGTTTAAGAAATATCATATTATTTCGTCTTCTGTGCAAAACAGTAATGAAAGGAAGCACCATTGCGAGTTATTATTCCGAACGCACAGCAGTATTATATGATGTAAATTATGATAATTGGGTCAGTTATTGTTTATGTATTTCCGCGTACGTGGGATATTTTGTAGGTGACAGGATTACAATGTAACGTAATACGAATTCTTTTATTTTTTGTCGGCCTTTACCCTACCCATTCAAAACTTTGTTTACCGCAATCATTTCATTTTAAAATCTTTGTTAAATAGGCTTGAATTAATCAGATAATATTCAGGAGTGTAGAACCTTAAATCTACCAAAACTACCGTACACATCAGTGAACAGAAAAATAACTTTGCTTGAATGAAGTTACATGAAAGTAAATATTAGGATACTGGATCTACAGTCTCGTTCACTGATTTCATAGTAGCACAACGAGAGAGAGAGAGAGAGAGAGAGAGAGAGAGAGAGAGAGAGAGAGAGAGAGAGAGAGAGAGAGAGAGAGAGAGAGAGAGAGAGAGAGAGAGAGAGAGAGAGAGAATATTAATTATATGTAGGTGTTCGTGTACTGATACTTGCAGTAAATTGAGACTTCGATACAAGTACCGTTGGGATCTTTGAAGTAAAATTTGTGAGAGAACATTTCATATAAAGATTGAAAAGATATACAAATCTAAAGCATTTTATGACCCACCGAATACAATTATTGCGACTACATCTTGTAGTTAAAGCAATACAATTTTCTTCTTCATTTCTAGTGAAGTCTACACATAAAAGACACCTGTTGGTATATACGACATTGTTGCATATACATCATGCATTTATGTTTATATATTTGAACCAGTTTTAAACACTGAACAATTACATAAAGACAAAAATATCTGTGTTCGGTTTTCCATCAGTCGATACGTGAATGTTAGAGTCATTTTGCATTTGGAAAGACGACACGTATTTCCGTTGTTACTGGGGCATCCCTCGAGAACCCGTAAATTAATTCCCCGTTTCGTATGTGTAAACCATGTTATGATGCTTCCCCATTTAATATTTTAGATGAAATCATAAAAATAATATTCTGTTATATTATGGACACTTAGAATATATTTTTTGTAATAAACATATATTTTGCAGTGTCGACATTTACATTTTGCCCATAATATCGAATAATCACACTACAAACGATATTTAGAAAAACCGGATTGGAATCCTGTGATCGAGGGTTCCGTATTTTCTTTATTTTTTTATTCGTACAAGGCCAACTCGTAGTGCAAGAACGGCTTTACGATACGATTCAAAGATACAAAAATCCTTCCGCATTTCATTATCCGTCGCACGTGTTTTATTACTTTATATCTGCGCTTTCCTTCTGAATCTAGTACCTGACACCCCATGATAAGACTGTAGTTCATCCATAGCATTTCAAGTTTTAATTTCTAGAGAAACAGGTATTATTTTTCCTTTTTCTTTCGACCAGACCTCAAAGGTCAACACAAAATAACAAAACACAAAAAACAAACAAAATGGAGTTTTTTTTGGGAAATAAATATTTTTGCAAAGTTTATTTGTTTTTGCAAACATGGAGGTACCTAGCAAAATATATTTATGTCTCTGTACAATAGATGTTTTGAAACTTCTGGTTCTGTAATCGGCTTAGATTGAAATTCAAAAGACTAAATAAAGTTTAATATCCTTGGGTAAATCTACTCTTCTATCGTTGAAATAAATTCGACTGTTTCAAGGACATTGAATCTTACTTATGTTGTTTGCGCTAGGACTTACACAATAGAAAATATTTTGATCAATAAGAGTATCTAAATGTTTTCTATGATGTTTTGCAGCCAGTGTTTCCGGCACATATTAACGGTTCGATGTGTATAAGAGCAAGTTAATTCATTTTCACATCACTTTTTATATGTCCTTTCAGAGTAAGTTTTGCTCCTGTAGGATATACAATGTACATTTTTATCAATACTGAAATGGTCATTTATGTAATTTATTTGAGAAAAAACAACATATTTTTGTACTTTCCGTGCTGCATATCTATTATTTTGTGTTTATTTTCTGAATTTTCGCAGAATGTTTCTGTCACTTGACATAATCTTAATTTTACAAATGTTAGATCTCGCTGTGCTTTTCTTTCTTCAGTTCATGACCTAATGTAATTCTGTAGTGCGCTGAGGGTTAAGTTCACATATCTAAGCGTCAAGTATCGGTCAACTATACATATATATATATATATATATATATATCTGTGTGTTTTATTTTTGCTGCAGGAGTTTATTTCAACGTATTATTCCCTTGAATCCAGAGAAGAAATGAATAGTTGGTTAGATTCCCTGCAGACTGCGACCGGGGAGCCACCGTCACCTCACGGGATTATAGATGAACACGGTGGTCCAGAAGTTCTGTCTGATACACAAGGTATATTTTATCAGTGTTAAAGTTTCAGAGAAACACTTGTTTCATTTACTTAAATTCTGCATAAATAATAAATATAAGCATTTTTTTTTGGTTTTTTTTGGGGGGCGGGGATGATATTTGAACGTCCTGTGTACAATGCGTATCACTAGGTAAAAATTTCCGTTATCATATCAATCTAATGGAGAAACAAATTTCGTATATAGATAAATTTGACAGATTTAAGCATGGATTAAAGTAAGGTGTCGTAATAAGACGGAGAAATCCGCATTTCATTTTAATATCAAACTAAACTCGTTCATATACGCGTCTTGATATCATTTGAATACAAATGATACACAAATGACAACATAGGTAAAACTTTCTGTGGTTTACAGAGAAGAGTTTTAGCAGTAGTAATATACTACAATACCTTCTCGTTAACAGGCTGATGTATAAGTATTATGCAACACTAAATAAAAAAAAATTAAATAAATTGGTACAAAAATTATCGAAGGGATGACTAATTCTTAGGCATATTTGCGTTCCTACTTTTTGAATAAATATAATTTATATTTTCATCCCAACGCTGACAAAACTATTTGTTTTATTGCTATAGACCAGAGTTTTTGTGTTTTTTCACCCTGCATAATATCTAAGTGTAGGGCAAAGTGCCCAGGCATTAATTGGTTTTTTCATATATTAACAGGTGATCAACAGGAAAAGTATCAAACGGTGAAACAAAAGCTATTAGCAGAAATGCTTCGGCAAAAACATGAATTGGAGAAAAAACAGGCCACCAGACATAAGGTACTTTCGAACCTCAAATTGACAACATCTCGGTTCTGTCTGTCTGTGTGTGTGTGTGTGTGTGTGTGTGTGTGTGTGTGTGTGTGTGTGTGTGTGTGTGTGTGTGTGTGTGTGTGTGTGTGTGTGTGTGTGTGTGTGTGTGCGTACGTGTGAGCGAGTGAGCGTGTGTGTATGCGTACGTGCGTGTGTGAGCAAGCAAACGTGTGTGTGCGTGCGTGCATGTGTGAGCGAGCGAGCGTGTGTGTGTGTACGTACGTGCATGTGTGAACGAGCGAGCGTGTGTGTGTGTGTGTGATTTTATCGTCATAACACTTCAGTTGAATGAGCATTGTTTGAAATGTCCAGGCAGTATTTTTAAATGTCCAGAACAAGAAAAAGCTATTAGTGATATGAGGATTTTCAATTTCGAGTTACTATTTCTTACTTCAGAAACAAAATGGTAATACGATAGATACTTCAGAGACATTGTCAGAAGAGGATCAAATACGTGACGTCACTCGACTTCGACAGAGGAGAATGTCGGCACAGATTAAAGTAAGTCTTGACACTTCTTGAACTTGATAACAATTACAATTAAAGTATGAAACCGAGTTATGCAAGTAGGATAATTTTGAATCATTATCAGATATCAGCAAGGCTGTAGTGGGATGTTCTTATCAACCGATGCTGCTAGATAAATTCGAAAGGCTGCGATGATAATTACTTCTAACTGGAACAGCTTTTAAAACGTGAAAAATAAACACAGATACCAGTGCGTAAGCCTGGTGAAGATTGGAAAAACAAGGACGTATGACAGGTTCAGAGGTGGGATCAGGTATCATGAGGTAGTAAGCATCCTCTTTCGACCGGTCACAACCGCTGCTAGTCCACAGTCAAAATGCATGTTAAATAAGTGTTAAATCTATCTTCGTCACAGTGATATCAGAATAAATAATTAATATCTAAGTAACATGTTCCCATTTTTGTTTTACCTGGGGTATTATCAAAAAGTTGGAACTCCTGGCAAATCAAAAAGTGGGAAAATGATATAAATGAAATAAGTTATGGATATCGGTGCAAATAGATAAAATTAAAATATTGAAAGGTTGATCAACGTATGAACTAAACTAAATGAACCTTAAAAACAAAAAATTAAATTATAGGACTTCATAGGCTCAGTTTCAAGTAACATTGATAAAATTAAGAAAAGAATTTTCTAACCAGATTTGAAAATCATTTTATGTTAGAGTAACTGGGCTAATATCTTGATAACTTGATTCACTTTGTGTTTTTGTTTCTTTCAGATGGATACGATTCAAAAACAAATGCAGACTGTAAGTTCCCCTAGAAAGTTTCGATTTAAATTAGGAAGCAAAAAGAAAGTAACTGAAAATAACAATGAAGTGTTACAGGAACAGTTACGAGAACTGACGGATAAACTACACGAGATAGACCGAGATTTGATATCTCATAGTACACCAAATCATGACGTTCTCGATATGAACCAAAATAGGAAATCAAATTCAAAAACTATGTCAGAGGATGATGATCGATATAACCAAGAAGTTTCAATTACGGATAGTAACGGAGACGTGAATAGGAGCAATGCTATCAACATTAAAGCTAGTGTTCAAAAATTTGCTCAGAAGACAAAAACTTTCTCAAAATCAGTTAAAAATAAAAACAAGAAGTCTAGCAACGATAGCAATGGTTCTCCAATTATAAACGGATATATTTCAGACTTGTCGTCAACATGGAGTGGACCACTTCATACGTCAGAGCATGGTAATGACCGTAATTTAGATTACCATGGTGATGACTCTGAAGGTGGATCTGAAAGTTATCGTTCAGATAGTTTTACGGATTTAACCAAGGACAAGCATTCTCCAACTGATGAATCTGTGTTTCTTGACAATTGTGATAATAATATAAAAACAAATAAAATATCATCAAATCCTACGTCACAGCGGAAAGAAATTGACCCAGGAATACTTGCAGAAATTGATGTAAGTAATGTACATGTGATAATTAATTAATCCTTGTTACAATAATATTTACATAGTTTGTCATTTTGATATTGAGTAGAAATTCACTGAGAAAATGTTCAATCGCTTACACTAAGCCTATGTTTAAATGTTCGAGAAGTATGGACATTAACCTATCCACTAACTAAACAATGGACACTTCTGTGAGTCATTGATTTAGACCAGTCCAAATGTGCCGTTAGGGATGACTGTGGTAAATAGGAGGGGTAGATGAATAAATAGCCGATCTATTACATTGTATAATAACATGTATAGGTTTTGGGTTTAGACTTTAAGACAGTTGTTGATCCGTTTTTCATACTAGCTATGTCGTTCATAGGAAATACAATACCGACCATTTCACGTCTTTTTACCAAATACCAGTGTTCTCTAACCGTCAGATTTTCAGTTCAATTTTCTCTCCCACATTGAAATTGTGATACAGAAATCAAATAGTATAAAAATTCACTTTTTGTTCGTATTGTGTGCGCCTATTATGTCTTGGTGATTAATTAAAGTGTCGTGTGAGCTGGTGGTCTCGAAAACAAAACCTGTATTATTAAGTTACTATATTTGTTTTGCAGGCATTTGAAGACTTCACAAGACAGGTTTTAAGTGCTAGAAACACTTCTTCGTGACACAGTCAACGTTCGTTCTAACATCTTCATCGTATATCTTCAAAGGATTAGTATTGTCATTTTGCATTCCCGTCGGTGAAGTTATATTATAGAATTGAGTATTATAGCAAGTATGACTGTATGAACGGATTCTGAAAGCAAAGACTTGTTTTACCAAAGAAAACATCAATCTGGATTTGTACAGTTAGTGCTTATTGCAATGGAGTATCATATCATTAAATAGAGTAGGAATACACATTTCTCTTAAGGACAAAGTGAAAAAAATTATTGCATTAGTGGCTACGTATTGGCAACTTAAATCTAAGTGGTCTGATAATGGCCAGTATTGGTCAATATCCCCACATAAATCGTAGGTTTATGTGTATAATAAACACCTTCATTCATCAGGCACTGAAATGGGTGAATATGGGTGCTGCTGAATTTATAATCCAGTTTCCGTGCTTTTATTACATGATAACTTATATCGTAACAATGTCTAGATCCATGTAAAGATATCTTTTGTCGCCATTTCATTGATAAAATAGTCAGTGAGACAAAAACAGTACTTTTTCATCATTTGTTTATTTCTGAATTAGCATTTCATAGTAACAGGATGCAAAAATTGAAATCTTGAAGTTGTGATACAAGATTATTTTACTTAGATCTTTTTACATAACACTCAGATCTAGTACATATATAGCTTACCAAGGTACAAAACTGTTGACTTGTCTTCTTTAATGACGGAAGATAAGGAATATCAACAATGTTATTATTAAACATAATGTATGTAAATTTATACGCAGCTTAAGGGGGCCATGTATGTGGTCGTTGGCAATATATAAAAACTTCTTTGTTGAATCATTACGTGCTTTACGAGTTTGATAAACTCGTATAAGTCTTGTCGTCCAAGCGAAATATGATTCTTGGTTTGACAACATATTTAACATATATCTAATTTGCATTTACACTCATTGAATTGAACATTAAACTGTTAAAACTTGAATCTGTGTGGTCGTTTTACTGTCTTACTTTTTGGTTAACATGACTTTGTATTCTTCCTATTCTTCTTTGTCACCATTCGAAAAGGAGGCCAAGGTTTATGAAAGTTTAGATATTGCGTTTATTACAAAGATACCACGTGCATATAACATCATCCTTAAAACTATCATCCAAATACATGTACATCAGAATTATTGGTGAATAAGTCAAGAATTAAGAAAACATGAGCGGCACATAAATCGCAAACTTCGATGGACTTGAAATTACGGTTTTAGTACTTTATTTACTATCTATAAGAAAACAGATTTCCAATTTCAATATCTCAACATTTAAACGAAATCGTTTTACTGTAGTTTTGCAACGGTACTTAACTGCGTGTTGTCATTATCAGGTAGTTAACAAAACGACTCAACAGTTGTGTTGTAACGGAGGTGATAAATTACATAATTAATGAACAACTTACTGAATAGGATGTACTGGACAACGAAAAATCACAGGTATGCAGAATATTAGAAACAAAACAATTCTACTGGTGTGTGTGTGTTCTTCATGATAGGTTAAACAACTTTTTAACTCTTAGTTTACATTGTTTTAGTTTATCCCATAATGTCTTTTCATTCTCCATCCTCTGTTTTTGTTAGTGATATTTGTTAATAATATTGATATCAGAAAAATCCATTTTCATTCATGATAGTAATAGGGATTATTCAGAAGTTTCTGTATATTAAGAAATGACTCATAATAATTTCAGAAATGCGTTTGATCACTCATGTTTCTGATTCGGAACAGTTTGAAACCTATAAATGTCTTTATTAATATATAAATACGTACTAGATGTCAATCAGTACTTGAACATATCTAGTTATATTTTTATATTTTTCAGTAGATTGTTACCAAGGATTTTATGTACTTATAATAAAGTTTGTCCGATTAAATTGTGTTTCACGCGCCACAAACAACAAATGTCCAGACGAGTTATATGGTTTGAACATAATCACGTCGACGTCAATTTTAATTTTTTTTTGTTTATTTTGATATTACGTCAAAATTTTTTGTGGTAGATGAGAGAACCTGGTTACAACGTATCCGTGAAAAAAACCATCCGCCTCCCGCAAGTAAACCGGCAAACTTTCTCACAAAATCAACTTGGGTTCCAGTGATTCTCAAACCCGCACTAACTAGAGGTCAGAGACTTCATGGTTTAAATTGCAGTATTCTAACGACTCGGGCATGGAATAAAATATAAAGAACCGGGTCTTTTTCATTCTTTTGCGTCTTAGTGAGGCATGTTGTTTACAAATGATGCAATAAATTATATTTTTCTTTCACCTGAGACCGATTTGTCCGCGTATTCAGATGTCAGGGAAACTGTCATCACACCCTGTATGGTGAGATAGGTCCATTCCGGAAGTGTCGGAACTACTTTCTTAACATATTTCTGTCGTTTATTTGTAAACAAAGATGGATTCAGTCCCTCTTTTATACTATTTCAACACGAGAGAAAAAAACCAGTCAAAAACCACTTTGAGGGACAGATGGCAAAATTTCAATCCTCTTGTACAAAATATTGTTTATCCACGACTCGGCAAACCTCGTCCTTTACAAAAACAGTTTGTGGTTCCGGATTGAGATTTTGCCATCCCTCCCGCAAAGTGGTGTTAGAACAGAAAAAAATGAAATTATGAAAAGAATCAACTTCTATGAGACTAAAAGTACAATCTGGATTGAGATAACGTACCTATATGTATAATTAATGAAAGATTTTATGATAATTAGTTGGAGTTTGAGTCTTTTGTTTTACGCTGCATTCAACATTTTGTCAGTTATATTGTGGCGTCCCGGTTTTCTGGTGGAGGAGATAACCCGGTTACAATGAAGAGAACAAAGGCCTTCCGTAAGAAAACTGGTAAACATTCTCCTAAAAGTCAGCTTAGGTTCCACTGAACATCAAACCTGAAATAATTATAAGTGGAAACAATGCGCTAACCACTCTATCAAGGAGTTTAAATAAAGGACGATCAAAGTGTATCGGACGTTTTCAATCTTTGTCACTGCTTCTTTGTAAAGGATTTAAATATAACAAAAAATAATGCAATAGATGATATACTTTATAATCTTCAATGTAAACTCATCAAGGTGTAGAAAATGTTAGCAAAACTCCACCCCGCCAGCTTATATGATTTTACTATGACTAGTGTGGTTAGAATATGTGCAAAGGAAAATAACTCTTTAGTTAAAATATAACAGAAGATTAACGTAACTGTCTAACGTGTATTCATAACTATCATTTGTTCCACTTAACATGGCAAGACCTATTTAATCAATGCTGACGTTCGATTTCTACAAAAGCTATGTTAAATATTTGATCTTCGAAATACAAATGAATCAAGAATAATTCTCATGGAGTGTTCTATAGTAACATGAAAATAGACAGAAAATAGATAAAATACATAAAAATATATGGATTGTGTATAAAATGTTGATTCTTTGGTTTTATGATAACAAGCTGTTTGACTTTTAACCTGTTTTTTTAAGATGGGTGTGTGATATTATGTGTGAAAAGCAAAGACACTTTTTCCTTAATGATTTTACTACAAAATACGTTACGTTTGTATAAAGGAATAACTCTTATAAAAAAACTGTAAAATGTCTTTATTACGACTATATGATCACTAAATTTTAATCAGAACTCAAAAGAAATTCAAATCTAGAACCACAAATGTAATCGGAGTACAACATTGACGATTAACTGCTGTTTTGTATTGTTGTTTAACGCCCCACTCAAAAATCTTTCACACATATGGAGACGTCACAAAACGCCGGTGAAGGGCTTCAAATGTTGGCCTATGCTCGGTACTTACGGCCATTGAGCAGTGAGGGTTCTTTAACGTGCCGATATCTACTGTGACAAAGGACCTTGGTATTTACTGTCATCCGAAGGACAGAAATCCGACCTGTCGCCAGCTGGACTCGAACTCACGACTTCACGATCCAGAGTCGAGCGCGCTAACGACTAAGCCAAACTGTTTGTCTTCACATGTCCAGAATAAAGATTTACAATATAAATATCAATTCCGTACACTCAGGGAGAATTTGTTCCACAGAAACTGGTTTCACTTTTGAACCAGTTTAGTAAACTTTTCATTTGTTACATAAACTGGTTTTTCATTTGTTTTATCCTAAACCCAAACTAGTTCATCAAACCATTTAAACTGCCTCCGGGGTGGTTAAGTAGGTTTATGCAAGTTTGTTGCTACAACAATATGGCGGCGACAACATGGACCAGTAGTAGTATCGGATACCTTTTCTGTGTCTTCTGGACATTTTATGTACTTGGGCAGTAAAACCGTACTCATAATGACAGAGAGACGTTTTACAATATGCAAACGGCGAATTGATGAATCGAAATTGATCAGCTATCGATTGTCATTTTGTTTAATCATGTTTTCACATTTTTATTTAATTAACATAGTGATTTTTGTTTTTAGCATAATTATGTAGTAAACCCCAGCAATTCAAAAAGTGGAAACGTAATAATCACGGTTAATAAATACATCACAATAAGATTAATACTTTTTTTCTATAATTGGTATTATTTCTTTACATCTCATATAAAAAGGCAACTGTTTATTTTTTCTGTACCCCATTTTGGTAGTTTGTGACGAGGATACACTCCTCACTTGTTTCATTGGACTTGACTGTGGACTCACGGCGGGTGTGACCGGTCGACAGGGGATACTTACTCCTCCATGGCACCTGATCCCACCTCTTGGTTTCCAGAGGTCCGTGTTTGTCCATTTTTACCGGATTTGTATCTATGTCCTGGATATTCTATTGATTTATACTTTGGTATCTGACATTTTTATATTTAAACCATTTATTTGTTTTGACATAGGAAACAGATTTTAGTTTTATAACCGGTTTGCAAAGTAGTTATAAACCATAAACAAAAATCGAAACAAGTGTCCTATGACATATGTGTATTTTTTGTAAGAAATTACTATATGCATCATGACTACTAGCAGGGGGAGTAGTCATGATGCATTAAGTAATTTCTTACAAAAAAAAAAAAAGAAAATACACATATGTCATAGGACAGGTAGTAATTTTACGGTACATAATTATTGATTTAAAAGCAGTTATAAATTACATAATTATCAAAATATATAGATATGCATATTTTACCGATTTTGTTAATTAAAGGCAATTTATTCTAGCAGGAAATTTTCAAAAAGTTTAATCAAGTCAAGTTATTTATTTTTGAAATTTGTACAAATGGACATTTAAAAGTTAATAAAAAGTAAATTCTATGGATAAAAGGTAATTCTCTATAATCAGACCAAATATGGTCATATTTGATATCAGGAAAAAGGCAAATATCAAAATTCTATATTTAAGCATTCCTTCATTTAAATTTTATGTGCATTTTAAGGAATATCTCATGTGAAATTTGGCATATGCGTCATCCGTACTAGAGATTCAGACAATTGGTATTTTACCCACATTACTGAGAAAGTTTATTTTAACATACATACTAATTTGTTTGTTAAACAAAAGAGTAAACATGAATGGGGTCTTGTCATCAATAGTATTTGTGATGCTACTTATCTAGAGAAATGCTTTTAACGGTTTAAGAGATAATAAAGTAAGTCAGAGTCGAAACTTCTCATAAGTCAAAAAATTGCCGAACTATTGGAGTTAAAAAGGTCAATCTGTCTAGTCTGCAAATTTCATTGGTCGAAATCGGAAATCCCCTCGCATGGCGCGTTGACCGAAGTGTACCTCAAGTTTGGGTAACTTTTGGTATCGCCGTTTGCAATTAAAAATCAAAAACTTGTAAATGTCTATTCGATGTTGCAATTCTTACAGGTATACTCACTTACTTACTGATATTTTATTTTGTATGCCGTGTGGACATTTTCATGTGTTGTATCAACTTTTTAAGTAACGAGGTTAATTAGTTCAATTTGATCTAATGTGGTTTGCGCACTTGATAATGGGTTTTAACGTGTAATCGGGCATTATTCTTTGCTTTGAAATATTATATGCCAGTTATGTTACAGTTAGAGAAAACTATTAAGAGGTACAAATTTGTGTAATATGTAAATTGGTTCGTTATTGTTTTTAGGTATTTTAAGTATTAAGGATTGTTTTTCATTTTTTGGAATGCGTCGAGTATAAATGCAATGGATTATGGAAAAAAATAAATGTGCAGCACGAAAAACAATCCTTATATTTATATATATATTACCAGTTCTGTGAATCTGTAGTCAGCTGGTTATGAAATTCAATCTATGTAATTGGCTTTGCGGTAGGAGGTTTTTTATATGACGAAACAGCTAAACAGCTGTGTGAGACGAGAAGTAGTTCCCCTTCTCTGTCCGGAAAAACTAAATGGAATTAAGGTTTGTTTTCTTATTTTCATATCATTTTGAAAGAAACTAGTGATATGGAAAATTTTGAATAAGTGTCAGATTTGTTTTGAAGTTATTCCAGAATATTTGTCTGGTAGGTAACCGGAAGTTTAAATGTGTCAGAAGAGAATTGAAAATGCAAATGGCCGCGGCCATGAGTATCCTGTGTAATGTATTTACAACGAATTTGCGTTTGAATTCTGATATATTATTAATGGGATATACTATAGAAAATTTGAATGTTACTTACTAGAAGTGAGACAGCTAAATTTCATTCATGACAACTGAAAGTAGCCATTTTATTTCACATTTTTTTACCAATCAGCTGGGAACCATAATGACTGATTGGTACGTAACCTACGTTAGTAGGCCTATTTCACACGACCTGATTTCACACGATGCGGGTGACGAATTGTTTCTGATAGGAATATCCAGTGAAGGCAAACAAATCAACTTGTTTATCAAGATATGCTTGACAAAGTTGCACTAGGCCTTACTCTCTTTTTTCTGTTGTAACTATGAAACGATCTTTCATTTCTGTGCCAGACTGTGGTCTGTGGTTCTGCTCATAACATGACCTAGATATATTGCGATATGGGTCTGAAGGCTGTACAATGTGCTACAGATGTAGTCTCGTGTTTCCGATTTCTTTCTGTGAGTTTTATTTGTTTTGTGTTAAACCGAATGTATGGCTTTTCAGATTAAATATATAAGAAATAAACATGTGATATTCTATTCTTGATTGATTCGTTCATGTATTTTTCAAAAAGTAAAGCGGTTAATACTCGGGGCAAGCGACTGCATTTACAGAATATACAATATTTGCAATGAGGGGAATTGCAGTCATTATGTAAATATTTGGTATTACTAGTGTTAATATAGTTCTAGTTTTAAAAGTTAATTTAGATATATCCGATACATGTAGGTCTGGTCATTAATTGAATCAGAAAATAAGTTGTTT
The DNA here is from genome assembly GCA_030159075.1 of Atrina japonica. Taxonomy (NCBI): domain Eukaryota; kingdom Metazoa; phylum Mollusca; class Bivalvia; order Pterioida; family Pinnidae; genus Atrina; species Atrina japonica. Next base: position 29,866 of record BROG01000329.1, on the reverse strand, counting down.
CATTCCGGTCCTTGTCTGTTACCTCTAAACCGGAAAATGAACTCTTAGGCAGTTGGTATCTAACAGTTTAGAAGTTTTGTTGTTATATTTATAGTCAGGTTATTTTACTGAACTTGCGTACAAATCCAGGTTAAGTTGCATTTAATCATTTTTGCTACTTTAAACAGTAATTCTTGCTGCTTCCTTCGTCAATACGTCGTTTCCGAGATCCGGAACGGTTCAGAAATTGATCATGTGACTCTGAGAAAATTTAGAGCACTTTGGTGGCGGTGAATACGAATTAACCATGGAGGGTAGAGGAAATCGATATAAATAAAAAAGGAAGTGCTGATATGTCGTGCCATGTTGTAAATCGGATTCTAGAGAGAAAAATAAATCAGTTAAATATCCGTGGATGGACGACAATTCATTTAAACGAATTTCCTAAAAAATATGAACCTACAACTGAAGCGTATGTATAGCCTTTATGTCTATGATACGCCGTCACCGACACTGATGTAAACTTTGAATCAGTAGGTGTCCGCCATTTTGTCCAAGATGTATCCTAAATTTTGTCACGTGGTGATGAAAGTCACATGACAGAGAGTGTTCTATGGAGGGATCTCGGAAACGACGTATCGGGAGTGACACAGTTTAGTCTATATATAACAGGGCAGGTCACAGAAACCATAACCTGGTTATGATAGCGTCTGCTAACTGTCACTAGTCTATAGGCTTAATAAGTAAGTTTATTGGTGCTAAACCTGCCCCAGGTCTAAGTAATCTATTGATGATAGGTAAATAGATTTAAGAATTATATAGGGGTTACGTAATCGGTCTAGTAGTTAAGTGTGTTTATATAGCAAATGGGACAGTTGCTCTGTAGAGTAAACTTGAGTTAATTCCCCTTAACTAAATCACTCTACCTTTATTACTTTGCAGAGAAAACTGAGTTAATCCCTTATACAATACAATTATGTTGTCAGTTGTTCTAAGTGTACAAATGAAGATATATGTGTATTACATTTGTATCTTTAAATATGTTGTCATTTATAAATCAATATTTGTCAACAATGTATTTGTTATTGTATTGCTTGGCATGTTAATACATACTTATAGTTTGTATTATACTACACTTTTGGTATCGCCGTTTGCAATTCAACATCAAAAACTTGTAAAAGTCTATTCGATGTTGTAATTCTTACAGATTAACTAGACACAGCCACAGCAGTGACGCGACAGACGTGTCACTAACTTATTTGCAACAAATTCGGTCTCATTTGATAGTTATCCATTTTATGAGTTAATTTCAAAATTAATCATAATTAATTTTCTTTAAAACAATAAAAACTGGACATATTCATAGGAGCAGATGATAAAAGAGTAAGCGGTAATTCAATATACAAGTTATTGAGCAAGGGGAGATAACTCTTAGATTTTACACCGGTTAACAAACAGGTTAAAAGTAATATCTATATAACCTGGTTAGGGCGGAGTCTTGGGATTCTTTTTTGACCTGGACGACTTTATATTTTAAGTAATAAAGTATAACATTAAAATTACACTGACGTGATTGGCATAAAACCCTAGTCGAACAATAATCTAAAAGGAAAAACCGCTGTAGCAAATTAGCTGTCTAACATACTTTTTGTACAATGTGTTTGTTTCTCCATGAATATTAATATTTATTACCATTTATTTGATTGGTATTGGAAATCGGGGTGGGAGTATTGCACTTTGGTACGCCTCTTTATCCATTTGCAACATTCTGTAAAATATATATATATTTTTCCTTTTGTGTGTGTGGAGGGGTGGGGGAGTTCTGAAATTTAAGCTCAGCAGACGAAGTCTTACTGGCAGAAACTAGTATCTTGAGCAAATATCTAAACACTTTGAAAAACTTTGATAGAATGTATCAATTCTCACTACCATTATGTAATGGCTTGCATATATGACATTTAGGTTAACAAATCCAATTAATGTCATATACCGGAAGACGAACATGCTTGGGTAGTGTTTAGGTGCATAAGACATTTATATCCATTTTAATATTATAACCATCTCCGGTAACAAAATAACTTGTGTCTGATTGTAAGACATATATTTTTCCTGTAAGAAAGTTGTAAGAATTTCATTTAGAGTAACAACTTTTATAACCGATATATATTGACCATAATGCATCACTGGCGGATTTAGCCCTGGGCGTGCGGGGCGCACGCCTCGCCCTTAAAATCGATATTTTTGAAAAAAGGAGAAAATGATAAAGGTTTAGTGTCTAAGAGCCAGGGAATGGCCTCCAAGAGCTTTTAAAATAATAAAAAAATTCTAAACTGAATCCAGAAAAAGGCTTCCTTAATCTTTTAAAAACAAAAATTCTGGACACCTCATGAATTGCTGTTGTAAGTATTTATTTGTTGAAACTCAAAGTATTTGGGGTCAATTTAATGCATTATTTGGGATGAAAACGAGTCGCCGTGTGATAATTAACTATCTGGACTTTTAAGACCGAACATTCACGGGAAGCATGTCCTGAACTACGGCATAAATGTAGTCCTATAACATGGGACCTCTGGTGGCGATATTTACATTTACTTTTTCATGTATTTCGCTATAGGGCCTATACTATATTATTCAATATTTTACTACCAAGCTATCGCATTTTAAGACTGAACATTTCCGGGAAGCATGTCCTGGACCACGGCATAAATGTAGTCCTATAACATGGGACCTCTGGTGGCAATATTTACATTTACTTTTTCATGTATTTCGCTATAGTTCCTCTACTATTTTGTTCAATATTTTACTATCAAGCTATCGCATTTTTCAAGAAAAATAAGAGATGAAAATATCAGCATAAAATAATGAAATAATGAAAATATTTTTTTTTCTGAAGGATGCGTAAAATCCAGTCCCATTACGAAATATTGCCTCACAATTAATCAACACTTAGTATATTATGTGCAGTGACCAAGGAAGGATTCAGACAGAAGCGCAACGAAATGTGACACCTATAGCTGGCAAAATATGTGTAAATCCTTTAATTTTTCTATAAAAATCTGGAAAATTAACAATAGATTTTGCAACGTCATTATAATCTTATACCCCCTCCAAGCATTAAACTGTTTGGAAGCATCAGAATTTCAAAAATTATTTTTTGAAATGGAGCGTGTTCCCTTAGTCTCAAATGAACAATTGTTTAACCTATTTAAGTTTATCCCGCAATTTGAAAACATGTTTATGAACTAGTATTGTATAACAATCTAAAGTCTGTCCCAAGTAATTTTTGTCCGTTGTTTTGGCTGATTAAAGTAAAATGGTTAATACCTACCGCTTAAATTTAAGGTAGGTATCCTATACATACTCCATTAATTATCCAAGTCCATGACAAATAAAAATTAATCCGTTTTTTACTAGATATTCGCACTCAAATTATTTTATATAATGCAATGGCGGCCATCTTTCGAAGGTTGAGAGCGGAAGTAAAAGAAAGGGTTTTATATTGGTCATACTGATTTAGCCTGGCTCACTGATCTGTTAAGTTTGTTTGTTTATTGTTGTTTAACGTCCCACTCAAGAATATTTCACTCATATGGAGACGTCACCAGTTGCCGGTGAAGGGCTTCAAATTTTGGCCTATGCTCGGCACTTACGGACATTGAGCAGTGAGGGTTCTTTAACGTGCCGACACATACTGTGACACGGGACCTCCAGTTTTTACACTCTCATCCGAATGACAGGAAACCAACCTGTCGCCGGCGGGACTCGAACTCACGACCTCACGATCCAGAGTCGAGCGCGCTACCGACTGAGCCAGGCCGGCTCTGATCTGTTAAGAAACAATCACTCATTCCTTACGACAATAATATATATACATTGGGAGTTATTCCCCTTCATAGAAGTACCAATCAATAATCAAAGCTCAAAATTCATTATAACACGACGAATTAGATGTGCAAATGGTCTCAACATGAAGAACAATTACGAATCCCAAACGGGTTAAGACCATGTGTCCAGAAGGAGTCAGCGTCGTCTGTTGGCATGCTATATACATCGCAAATGTTCCATGAAAACCTTTCGAGTTCAATGAACAGGTCAAATTCGGTGAAAAGGTCAAATTTGGTGATGAGGTCAAGTTCGTTGAAATCTCTGAGGGGGGGGGGGACTTCATAATGTTTAACAAGATCCCCGTATCGACTCTAAAACTTCTGAAACGACGACCCAAGCGTTCAACAACGTAACTTTGTGTAAGTAGTTTATTGGCTAGTCATTTAGCTCTCAGAATAAAACATTCATAAGAAGAGCATGCCCTGGCATAACGTATAAGTTGTGAAATGAAAACGCCATATGCAGGAGAAGATTGAATATTATTACTTAGAAACGGGAAGTTAGTGATATGGAAATTGAAATCGTCTCGTTTGTCATAAAGGGATGTGTGAAGTTAACCGTCTTTTCCATTCGACAGGAGTAAATCTAGGTAAGAAGCAGATGTGTTGCTCTCTGTCGTCTCATTGATCTCCAGCTCAACAGGATACATCTGGCCGGGGTAATTCTGAAATTCTGAATTATTTATGGACAGAACATCGTCGATATACCTGTAAGTAAAATTGAACCGAAACGCTAACTGTTTGTTTCCTTTGGAGAGCAGAGACAAAAATATGTCAGCCAAGAGAGGTGCACAATTGGTACCCATTGGAATGCCGACAATCTGTTGGAAAACTTTTCCCGCAAAAGCCACGAAGATTTTGTCAACTAGAAACCCGAGCATCTTGATAATATCGTCCTCAGTGTACTTGTTATTGGAATCAGAGTGTTCCTTGACAAAATAAGGTTCTTCATGGCCTAACACCAAATATTTATATCTGCGATTTCCAGTTTTGTATACAAGAGTTTTGTATAATAGATGTTAATCTGTTTTTGAGTTTTTAATGAGGTATTTAACACCTTTTTTGGAATTGTCAACATGTTAAAATAATACTTCATCTCTTCAGTCAATAGCTTCACAATAAAAATATCAATTTACACTTTACAAACGAATCATTTATTTTGGGAAAATATGTAAATGTAACAAAAACCAAAGTTGACAACATAATTATAATATGGATTAAACATTATATTTTTAAAAACCAAACTACAAAAATTTAATATAAATCTTAAATTTCTTCAACAACATCTAAAAAGATATTTTAAAATTGAAAAACTCCAACATACAATCACTGATGAAAATGAATTGTTCATGAGAGAATGGCAAACCTGGGCTAATTATCTAGACCAATAAAATAACTCACATTCTAACCAAATATTTGTTCTGGCAGATAAACCTATATTGACAGTGATATTATATGTATGTTCAATTTATTTAACAAATATAACAAATAACCATTCCTGTATTCAAAAATATATAAAATGTTATTTTTTATATATTTATGTAAATTTTTATTGACATTCTATAAATATTATAATCATACTACCAAAGTTATAATGCTCAAGGCGATATCGTTTCTGTCAATTAGACTTCATCAGTTGAGCTCCAATTTAAAAGTTATGTGTATTTTCTAAAGAGAAAGCGGTATTATATAAGGCCAAATAATATCTCTAAAAGTATAGCCAAAATCCGTCTAAGAGTAACCACTGTTAAAAATGACTATTTTAGCTTTAGAAAATAATTTTGAATTTAAATGATGTTAACAGTGCCAAATATTACTTTAGTATAAGTATATAAGTGATAAAAACAACAACATTGATACTAATCACAGTATTAAGCAAAATATAAATAAGCTATAGATGATATAGACATATAGCTCATATAAATATACTTCATACTTTTACTACAATTATAGACAATATGAGATGAACGCCACAACTTGTCCCACATTTTAATCCCCACCCCCAATAAATATATATATTTTCAAACTCCTAATAATATAATGAAAAATAAAGTAAGAGATATAATCATACAATGTAATATTTTTAATACATTTAAACAAGGTTTTAATACAAGTGAAAAGATTACTGTTAGTTTAAGTTTAATCTTGATGCATTTATATAACTCTATAATGTGTTTTACTATTTTTTTTGCTGTTATTGTTTTGGGTCTCTCTCTCTCTCTCTCTCTCTCTCTCTCTCTCTCTCTCTCTCTCTCTCTCTCTCTCTCTCTCTCTGTGTTTGGTATTTGGTCAATCAGACATACGGCTGGATAAATCAAAGAACTGAAAGTACTGATACGTGTTGATAGTAATTGTTAAGTTTTAATGAGGTATAATACACTCAGTATACTGGATAAAATATACATTGTGTACACATGTTTGAAATATATCGCAAGTAAATTTCAATAAAGGGTACCACTGTCGTGTTGTTAATTTTGAATTTACTGTCACAGTATTACAATGCAAATTAAATTATTTCCAGAGTTTCCCAATTAGCTAAACCTGCGTGATTGACCCAATTTTGTTTCGAATAAGATGAATAATGGCAATGAAAACTTCACAACGTTTTTCTCATTCTTTACCATTTATATCACGCTTGAATATAGTCTGAAATTCAACAACGATTTCAAGTTACTTTTTATTTTGTTAAAATTAGGTTTTACAAATCGGGGCACAAATTCGGTCTTACCGTGAGTACTGATAGATCAGCGATATGATTATAATAAAACCTTGTGCTTATAAACATCGGTTAATCGATAGTAAATTTCTATGCGGCAGGACAGTATTGTACTCTTACACTATAATTCCCATCAGTAGCCTTAAATCTCTAGGTCAATACGTATGCATGTAAAACATATTGCCAACTTCAAAGATATGCAACTCGACCAAAAACTCATTTGCATATTAATCGTGCGCAGGAATTCTAAACAGTCCGATCAATCACTTTTAACGTCCATTCTGTCACAAGTGTATAATGTTAGAAAAAATTGAAAAGTAACATTCTAAAGCAAATTTATAATATCTTAAACTGAACTAATAAAGAAGACCGAAGTGACTTTTAAGAGCATATTATATTTCAACGTGTCTTCTAAAATTGTTACTGTATTTTCGACAATTTGAAAAGCAAAAGCTTACGAATAAAAATGTGATATGGAAATTTCAATCTTGGAAGTTGAGTTTATGTTGCTGGAATGCACATGCATATGTAATGTCCAGTCCATATAATGTGTTATTAACTCCATACTGTATATGTGCTTTGACTTGATCCAAATAAATATTATAAACATAATACCAACGTTATAATGCTCAAGCCGATATCGTTTCTGTCAATTAAACTTCATCAGTTGAGCTCCAATTTGAAAAGTATGTGTATTTTCTAATGATAACGTGGTATTATATATGGCCAAATAATATCTCTAAAAGTATAGCCGAAATCCGTCTTAGAGTAACCAATGTAAAATAAATTATTATCTTAGCTTTAGACAATTTTCGAATTGAAATAGAGTTTAAAGTGCCAAATATTACTTTAGTATAAGATGAACAGCTGGTACCGAAATACCAACTTACCATAACATTAATCAGTTGATCGAACTTCAACTCGTAAAAACAACAATAAAAAGAACCAAAATTCTATTTAAGGTTATTTTGATTTACCAGTATTAATATTCTTATACATATCCTGTTTACGTAAAACATACCTTAGTGACCTTAGATTAAATTTGCTAAAATTCATATGTTGTCATATATCTGAAATATATTTGAATGAATGAACTTTCAATTCCTCATTTATTACGTTGTATCTTAATCCCACTCCTTCAATCTGATTGCGGACAGACAGTGTATTCAGTTAAACCTGATAGTCTATGTCAAAGACGAGATTTAAAGAGATTGATGAATTTGACCGAACTCGCACTGCGCAGTCACGTTATAATAGTACACGTACCTTCCTTGGTAAAACGAAGAAGTTCATATGACAGGAGTGTATCAAACGATAGCTTCAACAGAAATTTCATTCATTTATGAAAATAATATTGATTTTCAAACTTCAGTATGTAAATAGTGTTAGATGACACCATCATCAACAATGAAGACGATTTACATTTATGAATACGTCGCACATTGCCATGGTTACATAGGATAGAGCATACCGATTCCGGTAATATAAAATATTACACTTGTTACACATTCATTCTATTTAATCAAATATCACGCGAATTATCAATAGTTAAAATACAACTATTATAAAATCAAATATAGAATAAAATTATAAAATAACAATCATCTGTTAACTCACCACTTCGGAATGTAATATTTTCACTATAGTAATATGGTGAACTATTATTCTTTTTTGTTGTGTCAGACGATGCGGTCTCATTAACACGTAGGTGCCGGGTAAGATGATATCGGGTTAGAACTGTTGTAGTTTTTATAATCCTAAAACCAGTTTTTCAACACACGCCCTCTCAAAAATTAGAAACATTCACCCCTCATTCTATTAAATAGCTGTCATAATTACTGTATGTTAAATAGCTGTCATAATTACTGTATGTTAAATAGCTGTCATAATTACTGTATGTTAAATAGCTGTCATAATTACTGTATGTTAAATAGCTGTCATAATTACTGTATGTTAAATAGCTGTCATAATTACTTTATGTTAAATAGTTGTCATAATTACTGTATGTTAAACAGCTGTCATAATTACTGTATGTTAAATAGCTGTCATAATTACTGTATGTTAAATAGCTGTCATAATTACTATATGTTCTTATTCAATTCACTTAAACAACATACATCATTCATAAAAGAAACACAAAGACGTTATATAGGATGTGAAGCTTTCTGAAATGCATAAAATATTTAATTAGCAGACAATGGTTGGTGGGTGGATATAAAAAAACTGCACGGAGAAGAGCCTTCGAATGATTTAATCGCAAACCTGTCCGGTTTTACCTGTAGCCCATGCTTTTGATTTTTTGATTTGATTATGATTTTTTGTTTTACGCCATACTCAACAATCTTTCAGTCATATGATGGCGGCCAGTTTTTATTGTTGGAGCAGAAACCCCGGGTACCCGGGTAAAGACCACCCACCTTCCGCAAGAAAACTGGCAAACTTTCCCACTTCTGAGCCCATGTTAAAAATATAAATTGTCAAATGACAGGTGACATTTAACCCAACAAAGTAGCCAATATATTTTAACTAGTAGTAAACACGAACACGTGTTTCCGTAACAATTCAATAAATACATTTATGTTCTCATTTGTTTCACTCAAGCGAACATAAATCATTTATAAAAGAAACACAAAGTCGTTATATAGGATGAGAAGTGCTCTGAAAGTGCAGATTAATTATTCCGAAGACAAAGAAAACAGGAAATAACTAAATGCCGAATTTCTTTGAAATTGAAAGTTTTCTGTCAAATTTTCCTTAACATAGCCGTCCTTAGCTTTTTCTGTGCGCCACTGCCTGTGCTTTTTAAATAATCTGTCACTCACACCCGCAGCTGCGGCTGAAGTGGCACCACCTGAACGTAAACTATGTATGCCAAATTTACATTTTTCCAAAACAATTGTTTCAAATGCATGAAGAATAATTTCTCTGGCCCTCGAGTAGGAAATAGGGTGATTGCCTGCTCTTACATTGTAGTTGTTTTTACAATATGTTAAAGATTTTAACAAAAGTCGGAAGATTTCCTATCACATCAACAAAGTCATGTACCTTTCTATCATATTTACAAGACAGGTATCACGGTATGTTGTTGCTATACACACCCGCTGACCACTCTTACATACGTCTGTTTTGCTTTACACAACTTAACACCCGAATCTCTGATGTCAATATCTGTAAACCTGAGATTCACTAATTCAGAAAAATCTAAGGAAGCCTGTAAAGCCTAGCAAGCACATACATAAAGTTCTTACATTGAATGAATTGTCATCTTCCCCGAAATTTTTCACAAGCAGCTTAAGATGTTTTGGCGAGGTAAGTTCTGTTTTACTTACCGGTTTAGATGTTTTTCTGATTGTTTCTTCCTTTGTAGTTTTAACGAGAATACAGGGGTCACAGGGGTCTTTAAAAGCGACTAAAGAATGAGCCCAACTGACAGCATGTGTGGATGAATTAATTTTACTAGAAGATTTGTGGTCCTTAGCCAGGTGTATGACGTATAGGCCTATGTGGATATCGGAAGCTGGTAGAGAGGACATTTCAGGTTTAAACCCTTTACACCACCTGTAGAATGTAGTAAACGCATATCTGTAGATTATTGCGGTATTTTCGGACATTGACATCAAACAGTATTTGGGGAGGAGTGATGAAAATTCTTGTAGTCTTGTGTCCTGAATAGTGTGATCACTGTGACCACCTTTTGCCCACCTGCCGACCCTGAATATATCTGCAAAATGTGTATAACAAATATCAAAATTAATATGTTAATTTTAACACTTTACATCTACTAGTGTACCAGGATCTTAATCATCTGCAATACACTCAATCTTTATTCTATCGCTGTTCCAGGACCACAAATCATCTGCAATACATCGTCTACATATAGTATAAACCACAGGTAAGGTACACCAGGGTCTTAATCATCTGCAATACACCCTTAACGTATATCTCTTGCTTCCAAGCAAAGTACCAATATTCCAGAATCAAAACAATTTGAACCAAACAAACAATTCTTGTTTTGTTCATATCTAATAATTTCATAGGTATTTTTAAAAATAAGCACATCTTTGACAAACGTTTTGTATACCATACCTGAATCAAACAATACAGGCCAGAATTCTGCAGATGGCCAGTATGGGGGTATGGGGTAATTAGAACGCCGCGCGTTTTACAGTATAGTAGATGCTTCATGGCAGAAACAATTAAATACATCGAGGGGACTAACCAATTACTTTCATCTCGCCAGTCTTGTGTAAAAATTCGACTGCTTCTGATTCTGGGTTCCAAATTTTTGAATTATACCTGAGAATTTTCCGGTTATTAAAATTTGCGAATCTGTCAATTGTGAAAGAACTCTGCGGTGATTTCCCAATCATCATTATATATAATTGTGCTAGGGCCATACATACTACTGATAAATTTAAAGAACTCTGCAATGATTTCCAAATCATTATGATCTATAATTTTACTCCGTGTATCTGCTTTATCATTTTCAGACCTTGGAATCCACTGAACTTCGAGTGAAATTTTTGTATCTACACACAATTTAAAAAATGTTGCATGCCAAAGACTGTAGATAATGTTTCATACTACTCTTTTTATCAGTGAACCATTTGACCTCCTTATTGTGTAAATCTGACTTAAATGAGGCCAATGCTAACTCTATTGCCTTTGACTCAGGCCAAGTAGAACTTATTATTTTTTCACATTCCTTCCACATCAAATGAAACACTTTAGAATTCATTTCTAAAGTATAATTGCCTGAAGCTATGCTACTCGCGTCGGAATAAACGAGAACACTTTTCTTTTTTTTGTACCACGCAGCAATGTAATATTTTCACCGTGGATGCACTGAATCCAAAACTTTAATTCTTTTTTCACCTCGTTGTGAAATTTATATGCTAACTTAGAGTCACATGACTGTCTAGTAGCTATTTCTATAGAGGAAAATCTGGTCATGATGCTGCAAATATTGCCCATCACGGGCATCATGGGAAAAAATTGACCTACGACTTTAGCTAACTCTCCGGCTGTAACTTTAGTGAAACAACTGATGACGCTCTTTAGACAACTGACGACATTTTCTAAGCGAAATAGAAAAAAAAGATTTGGAATTCCAGGTAATACCTAACCACTCTATTAGGTTTGTTGGAACGAAAACAGGTTTTTCAAAATTTATCAAAATCCCCAACTTCGACAAATTTTTTTGAATAAATTCCGAAACAGAAACGCACAGAATTTGACTAATCCATCATCTAGGTACAACACTATCTTTATACTGTTTTTTTCTGAAATATTTGACAATTGGCCGTAAACATTTAGTAAAAATGTATGGAGCTGAAGATAAACCAAATGGGAGGACTGTAAAGCAATAAGATTTATTATTCCATGGAAAACCTAGATATTTTTTGTTTTGCGTAGATATGTCAATATGATGATAGCCGGACATGAGATCGAATTTAATACAATAACAATCTTTATCAAAATATTCTAAAGCAGTCTTCCAATCTTCAAACTTTATTTTCTCGTGTTTTACGTATTCATTTACAGTACTAAGATCAAGTGTCAACCTCTTTTTTTGATCTATTTTCTGCCACGCTAAGAGGACTGGTGATATAATGCCTTGATGGGACCTCTCTAATACAGCCGTTTTCTAATAACTTTATAAAGAAACGAAGTTTGAGTTTAAATTTTCGGACCTATTGTTATGAAAATGCATTAAGGGAGGCGTGGACATAAATGGAATTTTAAAACCAGATTCAATATTTTTCAAAAGATACGGATAAGCACCTATTTACTTCCACTTAGAAATGTCTTTTCAAACTATGCTTAATGTCGTAATTTGGACATTCTTAATCTGACTGGTCACGCTAGATATACAACCTGGATACTTATCACTGACTTTGAGACTTCTTTGGGCAGTTTGTTTTCCAGTGACCGGTGGAGAAGCAGTTGAAACAGATGTCACTTGGCTGAGGTTGTTTACTGGAAGTTTTGTTTCTGTATTGTCCAAACACAAAAGGCTGTTGACGAAAAGTATGCTGTTGAAAATTAGGAACATTACTACCAGTTTATGGCAGTTGAGACGAAGAGCCGGCAACAGCCGATGGTTGTGGCTTATTTGTTCCGCATGGGTGGAGAAGCATAAATTGTCACTGTTTCTGTCGTCTTAGAACGCGGTTTTCTGCGCTGCAAATCTTCATTTCATCATCCGAATTATCAGCTATTTCGTTAGATTGGTACTCTTGAACCGTCCACCAACCCGCGGATGAGGAATCTGTAATACGGATATATTTTGGTGAGTTTTTAGTTTTTTACGTAGTTCGCCTATAATAGAATTTAATCAATTCAATATCCTTAGACTCAAAGGCTCTAGACTCGAGTTTATCTAAACCCTGTAAAATCTCGCAGTTAAAATCCCATTGCGCCCTGTTCCCTTCTGACTTTATTTTGAGCAGAAAGTTTTCTCTTAATGTTTTAGAAATAAATTCGGATTGTTTTGCTTTTAACTGACCTGAAAATGTCTGAAAATGTGTTTGAATGACATCTGTCGAGTAGATTTTTACGAGTTGATGGAACATCAACGCAGTTATGTTATACTATATCGTTTATTGGGAACAAGTCAAAGCACATTTTGCAGTATGGGTTAATAACACATAATATTGACGCAAAATTATACATGTATGTGGATTTTAGCAACATAAACTCAATTTCAAGATTTAAATTTCCAAATCACACTTTTATTCGTATATTTTTGCTTTTTAAAATGACGAAAATATTTAACAATTCGCTGATGAAGGTTCCCCTTGAGGTCTAATTGTGCATATTTCCCATCGTAAATTTTCCACATTTAATATCCCTCAATCACCCGCATATGGAGTTTATATTTCATAAATGATCCGCTATGCCAGGGCGTGAACAACATATGAAGACTTCATATACAGAGGTTAACTACTCGATGACAAATTATTGACACAGGCGAAAACCGGTCGGTATAAAAGTCTTGTTTGCGATTACTCTGTTTCACTAAGTGAAATGTTGACTTGCCTTTTCGTTGGCGGTTGTTGAGACGTCTGTACATATTGTGAGGAGGATTCACTCCTCACGTATTTCATTGGACTTGACTGTGAACTCACGGCGGGTGTGACCGATCGACAGGGGATGTTTACTCCTCCATAGCACCTGATCCCACCTCTTGGTTTCCAGAGGTCCGTGTTTGTCCATTTTTACCGGATTTGTATCTGTGTCCTGGACATTCTAATGATTTTTACTTTGGTTTTTTACATATTTGAGAGATCGGAATCCAACATGGCCGACAGGCGGCCATCTTGGTTTTTGACCAGTGGAAGTTTGTTACAGTTATTTCTCAGAAAGGACTAAAGAGATTTTCTTGAAATATGACATGAAGAAACCCCTTCAGGTCTAGTTCTGCATATTACATTTTCAAAAATATCGGAATCCAACATGGCCGACCGGCGGACATCTTTGAATTTGACCAAAGGAAGTTTGTTATCGCTATTGCTCAGAAAGCACAAAAGGGATCTCCTTGCAATTTTACATGGAGGTTTCCCCCGAGGTCTGTTTGTGCATATTTCCCATCGTAAATTTTCCACATTTAATATCCCTCAATCACCCGCATATGGAGTTTATATTTCATAAATGATCCGCTATGCCAGGGCGTGAACAACATATGAAGACTTCATATACAGAGGTTAACTACTCGATGACAAATTATTGACACAGGCGAAAACCGGTCGGTATAAAAGTCTTGTTTGCGATTACTCTGTTTCACTAAGTGAAATGTTGACTTGCCTTTTCGTTGGCGGTTGTTGAGACGTCTGTACATATTGTGAGGAGGATTCACTCCTCACGTATTTCATTGGACTTGACTGTGAACTCACGGCGGGTGTGACCGATCGACAGGGGATGTTTACTCCTCCATAGCACCTGATCCCACCTCTTGGTTTCCAGAGGTCCGTGTTTGTCCATTTTTACCGGATTTGTATCTGTGTCCTGGACATTCTAATGATTTTTACTTTTGTATCTGAGATTTTTTACATATTTGAGAGATCGGAATCCAACATGGCCGACAGGCGGCCATCTTGGTTTTTGACCAGTGGAAGTTTGTTACAGTTATTTCTCAGAAAGGACTAAAGAGATTTTCTTGAAATATGACATGAAGAAACCCCTTCAGGTCTAGTTCTGCATATTACATTTTCAAAAATATCGGAATCCAACATGGCCGACCGGCGGACATCTTTGAATTTGACCAAAGGAAGTTTGTTATCGCTATTGCTCAGAAAGCACAAAAGGGATCTCCTTGCAATTTTACATGGAGGTTTCCCCCGAGGTCTATTTGTGCATATTACATTTTTTGAGAGATCGTAATCCAAGATGGCCGACAGGAGGCCATCTTGGATTTTGACCATAAAAAGTTAGTTACCGCTATTTTTCAGAAAGGACTGAAGATATATCCTTGAAATTTAAGTTGAAGGTTCCCCTTGAGGTCTAGTTGTGCATGTTGCATTTTCAGAGAGATTGGGATCCAACATGGTCGACAGGCGGCGATCTTGTATTTTGACCAATGGATGTTTGTTACCACTATTTCTCAGAAAGGACTGGTGAGATCTAATTGAAATTTGACATGATGGTTCCCCTGAGATCTAGTTGTGCATATTACAGTTTTAGAGAGATCGGAATCCAACATGGCCGACAGGGAGCCATCATGTTTTTTGACCGTAGGAAGTTTGATACCGCTATTTCTCAGAAAGGACTGACGATATCTCCTTGAAATTTTGCATGATGGTTCCGCTTGAGCTCTAATTGTGTATGTTACATTTTCATATAGATTGGTTTCCAACATGGCCGACAGGCGGCCATCTTAAATTTTGACAATGGAAGTATGTATTTCTCAGAATGTATCGAAGGAATCTTTTCGAAATTGATTATGGAGGTTCCTCTTGAGGTCTAGATTTGCATATTATATTTTTAGACGGATCAAAATCCAACATGGACACCTGTCGGTCATGTTGAATTCCATTTTCTCTTAAAATGTAACATGTTCAGTTTTGCTATAAACTTGTGAAAAAAGTATTTCACAGAAATATGGATTTAAGTTCAAATTCAATGTTAAGACACAAAATAAGAGAAAAGAAGAAAAACAGTCTGTCATATATCAGAAATAGAACATTCGATGGTGTGCGCCAAGATCCCCCTGGATCTCTTGTATAATCATGTCGCAGATCTATGTAGTTTAATAATAGTAATAAATAAGACATCAGTACTCACGTTAGGACAAATGTCTGACCAATTTTAGTTACATTTTTGTAAAACCTAATTTTACCGAATTAAAAGATATTCAGTGTACTAAGTGTATTATACATCATTAAAATTTACGATTGTCATCAGTTATTTCAGTAATTTGATTATATACGTCGAGTAGCTGACGAATACAAAATTATGCGGGGTTTATTTAGACCAATAAAAATCCAAGAAATTACCCATAGACAGAATCAACAACCTCCAGTGGTTTATTTTCGTATAAGTCCAAAGTATGTCCCGCTTTCTCTTGTATTATGCTTTGTAATACGTTAATCCTGTTGGTCATATTGACATGGGGACATAAGTGAATTTATCTTATTAACATATATAAATCATTTATTTTTAGCCAAAGCTTTTTGTTCACGTGTTTTCGAAAATATCCATATGCTGATAAGAACGTACAATGTGAATCAATGGTTGTATTGTGAACCCTTTCAGATCAAACTTTGTATCATGTTATCTCTAAAACACAGAAACCTGGAAAAGTATTTGAACTTCTATGGTTCAGGTATATGCTACAGTTCTATATATTTGAATATGGGTGACACAAGGTACACTTGTTGCTTCTTTTTTCTTGTTGTAGTAACTGTAAGTATGTTTTTGTTATGTATACCAAGACAAGGAAACGTTTCCTCTGTGTATGTATCAGCAATTAGAACTCTTCTCGGAGTACATAAATCCACGAACGGTATACAGGTAGGGGATTTGTTATCTCTCTCTCTCTCTCTCTCTCTCTCTCTCTCTCTCTCTCTCTCTCTCTCTCTCTCTCTCTCTCTCTCTCTCTCTCTCTCTCTCTCTCTCTCTCTCTCTCTCTCTCTCTCTCTCTCTCTCTCTCTGAGCTTGTGTATGAGTGTACTATTGTTTTAAAATCTGAGGTATTTTTACACCTGTGTTTTTTGTCAATTACTGTGTTGATACATAACAACCTAGGGTAACTCAGTGCCGAACGTACAATGATAAACTAATTTTATACAATTTCAGAATAGTAAAAGAAATTATAACCAACTTTTTCCGGCCATTACATTATCATTACGCACAATATATGCTCCTTTCTAATAATTTCATACTTGTGTGTCATCATCATTTTTAAAACGGGACAAGCAGGACCACTAAATTACCACAAAATATAAAGTATAAATTGTAAATCTATTCAATGAAAAAAATACAATGTAAAAAATATATATAACAAATATAAACACTTTCACACACCTCTCAGACCTAACAATTAAATGCAGTTAAGGCAATTGTTGTATGATTTCTTTGTTTTTAGTCTTACGACTAATTAGCATATATATATACCCAATACAAAATACATCAGTCAACATATACATATATAAAAATCTCAGATACCAAAGTATAAATCAATAGGATGTCCAGGACATAGATACAAATCCGGTAAAAATGGACAAACACGGACCTCTGGAAACCAAGAGGTGGGATCAGGTGCCATGGAGGAGTAAGCATCCCCTGTCGACCGGTCACACCCGCCGTGAGTCCACAGTCAAGTCCAATGAAACACGTGAGGAGTGTATCCTCGTCACAATTGGTACAGACGTCTCAACAACCGTCAACGATATATACATATATACAATACATCAGTCAAAATATACATACATATATACAATACATCACACAACATATACATACATATATACAATACATCACACAACATATACATCCATATATACAATACATCAGTCAACATATACATACATATATACAATACATCAGTCAACATATATACAATACATCAGTAAACATATACATACATATATACAATACATCAGTCAACATATACATCAGTCAACATATACATACATATATACAATACATCAGTCAACATATACATACATATATACAATACATCACACAACATATACATACATATATACAATACATCACACAACATATACATACATATATACAATACATCAGTCAACATATACATACAATACTAAGTACAAATGAGTAGAGTGTTATAATGGAGGTGTAGACAAATCTATATAGATCTTAACTTCATGGCTGTCACAAGAAATTGTTATAAATTACAGTGTTTCCTTTTTCTTGATTGAAAACATTTGAAGTAACTTAAACATAGATGGTCTCTGATAATTAGTATAATTAAATTCATTTGTGTACATAATTTGATAAATTCATTAACAGATAAAATTATTATTTGATATGTCCACACAGGAATTATAAACAAGTGTTTTATCCTTGGTCCACAAAGAAATTTAATAACAATTCTGCCAACTCATGAATCAATAAAGAACACAAAACCCGTATCAACTATTGACTTGTCCACTAAGGAATCAGCACAGTAGATATTACAGGATACAGTCCGTATCAACTATTGATTTGTCCACTAAGGAATCAGCGCAGTATACAATACAGAATACAATCCGTATCTACTACTGATTTACCCATTAAGGAAACAGCGTATACAATCCGTTTCTACAACTGATTTGCCCACTACGAAATTGTAATTATCAACACAGGAATCAAACAAGACTAAACAGTCCACTCTGGTAGTTAATATGTGTATAGTTCACTCAGGGAATTACTGTCCAATTATGATTCTGTGCATCGTGTTATTCCAATAATGGAAGCACATTCTGTTGAAATGTGCCATCAATTTGAGTAGGTCTAATGTAACACGTCTTGACTCGTGCCTCTCTTACTCTACCCACCTGTACCTATATTTTCCATATGATTGCATACAACAACGTCTGTTAAATGCTTATTTCCAGTAAAAGTTGAAAAAGTTTTGCTGCAAAAATTCAAACTAAAGATATAAATTATAAATTATATAGAAATGTGATGTCACAATATTATTAGATAAAAAGAACTCAGTAATTAATCTAATGCTTTGTTGTTTGGATGTCGATAAGAGCGAAAGAAAGAGGGGAATAAGTGGTTTGCTAAATTTTATTATTTGGGATTTTATTCAAACAATACTTTATTATATTTTGTACCAGATGTCACCTAGATCCGTGCTCGTCCAGTATTGAAAATGTTTGTTATGTTGTTTTATGGCCTTCCTTTTGAATAACGAATCGATACATATGTTTTTACTGTATATATTGGATTTGCCGCTCCTTATTAATGCACGCCAATTTCGTCCTTAGTAATATGAAAGGAAGAATTATAAATAAAAGCCATATTTTCAAGCTAAATAATGGAATCATGGGCATTCATGGAACACATTTAAAACCGGGTGATTATGCTTCTTGTTGTAAAAGGGCGAAAATATTCAGTTATACAGTTGTGGAATGTGTATTTATTCCTCACATATATACAATCCATTTGCAATTGACTGAGGACTCACAACGGGTGTGTCCTGTCAACAGGGGAAGCTTACTCTTCCATGACATCTTATCCCATGTCTGGATTTCCAGAGATCCGTGTTTGTCCAATGTTCACCATATTTTTAATTTCTATATAGACAAGAAATCAGATATATATTTGTCAACTTGTCAAAATATTTTTGTTCTAGATTAGTTCTTATTTATCTGTTTAGGTCCGGTTTCGACAATTCAAATCAGAATATATATATTTGGAGATTTGTATTATATTACGATCACTTCTTTTCTTATACAGGATTCTACAGCCGAAAATGGACCACCTATACAAAAAATTGCCCAAATCTGTAAGTCAAACCGATTAACAACTTATTGCTTTAATGTAAGCAAAACACAGTTTTACGCTCAATATAGATAATTTACATAGATGATCAGTTTCAGCTCGATAATTGCATTACGTTACCTTTTACCTCATTAATGTTCAATGATACCTTTGTTAAAAGCAAAATACAAATGGACTGTTTTGTAATTAAAATCGTACAAGCTGTCAAAATTTATTTTGTGTTTGTATGAAATGTTTAAAAAAATTTATGTTTTGTACAAATGAAAAGTTCTTTAAAATCCCGGAGTTAAAAAAACATGTTATAAGGTCACAATTCATCTAAATAAATCCAATGTGTACAATGGACGAGTTAACTTTGGATTATTTCATAATAAAAACAATATACGGTGGCATGGAGATGACATGTACAAAATATTTCTGTTACTATTACGTGCACACGTAGTAGCTGGATATTTGATACGTCCCATGTGATTGGCTCAGCTAATACGTACGTTCGTAATAACTATTACGTGTATACTTGATTGTTTAAAATACATGTTTTTGTTCGCATTATGTGTTTATTTTGTTTATGTATATTTAGATAATATTCTACTATCCGATAACATGTGTATTTTTTTTGGTAAGAAATTACTATATGCATCTAGTAATTTCTTACAAAAAACTACACATATGTCATAGGACACTACGTTAATATTCATCTCGAAGGAGGCATGATTAATAATAATGCATATCACATGCCAAATAACTTTATTCAATGCCAGTAAAAAAACCAGTGGCGTTTTGTTGAAATTCATGCCTATCATCACACATCTGGAACACATTGCACAAATACTGACCTCCTTTATAGGTAGCATCACGTATCATTGGATAAGTAAGCAGTCCCTGTTGACCGGTCACACCGATTCGAGTTCATAGTCGCATTCAAATGAAATAAGTGTGGTATACTTCTACGTCGCAGTTGATACAGTTGTACAATAACTATCGAACATATACGTCAATATTTTATTAAGAGGAACATTGTTATTACAAACAAGATCATTATACCGACCGTAAAATTTTGACATTAAAAGCATGACATGGCTACAACTTGAATTGCAATGTGTAACACATGTCATTACAATGATACTGGGCTTTGACCTGTGTCCATATTATAAACATTATACCAACGTTAAAAAGTTCAAGACGATCGATTATGTGAGCTTCACCAGCTGAGCTCCAATTTAAAATATAAATATATTTTGTAAAGAGGAAGCGCTATCATACAAGCCCTAATAATAAAACTAATATAAATAAAACTATAGCACAATCCGTTTAAGATTAACAACTGTAGATAGATGACTATCTTAGCTTATGCAGCAATTAAAAGATCAGTGCGAAATATTTCTATAAACACTGTGTCATTTAATTATCCAGTTCTCCAAACTGCATTTTCGCGCCCGCTTTAGCTGCACAATAAAATAACTAACTGCACCACAAGTATTTTTTCAATATTTTTATTTGTCAATCTCACATGGCAGGTTAAATATTTACCTGTAAAAGTAAAATATCCTGCGGGAAATAACTCCTTCAGGAAAATTAAAAATCCTGCGGGAAAATAAAAAAGTCTAATTAAAGTTCTGCAGAAAATTGACAAAATCCTGCAGGATAATAACCGTCCTAAGGGATTTTTTCTCTTAAAGGAATTTAAAATCCTCCAGGGTAAAATAAATCTTAAGGGTAAATAAAAATCAAAAGAGTAAATTTAATTTTCCTGCAGGAAAAATAAATCCTTTAGGATTTTACATTTACTACACGGTGAATAAAAGTCCAAAAATATCCGTTAGGATCTTTATATTCTCGTCCCAGTCAGCATACACACGTTAAGTGAACGTTTGCCCATCAAAGTTGACTTCGTGGGTCAACGTTGGTAAACAACGTTGCCCAACGTGCTATGTGCATATCGGCCCATCGTTGGCCAAACGTGTTGGCACTACGTTGGTCCAAAGTAGGGCATTTTATTATTACGTTGGCCCTACGTTGGAAAAACGTTGAATTTTACAAAAATCCAATGTTGGGCCAACGTTATCTTCTACACAGAATGCCTTTATTGGTCCTACGTACAAAATAAAAACAATGAAAGCCCTTTACACTATTTAGATCCCAATTAACGGCCGTTTATTAATCTATTTATTTATTTGAACTTCTTTTCACATGATCTCAACAGTTCTTTTTCATAGTTTGCTGTTTTTTCTCGAGTCTAGCTATTCTGACAAAAATCTGCCTCTTCCAAATCTAAACCAGTCTTTGACGACATCTTCCACTTCTTAAGTCGTTGACAGACTACATAAACTGTTCCAACGAACCGTCTCTGTAAATAAATTTTAAAAGTAGATATAAATAATGATGAAAGATTTCAGGTTAAATGACATTCTTGAAGGTTTTGAATATACATTTTAAAAAGCATTCATAATTAATATTCCAGATAGCAAGGCAACGTTGGGCCAACGTTGGCCCTATAATTATTTCAATGTTGGGCCAACGTTGAAAGTCCAGCGTTGGCCCGATGTCATTTTGCACATTGGCCCCACGTTGGTCCAACATGATGGCATATCGTTGTGCCAACGTAGGCAAAATTGTACGACAACCATTAGCCAACATACAGACAACTAATGTAACCGATTTGTTTGGTTGGCTAAATGTTGGGCCAACGTAGGCAAAACTGTTAGCCAACTCACAACCTACATTTTCAACTGGTTAGCTGGGTTGGCCCAATGTTAGCCCTTCGTTGAATAAAATGAAAATTTGAGAGAATATGTTCAAATTTTAATATATTATCAGTCCTGGCTGGCATACTCTGTCTTTTTCTAGTTTTTCACGTTCCTTCTTTTATTCCTCTTTGCCTTATCTTCCCATCGCAATCCTTGGCATACCTTAGTTAGTCTTTTACGATTTTTTTTTCAATTTCACTGTCTGTCACTCCACTGCAAAACTTGTTTTTCCCGACAGCCCCTAATTGAATTACAATAATATGGCATTGAAAATCAAGCAAATACTACTAGTATATAATGCAACAGATACTAGTCAAATAAAAGCTTAATTTATATATTATAATATTTATTAATATAGCTTTTCATATTCTAACGAAAAACCTGTATTAGGAACATATGCCCTATGGATAATATAGTGGGGGTTATGGTCTGCGTGAACAGTATCTAAGCGTGTTAATGCTCTTTTCATGATATGTCAATGAAAAATTTGAAGTAAAAAAAAACATTGATATGTCACGTACTTTGACTAAAATACTATGTTTTAAATAAAGTTAATTTGAAACTCAACAGCTAGATATATATGAAAATAAAATTGCATACATATAAGTATGTATATATACTTACATTTATCAAAGGTCAGCAGGCTGTAGCTAATCCGATACATGTTAATTCTGAGTACTTCTATGTAGGTCATTCAAGAAGGCAGTTAAAAACTAAATAGTGGGAAATCTATTGACCACAATAGCAAACCTCTATAAATTACATAAGAGAGATAACATTGCTATAGTAACTGCCCAGTGTGCTGTTAAAACGGCCACTCCACAGAATTTTAATCCAAGCTGATAATGTGGCCTAAATGCAACGTTTACTTGTGACGCTAAAAAAAGTTCTGTTTGATAGAAAAAAAATCATTTTAATACAATGTATTTTATATGATTTGTAACAGTTTAATTTTAGTTTTATGATCATCGTTTTTTTTTCTATCTTGATTTGTATAATAAAATCATCTAAAGATAACTATCTAGAAAAAACATTTATATATAAATATATGTATATATATATATATATATATATATATATATATATATATATATATATATATATATATATATATATATATATATATATACCGGTATATGGTACGTTTTTATTAGCACCTATACATATTAAATGCAATATTAAAATATTTCATAAAACCGTAATGTTATGAGATTTAATTAATACAATTTCTTGTAATTAGGTAAACCAACACGTTTTGTGTATATTGACCCATCAGACATTTTCAAACATTTGCCAACGTTGGGCCAACTTTGGCCCAATGTACTACTGCCAACCAATGAACGCTAAATTCACAAATCATTTCCCGACGTCGGTCAAGCGTTGGTGCAACGTACTGATGCCAACACAAACAAACGACAAACAGTACAGATATTTGCCAAGGTCGGGCCAACGTTGACCCAATGTACTACTGCTAAAGCAAATGACCGCTAAATTCACTAACCATTTCCCAATGTTGACCCAACGCAGTAATGCCAACGACAACGCTCACGCAACGTTACAACCATTTCCCACCGTTGGCCAACGTGTGTTTGCTGACTGAGTTAGGAGAAAAAGAATTCCTTTAGGATAAATGAAATAGAATATCATATCTACTAAATATGTCTATTGAGTACAAATTATTCCTAAAGATAGCTAAAGATGTTTATTTATATGCCATTTAAACAAAACTTAAACAAAAAATCACTCATTATGCAAATACCTATACTACCCCCCCCCCCCAAAAAAAAAACCACACGCACACAAACAAAAACCACAAACAAAACAAAAAACAGAAGTTTATTTTATATACCTGAAGATGGACTTTAACTCCAAACACTGATTGATGTATATATTACAGTGTATAATGTATATATTTACTATTATTTTCAATTAACAAAAGCTCTGCCATACATTTTAAATTGATATCTAACTGTATCATTTTATACTGTAAGTCTGTTGACACACACACAAATCATGTAACTATACAACTACCATAAACTATGTATATTCCTATTCATCAAAGAAAGGCTATCTGCCATTATACTATTCATCAATATTATTACACATTTTCATACAACTGCATATACAGAGAGAGAGAGAGAGAGAGAGAGAGAGAGAGAGAGAGAGAGAGAGAGAGAGAGAGAGAGAGAGAGAGAGAGAGAGAGAGAGAGAGAGAGAATGAGCTATATTTTTATAAATAATTTATGGCACTGAAATCATCTATGATCAATTATGAAAGAACAAAGAGGCCATTATGTATATCTGAAGACCAACTTCAATTCCAAACACTGATTGATTTGTATCTTATATACAAGAATTTATCATTACTTTCAATTAAAAAAGCTCTAGCATACATTTTAAGTTGGTATCTGACTCCAGACACCTGGTCTTATCCCGTTTGGGATTCGTAATTGTTCTTCATGTTGAGACCATTTGTACATCTAATTCGTCCTGTTATAATGGCCTTGAGTTTTTGATTATTGATTGGTACTTCTTCAATTTTACTTTATACTGTTGACACACAAACACACATCATGCGACTATACAACTACCATAAACATGTTCACTATATAATTCCCAAAGCGAGATCATCATCAAAAGAAAGGTCATCTGCACCCTGCTGTGATAAAGCTTCGGACATGTAGAGAATGTATAGGGCCTAGTAGCACATATGATATCTGTAGATTATATCGGTTAGAACTAATAGCAGCGATATATAAAGATAATATTCGCTGCTAATAGCTATAGATGTATGGTATTAAACAAATTTCTATTGAAAAAAGGTATCAGGATTATACTGATTTGAGATATCTGTAGATGAATAAAACAATAAATATATCTTTTTGTATACTTTTGTGTGAACTTGTGAATTAATGTAGATAAAAACTTCTATATTTCTTCATATCATTTATTTCTCAACGTTTTTTCTTCATTTCTAAAATTTGATATATGAAAAAACGTTCAGAAATAAATGATTTGAAGAATTATATTAAAATTTTTATCTACATTAATTCACAAGTTCACACAAAAGTATACACAGGTCTCTATAAATGTGTGTGTGTTCTAACATAATGGCTGAAAATCATTCTATACTTTGTAGGCCCTATTTAAAGAAATCTATATTAATTATTAAAATCAACCTCACGGAAAAATGGTTTACACCCTGACTTCAAGTATCTGCTTTCTGATTACTTGTACTCAAATCAGTAATTCATAATATATTTCACAATCATGTTTGATAAATTACTGAAAACTGCCAACATCTACTATGAATCTCTTTCACATGATGTTTGTTTTTTGTAGGTGTCAACAGACTTACAGTATAAAATGATACAGTTAGATATCAATTTAAAATGTATGTCGGTTTGTTTGTTTGTTTATTGTTGTTTAACGTCCCACTCAAGAATATTTCACTCATATACATACGTCACCACAAGCCGGTGAAGGGCTTCAGCACTTACGGTCATTGAGCAGTGAGGGTTCTTTAACGTACCGACACCTACTGTGACACGGGACCTCCAGTTTTTACTGTTTCATCCGAAATATAGGAAACCAATCTGTCGCCGGCGGGACTCGAACTCACAACCTCACGATCCAGAGTCGAGCGCGCTACCGACTGAGCCAGGCCGGCTCAAATATATGTCGGAAGTTTGTTAATTGAAAATAATAGTAAATATATACATTGTACACTGTGATATAGTTATACACATCAATCAATGTTTGGAATTAAAGTTGATTAAATTTGATTGAAATAATAAATAAATCTTTGC
Organism: Atrina japonica; assembly: GCA_030159075.1. Lineage (NCBI taxonomy): Eukaryota > Metazoa > Mollusca > Bivalvia > Pterioida > Pinnidae > Atrina > Atrina japonica. Next base: position 3,771 of record BROG01000329.1, on the reverse strand, counting down.
ATATTTTCATCTCTAAAATTTGATGCATAAAAAAACCTGAGGAATAAATAATATGAAAAATTATATTGAAATTTTTATCTACAGGGCTCTATAAATTGATCATTTATTTGCAACAATAAAAACATGGAGTCAGTATGATCAGCGATATATGAATCTAACTTTATAGGTTTATATGTTACTGGTATGATGTATTAAAAATCAGTAATGAAAATGTTTAATTTTACATCTAATTATTTACCAGTTTGTGAGGCAATAGTACTGTTTAAGAATTTACATCATCAATTGATTATCAATAAAATTTACAGATGTGCATACAGCAGATGAAATTTAAAGACACCTCAAATAAATTGTAATTAAATGCTAATCGAGAGCTGTCCAGCTGTTGAGAGAGAGAGAGAGAGAGAGAGAGAGAGAGAGAGAGAGAGAGAGAGAGAGAGAGAGAGAGAGAGAGAGAGAGAGAGAGAGAGAGAGAGAGAGAGAGAGAGAGAGAGTTTGTGTTCTAACATAATGACTGAAAATCATTCTATACTTTGTAGGCCCTAGGTGTGTGTGTGTGTGTGTGTGTGTGTGTGTGTGTGTGTGTGTGTGTGTGTGTGTGTGTGTGTGTGTGTGTGTGTGTGTGATAGAGAGTTAAATACATAATGACTGGAAATCATACTATACTTTGTAGATTCAAAGAAATCTATAATTAATTATTTACGTCAATCCAACGGCAAAAATGTTGTACACCCTGACTCCAAATATATGCTTTCTGAGTAACTTTCCTAAAATCAGTAATTCATAATATATTTCACAATCATGTTTGATAAATTACATACAATATTCTACTGATTTATATTTCTTAGAGGAAATATACTTTACATTTCAGAAGTTCAGGGTCATTGGAAGAAATTGAACACTTATAAAAATCACCAAACACTGGAACAAATTATACAGACGGTTCCTGTTTATATAACTTCTGAAATGTAAAGTATATATATATATATATATATATATATATATATATATATATATATATAAATATATATATATATATATATATATAATATATATATATATATATATATATATACACCGTATGTATTTATATATATTTTATATGTAATTATATTATGATTTCAAGTATAAATGGCAGTCAAACATACATTATTTATATATTATATACAAAAGGCCATAAATGTCTTACCGCACGTATGCCTAATTCTCAGTCTCTCTTCATCATATTCTTATGACAGAAATCAATCCAAAATCGTTCATGTAGAAGTCCATATGTGCCTGCGCACATATCCCGTTTCATCAAACACTGTTTATACATAACAATTTCAAGAAAAATAAAATATTTTAACTTATGATTGAAAATAAACACCGCTAATGGAATTTATCAGATGTATTGACATAAATATTTAATAAATTATGATATTTTACAAATTAATCATCAGTTCACAATAAATCATTATTTACCTGACATTGTAAAATGAATTATATCATGCTATTATATACATTCCAAAAGCATGTAAATAAAATGCACATCAGTCATAACCCGTACCTGTATGTAAATATTAAATTATATACACATAAGACATTTTAACATATAATTCGTAGGACAAGTACATTACTATTGAAACGTGTATAAGCAAATATGCTATTCTTATCTGATCCGCCTACGAAAACATCATGTGGTTTATCATTACTCAATAAATTCTTTAATTTTTAAAAGATTTGTATTGACCAGAACAATCTACAATATTCTGCCAAAAACTAGCAGACTTCCATTTTGGTACAACAATACAACCAGAAACTGAGTTATGCAGAGCATGATTAATAACTTTACTTATTAATTTAACTGGTGGAACAATCCAACAAGTTTCATAATCCCATGTAAATGAAAAAGCGTTAACACCAGAACAACCGGTATTCCAGTATTTAGAATAAAATTTTTGAACCTTGTAATTGTTTAAATTAGCAAATAAATCAACTGTAAATGGTCCCCATTTACGTTAAAAAACTTGAATATGGCTGCAGAAACTGACCAATCGTCAAAATCAAATTCCTTGCTATAAAAATCGGTTATATAGTTTAAAGATCTAGGAACCCATGATGCGTTTAATTCAATAATATGTAAAATGCATTTGGAATATAATTCAAAAGCTAGATCATGTAGTGCTGATGAAGTGCTACCTATGTTAGAAATTTTCACTACGTTTTGATACTTGCGGAAGGTGGGTGGTCTTTACCCGGGTAACCGGGGGTTTCTCTTCCACCAATAAAAAATGGACCCCATCATATGACTGAAAGATTGTTGAGTATGGTGTAAAACATAGAAAAAAAATCCAAATCCAAATCCACTACGTTTTGATTATCTGTGTACAACTGAACATATTTATCTTTCAAAACTGTAGAGAAAATGCCTATAGCCAAATAAACTGCCTTTAATTCTCTAAAGATGAAACTTTTCAATAAATTTGAAGAATTCCACATAACACGAAATACTGATCCAAAAGAATCACAAACTACTCCCGCAGCAATCACTGGCATCAGTATAAACAATCTGATCGGGCGAACGATACCAAGGGGAGACCACTTATTTAAATTTTGATTCCAAAATGAAATTTCTGAACGTACAAAAGGAGACAACTGAATGACGCTATCCCAATCTAACCTGCTATTTAAACAGGCATACAGATGTCTTGTGAACATTTGACATACAGGACCATATGCACATTTCATTGAAATCATTGAACCCACTAAAGACGCAATTAATCTTGCTGAACCTTTCGAGTTATTGATAATATTGTGGAAAATTGTAATGACTGCTTTTAGCGTATTCCAAACCATGAGTAGATCCCTTAAATTTCATTTTTCTTTCAACTATAAAATGGTTAACTTTTCTGAGATCTAAACTCAATCTCTCTTTACCATTACTACGAATAGAAACTGAAAGTGGGTCTACACATTGTGGAGGATGTAACACTTCTTTTATACATTTATTTTCCAGTAATTCCATTATTGATTTTGATACAAAGGAATGGTGGGCCAAAGCTGACTGATTGTTTTTACCATCGAAAAATCATGATGCAGTTGAATTTTACGCCAATACCTGGATTTAATTTGCTGTTGATTAGGATAAGGATGTCGCTTTCTAGCGGCTCTGTTAATAGCAGCTCGTAATTTTCTAGCATCTTCAGAATCATCAGCAAGAGGACTATCGGTATATTTCTTGACTGTATCCCAGCCATGACGGTCAGCTATTTTGAGAAGTTTACTTCTATCCTTTATGACATATTTCAGAGTCTATTCTCGAAATAGAATTTGATAACTCACCACGTGACAGTCCTCTCTTTTAAATCTAAATTTCGTGCTCTTTCCTACTTGAACAAAAATTTGAATCTTATTTCACTCTTTAGAAAATGAAAAATCACCATTTTAAAATGTAGAATCTTCTAAAAACTTATTCTCAGGTTCAGCCACCATCAACTTTCGCTAACGGGCCACAGCTTCACCCAGTTTAATTTGAATTCCTCCAAAGCATTTGTAGACGAAAATTCGTAATTTTGTCGAGAATATCTTTAGGAAAATTAGAACCGCTTTCGGTATTTTGGCAAATATTTTCAGAAAGTGACATTGTGGCAAAACATAATCTATCTAAAATACATATATCATTTTCATTCCGATAACGAGCTCGCAATGAGAAAAAACCACTCAGATACTTGAATAACACACATTACGCTGAAAAATTTTGTATTTCACTGGAAATTCTATCGTACAGGTAAA